>CAJQZJ010032684.1:1840727-1853167 GCA_907164525.1 Lophiomys imhausi
CCAGGGGAACAACACTACACAGGAGCCCAGGGGAACAACACTACACAGGAGTCCAGGGGAACAACACTACACAGGAGTCCTACCAAGGGCAACTACACTGAGCTGCTGCCACGTGAGAAAGGGTGTTTGCTGGTGTCAGAGCTTTTATTTTTCAAGAAAAGCTTCAAGTCCATTCTTCAAAATGTAACATACAATTTTAAACACTCAGGTCAGTTTTAAAACTACCACGTAGCAATTGTGAAGGACATTGGAAACAACCAAAACCCTGTCAACAGTGGAAATGAATCAATCAATTGGTCCACCTTATGGAAGTGCTGTGAAACCTAAATGAGCAGCAAGAACCCTTTTTCACATTATGGCATAAGACAAACTTCATGGCCCATGGCTAAGTGAAAAAAAACTGGGTACACTGTAGTGTGCATCCCTTACCAAGAGACATGTATGGCTTGCACGCATATCCTAGCACATCTGTGTACCTTTTTGCATATTAAGAGAGTATGTCTGAAAATGTGCACACACATATGTATTTAGATGATCGGCGGGTAAACTGGTAGGATTGGTTGCCCCGGGATAGGTACCTGCCTGCAGTGAATGAATACACTGTTATATATTCCTGTTTTACCAAGCAGAAGCCATAAGTCATCAGCCTTCCCTCTTCTGAGCCATAGTTATTTCTCTGAACATCAGAAGCTACGCTGTGATAGTCTTGTGGCAGTCTAGAACACTTTGAGAGCTGACACAACATGGGCACCTGCTCTTCTTTCTTGACTCACTCTGATTTTGTGGGGAGACAGAGTTTCCCTGTGAAGCCCAGGTTTGCCTCAACTCATGACCTTCCTTACTCCACTTCCCTAAATGCTGGGATGATGGGAGCAGGATGCCATGTCCAGTTGTCCTTGTTCTTTGTTTCTTTTTCTCTTCCTTCCTTTCTTTTTTCTTTTCTTTCCTTTCCTTTTCTCTTTCCTTCCTTCCTTCTTCTTTTTTGAGATAAAGTCTCTCTCTACACAGCCCTGGTTATTCCTGAAACTCACTCTATAGACCAGGCTGGCCTTGAACTCACAGAGATCAGCCTGCCTCTGCCTCCCTAGTGCTCGGATTAAAGGTGAGCACCACCACACCATGCCCGGCTTTGCTCTTCTTGCTTTAACTTATATTTCAACCAGATGAAGTATGACCTCAGAGATCTTGTTTAGCCAGGACCTGACTGGATGAATCCTGTAGGGTTGGCTGAAGCCCAAGTTGGTCCCAGAGTAGCTTTGCTGACTTTCAGGGATGTCCTGGCCACTAAGACAGCATTCAACCAGGAAAGATAATTCTGTTATTTCATAGGGTCATTATAAGGTTGGAAAAGTTCATATATTCAATTCCAGGAGTCCTCAGATGGGGAAGGAGATAGATCATGAAGTAGCTGTTAGAATATTATCTTGAACTACTGCTGTCCCAGCAGTAACCTTCTTAACTGCATCACTTTCCTAATGGGAAACTTGGAGGGGGAAAAAAATCCATGTAGCTTAGAAAGTAGATAAGGCTGCAAGCGTCAGACTACACTCACAACCCTCAGGGTTGCTTCAGTTCCTGGAAGAATATTTGGAAAGTTTCTTCCTGTGCCCAGCCTTGGCTCAGCCTCCTCCTCCGCTCTCTGTATTGAAAAACTCAGCTGGTAGTTTACACGATCCAGTTTGTCCCCCTTCTTGGTGCCATGTATGACCACCAGGGACAGCTGTTTGCCCAAGCTAGTGAGCTTTTCTTGATCTTCACCTGATCAGGATTTACTTTAGGATTTTTCAGCATTGATACCATCTTTGACTACAAGCCTGGTTGCAGTCTGCTGCTTTCTGGGGTGGCTGAGATCTTCTCTACACTGTGACACCTTGTATCCTGTTGAGGTTCCAGGAGAAAGCTGTATAACAAATGATGAGACTTTGAAAAAAGATCCTTTTTGGAGCTTTGGACCAGATTGAAGGAACTGAGGTTAAATGGAAACTAAGGTACCAGGAGGGAAATGATGGGAGGAGATTTTCTTAAGTCCCTGAAGGAGACTAGCAAAGGGGGCTGGTCCTCCTTCTGACTCCACACATGCAAGTCAAGGCAGGATACAACTCCTGCCAAACCATGGAAGGGAAGTGGGAGTACTCTGACCTCCCTCTCAGCCTGTACTTTGCTGTTCTGCTAGTGCCTCCCATTGGCCAAACACAACCAGGAGTCTGAAGGCCACAGGGGTGGGGGTTAGGGACACAGCATCGCATCCTGGAAATCCAGAGGAACAACATGCAGCAAATGGGTCAGGAGTCAGAGTGGCGATGGAGACCAAGCACATTTACCTAGAGACTTTCAGGGCTTCAGTGGGCTCAGTACTGAAGTCAGAGGTATGGAGCACATGGATTCATTTGGGCTTATCATGGGATGAGCTTGGGGTAAGACAATGCTGTCATTGTCCTGCCTTTTGAATATCTACTATTGACTGCCAGTCCCATTGAGGAATCTTTCTATTGCCCGTTCCTGTGAATAATCTACTTATCTTCTGCTTTAAAAAAATTTAATCCTTTTCCTCCATATTTTAAATTTTGAATTAATAATAATAAAAAAAAGCCCTCAAGGTTGACAAGGACTAGGATTGACAGTAACTATGGCTTTTAGAAATCCCTGTTGTCCATTTAAATTTTAATGTTTCTATCATTTGTTCCTCAGTGTAAATTAACAGCCATGGCAGTGTGTGGGGTTTCTTTTCTAAAGTAGAGACTTTAAATTTAATTCAATAGCTGAGATTTACGGCACTTCTATATTTCACACGGCAGAATCAATAATGTGACTGAAGTGAAGAAGATAAAAATTTATGGTATCTTGCAATTTAATGGTTGAAAAGATGCAATTGGAGAGATCATAAATTGTGAAGGAGTTTATGCTTCATTGCTCCTGATTCGGTGCTTGCTGTTGGAACTTGATTTGTGGCTATTCACAAGGTGTGATTAATGGTGTGATCGATGCCTGCTTCAGTGCAGTAAAGCAGTTGTAATGCTCTTCATTAGAATAAATAAAATAAATTGACTGACGCTTTATAAAAACTGTGTAACATTTAAAAATCTAAAATGTCAATTTTTTTCCCTGTCACAATTTAGGTTTCCTCGGGCAGTTTCGACCTACACCACATCAGTCATTGTTATTCTTTTTGGATATTATAGAGAGCCATGTGGGCTTGGGTTAGCTTTATGCAAAGCTCACTGAAGGGGAAAAGAAGAAGAGTTGAATAGGATTGAAGGAGCTGCGACATTGTGGTGTCTGTGCTCTGTCATGTTCCTAATGTGCATTTTATCCTTCTTAAACACACAGAGTTTAAAGAAATCAAGGCAGAAAATGACCCTTCTGTTCACCGATTTGTCACAAGCACAGTAAAAGCAGGTCAAGTTCATTTCTGAGGCAGGTGGGTATTCAGGTGTCTTGGTGGCCAGCACCCACCCTTTAGAAAGCTTTGTCTTCCTGTCCAGTTGCTTCTGTTACATGAGCATGCTGTAGTTCAAAATAGGGAGGGGCAGGGATTCTCTGTGAATTTGGCGAGAATAAGGTACATTTAGGTACTCCCTCCAAACCTGGCTGGGGCACAATTGCTTTTACACACACGCACACACACACACACACACACACACACACACACACACACACAGAGAGAGAGAGAGAGAGAGAGAGAATCTTGCTATCTGGAGAGCTTATTCAGTGCAGTCAAAAGCAGCTAGCTGACTTTGCTTCCATTTCAAACTCTGAAATTAATACGCCAGTTAAAGCAAACTTTTGACACATCCCAGAGAGGGACATGACTGCAGAGATCTCTTTGCTTGCTTCATTTCATGTGACTCATCTTTTTACTAAAACGCTAAAAGTCACCAGCCAGTGACCGGGTTGGTCTAATAGACTCAGATGGCTGTAACTGACTTATGGAGGCTCCAGACCACCAGAAATCACAGACTGACACCAGGCCTTGGACCTGGAAAACCTTTAAAGGGTGTTTGCACTACTCAAAGAGATTCCATAAGGATGAACATGGAAAGATTTAGTGATGGCTATCCCTCAGTATTAAGGCCTTAAAAGGGAAAAAACAAGGGAATAAGCAGCCCTGACACTTGCTTTTAACACCACGAAGTTCTAATTCCTGTCTCCCTGGGATTCTCCAGGAGGATGGGGGTGGAGGGATGCAAAGAGGTGGCCCATTTATATTAGCTCTCAACTCTAAGGTATCAAGGTCACTGACATTCTGGATTTTTAAAAAATTTCCTTGGAGAGATCCTTCACTCAATCTCTGTTTTCAAAATGATAGGAGTGTCTCCGTGTAGCAGAGACCTAACTTCCTAAAACAAGTTCTCAGTTGAATGAATTGTCTTCTGCATTGGTATCTAGAAGCTAAACAGGAAATGGAGCTATACCAGAATTCCCTAGTGCTTACAATAGAGGGTGGGACATTCTGTGTCACTCATGAATGTGGAAGCTAGAGAATGAAGACAAAGAAAGGAGAGAGTAGGGAGATTCAACAGAGCATGAGTGAAACCAAACTGCTTAGTTCTGCTCAAGGCTGGATTTCTGAGGGTGCTAATGAACACATATACAGCTAGAGATGCAGTAGATCCCTTGAGGGAACCCCAGAACCCTTGTGGGAGTCCCTTGAGGAGTGTGTTGTGTATTTCATGTATGATGGTTGGTCTTACTTGCTACTTGGGCTGGATATAAAGATATCAAGGATTGGCCAAATCACACTTGTTTATCTGTGTCGACATTTCCAGAGAGGTCTGACACGTAGGACAGCGACTAGGACAGAAAGCCTATGCTGTGGATGGCACCTTCCAATAGATGAAGTCCACAGGGAGAGTGGGTACATGTGCACCTGCCTTGGTTTCTTTCTGAGCTCCTGTGTCAATTGCTCTTGCTCTTACCCCACAGTAATCAGACTCCAGCCTCTCTGGCCATTCAATACAGATTCAACACCAGTGACTCTCCAGGCATCTTCCAGACCTTCAGCACCTATGTGAGGCTGTTGAAAAACCCAGCTTCTGTGATTGAACAGCTATTGGGTTCTGTCTCCCCAAGTGCAACTGGACTGTATGTCCTATCATGTTAGCCAATCTAATACCACTCATTTATTATGTATGAGACATTGGTTCTGTTTCTAGAAAGACTCTTGGCTACTATAATATGTCTGTCCCAATGTACTCAATGTCTGAACTCAATGGTTGACAGTCACTGACAGTCAGTAAATGTTCTTTTATAAGGGTAAGGCAATGAATACATCTTCTAAAAGACCATGGGCAAACCCAGCAACTAGACAAAGTGATAAGGCCATTGCTGAGAGTCTTGAAAATGGAAGAGCTTATTAGAATAGAATGGGGGTCTAAGCTGGGTGGCATGAAGACAGCCAGCACAGTCCTGTGTTTGTGTGCCCTAGGAATCATTGTGCTAGTTTAGGGGACTTGGACCAGGCTCCGGGCAACAGATATAGCAGTTTGGGGAGCAAACAGGGTAAAAAAAAAAAAATCCTAGTCATTTACTTGGAGAAGGGAGTAGTGGGTTTTGGCAGGAGATTTTCTGATAAAGTATGTAAATAAGTAGGGACATTTGGCAAACTGAGGGAAGTAGAAGTTCTCCTAAGTCTGTCTTCTTACTTGTACTGGGTGTGGGGTGAAACTAGTTAGGTTCCCCTGGGGTTTCCTTCAGCTATCTTGTCAGTTTCTAGATCTACTAAGCTTTGCTCTACTACACAATGGCAGGCTGAGTCCCTTCACTTGCCAAAAGTACTGTTGACAACTGGCAGGTCTTTAGGTTGCCATGAGGGTACTTACTAATAGCAGAAACTTCTTCCCATGGTTCAATAACCTCAGCCCTTCCTGGGAAGGCCTTGATGGCCATTCTTGATAACTAATATCTATCCCCTTCTTCCTCTGACCCCGGTGTGCCCCACTGAGAGCCTCTATCGATGTCTTCTCCAAGGACGAAGCCCATACTCAGCTTTCTGGACACAACCAAGGGGAGAGTCCCTGGTGTTGGGTCCACATGAATGGCCAAAGAGTCTAGAGTCTGATGACTGTGGAGGATGGCAGCAACAGTAACTGGCACAGGGGTTCAGAAAACAAAACCAAAAAAAAAACAAAGGCAGGTGGGCAGCACGGAGCTCTTGTTTTGGAAAGTGTCTCCCACAGTGAGGTCCTTCTCTCCTAAATCATTACACCATGAGTCAATCCCATCTGAAACCACACCCAGAGAGGGACTCACATGATAGGGCCTAAGTTGCTGCAACTCAACTCAAGCCCAGGCCAAACTTTCACAGGGGACTCTTGCTTTTCCTAGGCCCATGTTCTACATTTGCAGCGTCTGTTAGAATATTTGGGGCTGCCCCCAATCCGCCCCTCATCTCCTAAGTACTCTTTGTCCCTCAATTAAGCCTCAATTTCTAGCAATAAAAAGAATCACCTATGTTTTGTTTTGAACCTGTCGGAGATCGCAGAGTCAGCTCTGGCGTGTACTCCTGGAAGTGCCCAGCTCTGTTTAGGAGCTCCAGGATGGAGCTCCAGAAAGCCCGGCTAGCTTTCCCACAGCAAATCTCAGGGATGTGATATTTTCTGTGCTGCCAGGACTTTGGTAGGTAGGCTTCATGGCTATTAAAAGTTGAGTTTCTAGTCTTGTGTTATAATAAAGGAAAAGGAACTATGTAGAATCTATGGTTAACAGCTTCTCTTTTTTCCCCAATGTATATGAGAGTGGGGACAGAGGCCATCTCTTCCTGGCTGGGTTACTCCTTTCTGCCAAGCTGTGACAAAAGCCATTGTTCCAAGGTGAGAAAGTGCAATGGTCATATGTGAACCCATGGATGGTTCAGGATAAGGACACCATGGCCATCACCAGGTCACCCCCCACTTCCCTTTTCTCTCTTTCCTTGCTGAATTGTGTTTATAGTTGTGCAGAATGCTGTGGAAACCGTGATTCCATAGTACTGAAGACTTTCCAAGTGCTTTTCTGTGTGTGATCCCTCTGGGACTCCTAACAGCTGGGCAGGCAGTATCTGCTGAATGATTAGATTCACCCTGCAGGTGGGGAGGGCAGAGCTCGTCTATGGCTTGGCATTGGTGCCCCAGGCAGGCCATGGCTGTCTAGAGACCACTGAGCCTCCCCAGATCACCCGCTCCCGGCCTGGCTCAAACATTGCAATCCATGTAGAAGGTCTGTCTGCAGTTTTCCAGAGCAGAGCCAGCCCCTGCCTCTTACAGTCCAGAGTAATTCTTTTGAACATATTTTCACCAGAAAGCTTGAGCTCACTGTGGCACAAGCTACCTTTTATTCAAGCGTTTCCTGAAAGAATATGAGTTCCTCTGAGATGAAGTGATAGTTCATGGTGAACACTGTCTTGCTTTCTTATAAATCTGTCACAATTTAGGGGACAGGAAGAGGGAAAAAAGGTTTGTCCATTCAAAGAGTCCCCCAAATCATTCCTACTTTGGCTTACCTAATTTCTCTGCTGCAGGAAAGCCCACATACTCTTAGGTCAGAATGACGGGTGCTGGTCCTCATTTGGGCAGAATGGCAGCAGCCTGTTCTTGTGATGTCTTTGTGGACTGATACAATAGAATCTTTCAGGGCTAGAGATGGAGCCCAATTGTAGAGGATGAAGCCCTGTCCATCCCAGCACTGTGTAAAGTGGGTGTGGGAGTGATCCCTGTGATCCCGGGGCTCAGCAGGTGGAAGAGACAAGCAGACATGCAGCTCAAGGTCATCCTTGGCAACAAAGGGAGTTTGAGGCCAGCTTGGGCCAGAGACCCTATCTCAGAAGGGAAAGGAAGGAAGGAAAAGAGGGAGGAAGGGAGGCTGGGTCACAGGGAGGGAGTAAGAGAGAAAGCGAAAAGGAAAGAGGGATAGAAAGAAGGATGAAGAAGGGGAGAGAGAAAGAAGGCAAGAGAAAGAAAAAAGGAAGGAAGAGGAGGAAGGAAAGGGAGAAAAACTTTGTCCCTAAATCTGTTCTCCCATTCCATTTGTTCTAGAAACTAAATGCAAGTTCATCTTGTTAGCACCCTTTACTACCTACATTCCAGTGACCCCCTTACATAAGACAAGTGGATATATTTATCTCATCAAGCAGCAGCTGGGTCAAGGCTGCCACGAATCCTTCCTTCTTCTGCCTTCTCTGAGTGGCCGGCTGATCTCTGAGGGAAGACACCCGAGGGAAAACAGCCTTAGTGGAGGTGTTCAGCCCCATGGGCAGGGAGGGCTGTGCTCATTAAGTCTTCCGGTTCCACAAATGGCTGGAGGCCTTCTGGGGAAGCTGCTTAGAAGATTACTGGGGGACTCCTGCTGCTAACACTGAGTTGAGTTTCTTTCCTTTTTCTCCCAGTTATCCCCTTATTAGAGAATCCTCTAAAACCAGGAGGAAGGAGAGGCGAGCTTTCTGGCTAGCTCGCAGTCCTTCTGTCCCTCATTAAGGCTTCTTGCTCAGTGTGTTTTGTGATGTGAACTTGTGAACTCAGTACTCCTTACTTCACCATCACTGTGAAATCAGCACTGAAAACTATCAAGGACCGAATGGCAACCAGCTCTCAGGAGGCAGGAACAAAGGCACCCCCCATTGGACTCAGGTCTGCTTGCTACTTTCTGTGGCTCATAGTTGATGGTATTTCAAGGAACAGGAATTGGACCATGGGATACATTCTTATCCATCCTCGAGCTCCATGTATTAGGTTCGAAGAGAACCCTTGTGGTTTCCAAGATGAATTCTGAGCACTTAGTAACAGTTGTGCTTTGAGTCAGTAGGAAAACCCTCAAGATTATGGTGGTGAACAGAACCAATATGGCACAATTAGGAATAGAGTGAAACAGCAGAAAGGGTAAGAAGGATTCCAGCTTAGGGTAGCTCTGAGGACATTTCTACCATGGTGGGGATGGGGCTGTTTAGTGGGGGTAGGGATAGGGGAGGACATGATACCCTAGACCTTTGGTTTACTCTGGCTTGTGTGACTCAGTTCTGGCCACCATGTCTAGGTTCCATCTTTGTCCTTCTGATTCAGCCACAAGGACTAACCTGGTACTGCCATTATTACAAGACCTACTGCTAAAGACTTGTTAATCTAGGACAGGGGACATATGATCAGGTCTAAAGGTCAGATTCAGCTGACTGCCAATTTTTATAAATAAACTTTTACTAGAACACAGCCAGCCTCATTTCGTTGGGTGTTGTCTGTGGCTGCATTAACACCACATAGACAGCAGGAGTAGGCTTAAACTATATATCCTCGGGTCCTTTATGGAAAACAGTTGGCTGAATGTTGGAATAGAGGCTGCCAAAGGTCAAGATGTACTTAGGGGGTTTAGAATTATGTGGAAAAAATATCCCAGAGCTAAACAAGTGTCAGGAAATGACCGTTGTCTTTGCTGTTGGATTTTTTTTTTGACCAGAACAGGGGCTTGGTAGGGATGTCTAGTATCTACATGGTGATGTGGGCGGTCCCAGCTGGAAGACTCAGAAGATGGGGGCTCCACAAGCATCTTCATGTGACCTCCTTGTGCAACCACTGTAGGATTCTTCTCTGGCTTCTGGAGGGGTGGGGTGAGAAGCCATTTTGCCTGTTATGACCGAACCTTTCAAGCCCCACATTGTCACTCCTTCATTCTGCTTGTTGCAGTGGTGGTACATTTCTACCCAATTCCAGGGGAAGATAACCTGGACCCCATTGTAGGTGTAAGAGAAGCAGTGCCCCCATTTTGAGAATATGTGGTTGCTACACACAAGCACATTTCCATCTTTGGAAAATATGCATGTGGGCTAAGACTTCAGACTTGGAAAACTTCTGCCTTTAGACCATTTAGTGCTGATTAAGCTCTCCCAGTACCCTCTCATATTTGCCCATTTGAGTCATCCTTCCCAGGACCTCCTGTGGCAGCCTAGCCTACAATGAGGAGCCACTGTCTTCCTGTAGAGATTTTTCTCAGTCCTTGGTCTACTGACAGATTTTCAGATTCTGCGCTTCCCTGCTGCTCAGATCATCATAGTCAGTGTCTCATGGACTTTACTGAAGGCTCTCTTACTTTCCTCAGTAGACCTCAGGTAGGTGTTCATTCTTTACTGGAGCTTCCTGACCAAAGTCTTTTGCTTATTTTTTTTTTAATCTTTGCCTGGTAATAGTCCTTAAATCAAAATTTGAGTTTTGTCCCTTTTATGAGCTCTTTTTACTCTTCCTAGTTCATGTCCAGCAAACTATCCATTTGTGTGTTTTGTCTAAGGGCATAAGTGTTGCTAGTATGGGTGTTCCATTGTTCATAGTGAGGACCTGTGGCCCATTCTTAGCTATGTGCCCCCTGTATGTTCTCAACACAATATTTCCTGGTGTTGGTCTGCACACACCTTTTTTTTTTTTTAAGGTTTCTACTGGATGATCCTGTCATCAAATATATAGATTCTTCTAGTTCATATTTACAATTAAGCCTGAGTTTATCAGACAGCCAGGGAATCAGAAGCAGATGTAAGGTGTTGCGTAACTGAAGTGCTTTCTTTGGGGTGCCTTTGTCTATCCAAATACTTTAGACAGTATTTATCAAGTAAAATCCAAAGAGAAGAGACAGGGATAGAGAGAGAAATGGGAGTAGGAGAAGGGAGTACATTTGCTGGGATAACTAAGACAATCTTACCCTCTCCATTGACTGCACTTTGCCTAGAAGGCAGTGAAATATTCCCTTGAGGATGCTGGACCACATTCCTCTCTCAACTCCACATAGGCATGCTGAGTAAGACATGTTGAACATTTTCTGGATGACAGTGCTCATGTATGTTTTGGATGCTAAATTAACGAATTTATCCGGCTGCCTTGAATTCTCTTGGGTGTTTTTCCAACCAAGTTAGCATATTGTAAAAGGTAGGAAAATATCTTCCTCCTCCTCTTCCTATTTGTCTGGTTCGCCATTCCTGTACCTGGTATGTACTAGCTCCTCTGTAGGTTGCTCACAGTTCATTAAGGGGTTTTCTCAATTTATTAGGAAGCAATCATGCATGTGTACTTTTCTTTTATCTGAAGTGCACTTTTAAATGTTAAGCCATACACTAGTCACATTGAACATGATAATGAGCGCACATTCACGTTGTTACGGTGAATGACCCAATGCACTTAGAGTGAAGATATATTTGAACTCCAATTTACACTTTTCATTGCAATATTGAACAGTCCCAGCAAGGGTCAGGATGCTGTTGGGAACTGCCCTGGGAGGAGTCGATTAGCTCCTCACTTAGAATCAGAAAGCAGTCAGTTTGTTTTCCATTACCCTTTGAAAGTTCAGCAGGAGGAGGAAGCACATGTTGGGGAAACTAAGGGGGATTTTGTAGAGTGTAGGAGGTCACATTTTGATAATGTCTAAGCAGCAGAGAGAGGATGTGCAGTGGGTCCCAAATGGCTGAGAGTCAGAGAATATATCTGATTAGAGCACTTTTTGGTTCCATGGTTATTTGTTCATTTATTTATGAGAAAGGTTCTCCTATATCCCAGGCTGGTCTCAAACTTACTACCCAGAACTCCTGATTCTTCTGTCTCCACCTCCTAAATGTGAGGGTTACAGATGTGGGTCACCTGGGGTTGATTTCAGGTGAACACTCTATCAACTAAGCTACATCCCCAGCCTCTGGTGTTTGGTTATAACTTGAAAAGTATTCATTAAAAACAAACAGTCATGAAGCCATATATATATGGTTTAGTGAAGCCTGAAGTTTGTCCATTTCTTTCCCATATTGGTCTCCACTTGGCTTTGCTCTTCCTTATATTCCATTGCACACTGGGAATGGAACTGCTGTATCTCAGGTGCAAGCCAGAAGTTTGAACCAGGCTGCCACCAAAGGGTAGAGGCACATTTGGGGACCTGATTTATCTCTCTTCTGTCTTATATACAATGTACTAACCAAATATTTAGAGAGAGACAATCTACATCTGATTTCATGTGTCCTTCAGACAGAGATGGATATAGATGTTGCTTGGGTGGACTAAGGTACCCCTAGCACATCATTCTTGAAAGTTGAATGTACAGAAGTCCATCATGAGTGGCTTATTTGTTGAAGAGTAGGGTTGCTATGAGTAAGCCTTCGGGGGAGAGGTAGAAGGGTCTGAACCAAGTTAAAGGAAACACAGAAGGAAGTGTGCCTACAAATAAACATTTAGGTTCCAACATGCCGTTCTGGAAGAGAAAAATAGAATTTTTTTCGCCCACCCATGTAACACCATGTTACTTATGTGTTTACTGTATAGGTTTCATATTCAAACCATAAACTCACACACAGTTTAACTAAAGCAAGTTTCTCAACATTTTGCCTGGAGAGGAACTTGGTTTCACTTCATAAATGCTTTTTGGAGCATGAAAACAAAGACAAAAGAGGAAGAGACCACACATTATGTCTGTGTGTGTGTGTGTGTGTGTGTGTGTGTGTGTGTGTGTGTGTGTGT
>CAJQZJ010032684.1:1853177-1893426 GCA_907164525.1 Lophiomys imhausi
TGTGTGTGTGTGTGTGTGTGTGTGTGTGTGTGTGTGTGTGTGTGTGTAGGGTGAAGGAGAGGGGAGCAGGGAGAGATGCTGGGACTCATTTTCCCCTTAGGGAGCTTTGGGACTATTCCTTGCCTAGTCTCCATGTTGTCTTGTAATTACCACCACTAGGTAACGCTTACTGGGCACCCTGGTGAGCTTCTCTCTGCTGACCATTTTGTACCTACTTTAAACACCCCAGTTGCCCTGCAGTACAAGCTTATAAACTTATGGACAATGGACAGCAAGTCCAGATGAGGAATTCTAAGAAGCTGTGGTCGGCTTGCTATGTGGGGCAAACTCCCAGCCATCAGGGAGGCCTCCATATGAGAAGCAGGACTGTGGTCCTTACGGCCCACATTAACTAAAAGATTCCATTATTCTCATGCATTGTTTGAGTTCTCATTTATGAAAAAACCATACAATTCAAAAATTAATCAGGCATCATTGTAAAGTGTGACTTTTTCAAGAACATAAATCTACATGTCATCTCTTTTTATCCTGGTGACAATGCACAGATAACAGCTGGAATGCTTATGAGGCTGATGGGAAAATGAAGTTCTCTTGGCCACCTAGTGAGTAGAAGAACTAGAATCTCTGGAGCCTGTGGGCAAGGTCACTGATACCCACTACCTCCAAGTCTCTGTCCGTCATTAGAGCTATCTGTTGTGTGCTTTACAAAACAGTAGACAGTCAAAGCATCCTAAGAGTTTTACTCAATCTTAAGCCTTTAGGTCCCCAAAATAAGCACCCACCCTTCCACTATATCCTTGGCATAGATTCACTAGTCGTCCTCTCTGACACAAAAATGTCATTTGCACAACCACTTTGATTCCTGAAAAAACCATCTAGGTCACTAAGTGATACTGTAGCAGCTGATTCTTCCCAAAGCAAAAAAAAAAAAAAAAATCATACCCTGAAATTCCATCTCACACCTGTCAGAATGGCAAAGATCAAAAACTCAAATGACAGCACATGCTGGCAAGGCTGTGGAGAAAGAGAAATACTCCTCCATTGCTGGTGGGAGTTCAAACTTGTACAACCACTATGAAAATCAGTCTGGCATTATCTTAGAAAACTTGGAATAATCAAGACCCACCCATACCACTTCTGAGTATACATCCAAATGACTCCTCACCAATCCACAAGTACACCTCCTCATCTATGTTCATAGCAGCTTTATTTGTAATAGCTAGAAACTGGAAACTACCCAGATGTACCTCAACCGAAGAATGGATAAAAAAAAACTGGTACATTTACACAATGGAATACTACTCAGCTATCAGAAACAAGAAATCATGCAATTTGCAGCCAAATGGATGGAACTAGAAAAGCTCATCCTGAGTGAGCTAACCCATACCCAGAAGGATGAACATGGGATCTATTCACTTATAATCGATTTTAGCCATACAGTACAGGATAACTATACCACAACCAATGCACCAAAAGGAGCAGGAACCTTGTTACCTGTTAGTGGGACACTTTGCCCTAATAGAGTTGCCATATTGGCCACCAGTGCAAGAAGAAGCTCTTAACACTCATATGACTGTTGAACTGAGGGCTGATATGTAGGGGCAATCCATTCCAGAGGAGTAGTATAGGTGGGAGAGGGGGAAGAGGGTGGGAGGGGGAACCAGGAAGGGTGGAGAGAGGGGACTGGGGTGGAAATGTAACTTGAAATAATAAACAAGCAAACAAAAAACAATCCTATATCAGAATTGCCGTTGGTGATAAGTCTGACCTGGACCATCTTCTTCTGTAGTTAAAAAAAAAAATCAATAGCTTTCCTTTCTTTAATCTCTGGTTCTTTTGTTCAGTGTTATTCTTTTCATTTTTCCCTTTGTTTATTATGTAATGTATGCTACTTTTTCTTGAAAACTATAAATTATAAATAAGCAAATAAGGATGTTTAGAAAGAAGAGGAAGGGAGAAAAAGGAGTAGAAAAAAAAAAGAAGTTGTGTTTTTAGCCTCTCCCTGCTACATAAATTTTGATTTTTGGTTTTAACAAAATAAGGACATTCTGTTTCCAACAGATTTACTGATAAATAGCCAATAAAGCACACATTTTAATGTATTTGTTGACTTAATTTTTTGTACAGTGTATTTTGATATTTCTCCCTCCCCCAGATCCTCCCACCCACTCAAGTTCACTTTCTTTCTTTCTCTCTCTCTTTTCTTTTCTTTCTTTCTCTCTCTCTTTCTTTTCTTTTCTTTCTCTCTCTCTTCTTTCTTTCTTTCTCCTCTCTCTCTCTCTCTCTCTCTCTCTCTCTCTCTCTCTCTCTGTGTGTGTGAGAGAGACTGTGTTTGTCATGGCACATATATTGAGCTCAGAGGATGACCTCAGGAGTCCTCTCTCGTCTTCTGCCTAGTCTTCTTGTTGTTCTCTTCTGCTGTGTGAGCCAGGCCAGCTAGCCCCATGGGCTCCTGGGTTTTCCCAACTATCTCCCCATGGGAGTGCAGGTTTTATACATACGTGTGCCCCATGGGAGTGCAGGTTTTATACATACGTGTGCTTTTATTTGAATTCTGGGGCTTCAAACTGAGGTCCTTGTACACACACACAGCAAGTGCTCTCCCCATTTCTCTCCCCAGGCCCTGTTTTTACAGGTTTTACTATGTCGGCCTTTTGTGCTTTAGTCCGGTTGGTTTTCAGGCTATTACTAACTGTTTGCTTTAAAATTCTCCATTCTTAATATACCTCAATTTTAAATTTTTCTAATTGTCCTATTTTTGTATATAAGTCTCTAATCTTGCAGCCTCACTAAACTCACTTACTTTTAGAAGCTTCCTTCAGATTCAGATTTCCTCTGTATAAATTACCAGTATACTAAGGTCATGTTGCAGCTGTCCTTCTATAATTAAGGCCTTTGTTTCTTTTTCTCGAAACTATCCAGCCTGTGACTGAATTCGAGTCATGAGCATTGGTGTCCATGTAAACATGTAAATAAATTAAAATTAAATGTATCAGTGTTAAAAGTAATAAAACACACACACACACACACTATGAAAAGAGATTGAAGTTAAAAAAAACAAAAACAAAAACCCAAAACATGGATAGAGTTTCAGTGGACTTTAAGTCAACTCGAAGCAATCAGAATCTCTACAGAGAAGGACTTGAATTAATAATCACATTAAGATGTCTCATTTTATGAAACCTATTGACATGCAGAAGCAAAAAAAAACTCAACAAAACCCAAGCACTCGAAGAAATGAGGAAAAAGCTCCACCAAGGTACTTCAGATTGTTAAAAACCAGTGACAAAAAATAAAATATTAAAGGAAGCTAGAAAAAGAAATGGGAAGGGCAGACAAGTTCCAGAGAGAGAAACCAATGGAGGGAGGCAGGAGCCCTCCTCAGGAGCCAGGCAAATGGAAACGCTCCAGAGCGCTCTGTCAGCGCTGTCAACCCAGAGTCTGTGCTGTGATGATAAAGACACAGTGCCCCAAAGCCCAAGATTATCAGACTACCAAAAGGTGCTTTAGAAAACCTTCAAGCAGAAGAGTTATTCTAGATAGAAGTATGCATTTACACGAAGCAAAGTGAGAAACACTGGTTGTAATGACACAAATACACAGGAAATTCTGTCTGAGGGCTTACTTCTCTTCACAAGAGCCAAACAAACAAAAACAAACAAACAAACAAACAAACAAAAAATCCTGAAAGTTTACTTAAACACAGGGTAGCAGGAGTAAAGGCAGGACTATTAACAATAGAGACTGGAAACCGGGCGGCGTGGTGGTGTACTCCTTTAATCCCAGCACTGCACTTGGAAGGCCAAGGCAGGTGGATTTCTGTGGTTTCAAGGCCAGCCTTGTCTACAGTGTGAGTCCCAGGACAGCCAGGGCTACACAGAGAAACCTTGTCTCAAAAACCCAAAAAATAAAATAAAATAGCAAGCCAACCCTCCCCCAAAAACCAACCAAACAAGCAGAACCCCAAGATAAATAAACAAACAACCCCACAATAGTGGATAGAGAGGACTTTCCTGATGGTGGGGTCTGAGGAGGTGTAAGGCCCAGACAGCGTAGTAAGAGACCCAGGTTCCAAGGTGTACTTATTTCCTCTTCCTCCTCCCCTCCCTCTTTCTTTCCACCTTTCCTTTTTTTCCTCCTCCAAAAGCTTTGGGGCCTGCATCCTGAAGACCTTATCTAATCCGTATCTCTCTCAAAGCCCTCCACCACCATGAATTACCACCCTCTCAGTACCTCGCAATGAGGATTAAATTTCAACACATGAAACCTTTACAAGCTCACTCAAACCATATCCAGACCACAGCATCAGGATATGCGAATTGGAGCTAGGTGTGGTGGCGCATGCCTGTGATCCCAGAATTCAGAGGTAGAAGCAGAAGAGAGCGTCAGTTTGGTTCATACTCTGCTACAGAGGGAGTTTGAGACCTTCCCAAGAGACCAGAATGGTGACTAAAATGACTGGTTAAGTCAACTTTAAAATAAGTAAACAAAAGCAGGAAGGAGTTAGAAGTTACAGAATGGTCCATCATGGCTTTATAATTAGATACCACATGCTAATAGCACCTTCATGGAAGGTGAATCCGTTATATTTACCATCAGGTAGTGAGGATGCAAGAACAAAGAATAATCATTATCAGAGATAAAATGGAGCACTTCAGAAAGCTCCTTCAAAGGCATAAACATTCCAAATGTTTATGGCCTTCATTCATAACTGTAAAGCAGAAATTGCAAGGAATTCAAGGAGAGCCAGAAAGGTCTGTAACTTTCCCCCGTGATTTCAATGGAGTCATCTCATTAACAGCCGGAACAAGGAGACAAGAAATCAGAGAGAAGGCACTCTCACTGAACAACACTGAACTTCCCAGAAGTGCTGACACCCAAGTTCTCCTCAAGCTCAAATGGGGCCCTTGTAAACATGTAGTGTGTTTGTCCACTCAGACAGCTGTAGCAACACACCATATGCTGAGGGGTACATGAGCAACAGAAATTTATTTCTTAAGGTTCTGAGGCTGGGAAGACCTTACATCAAGAGGCTGGCATGCCCACTGCTCTGTGGCACCTTCTTACTCCCCTCACAAGGCAGAAGGATCCAGTGTATCTCTGAGGTCTCTTTTTATAAAATCCCATAAAAACTATAGAGCCTTGTTTATGATGTAGGTATGATTATAGAGCTCTAATTATGATGTTTCTTGCAAACAGCTCAATCTTTTGGGGGGCACCAGCTCTAACGGTTTATGAGATCAGAGTTAGAACAGTGTTTGCTGTGGGGCTAATTATCCTTCGTTACTGAAGCAAGCCCCTTTTGTACTCTATACACATGTATGGGGGAGATCCTCTGTGCCTGGCTCTGTGCTTGCCTCAGGTTCGTTCTGTCCTGTAATCTCTGGAGGTGGCTCTTTTCCTGATCTCAGGCAGTTTCCTCGTTTGTATACCCTGCTCCAGGCCAGCTGAAGACAAGGGTGACCCCCCCTGCAGGTTTCTGGGGTTTGCCCTTCTGTCCTTTCAGTTGCCCTGTTCTGTAACTCTAGTCAGTGTTTCTGTTCTCTTCCACCTCTGCCATGCAAGGAATCCATCTGTCTCTGACTGAGTAATTTGTCCTTGCATAGAAAGACCAGCAACTCCCAAGGCAGTACTTTAGGAAGTAATGGGGCCACTTCGTTGTTTCTGTTTCTGGGAGACCACTGCTTTTGGCTGATTAGTGTTTACATGGTATCTTGAACATCACTTTTGTATATTTTGGCTATTGCTTGATTGTTTCTGATTGGAGGGAAAATCTGGTTGATGTTATCCCACTACCCCTCACCCCACCCTCTGGCATTAGGGATGGAACCTGGGCTTTGTAAATGCCAGGAAAGCTCTCTATCTCTAAATCATATCCCTAGGCTGTTTTCATAATGGTATTTTCACTGTAAAATAATTAAAGAATGTATTGTGATATCAGCAAATAGCTTCCATGTATAACTTTCTAGGCTGCCTAGATCCTACTATTTGGACAGACCAGAGCTTCTTAAATGATCTTTAATTGTTGAACATTTAGTTTAATTGAATGTGTAGTTTAATGCTTCGGCCATTGCAAACACTGATAGTACAAACATCCTTTAAGCTAAATATTTAAAAAGAAAACTTCCCTACTTACTTCCTTCAGAGACATTCCTAGAAATGAATAGCCTTGGTGACAGCTGGACAGATTTTTAATGGATTTTTGCATAATTATCCAAGCAGCCTTCTAGAAGTTACCGTACCTTTTGGTTTTGTTTTTATTTCTTTGCTCATTTGTTAATGTATCTTATATTCTCCTCTTTGGGTTAATCTTTTCCATGATTTCTCAGTACCCAAAGTACTTTCTTCAATCCTATACTTGGTTTTCTCACAAGAGGAAGGGCAAACCATGTGTTGTGGAAGCACAGCATTGTCAGCCTGTGTGAAGGCCCCCAGAGCTGTTGCGGACTTGTTTCAAGTCCTGGTTGGGGACAGCTGGTGTTTGCTCACTGGTGACTGCTCTCCCACGGTTCTTCTTTCCAAGTTCAGGGTTTACAGCTCAGCTAGAGAAAAATGTCACCTCCCTGGGAAATCTGGGGATGATCTATAGTTCTGGGGTATGCAAGACCCGAAAGCAGGATGGGGACAGCTTGTGGCACCTCAAACTTGGAGTCATGGAGTTTTCATTGTTTTTGGAGCTTTTGTCTGTTTGTTTTTTGTTTTTGCTATTTCCAAAATATCCAGTGAATAAGTTTTCTTATTCACTATAACTCTTGGGGTCACACTGAAAAATCTGTGAGGGGCCCATGCCTTCTCCAGGATGAAAGACCATGTTCTTGACAGCTACTATGGAAGGGGGAGAGGCAAGAGTTACTAAGGGAGAAAAGATGTAAAACAAAACAAGACAAAAACAAACCACCACCAACAAAACAACCATCTTGCTCTACTGCATACCCATTGCCATGGTGATCTGCCTTGTCACAACCCAAAGCAATGGAGCCAAGCAACCATGTGTGGAGGCCTCTGAAGCTGTATGCCAAGATAAACCTTTCCTTCTTTTTAAGTTGATTAACCTTAAGCATTTGTCACATTTCTGGCAGTGCCAGAAAACTGACTAAAGTAAAAAGAAACTTGTGGGAACTTCTTTATAATAGGCTTCACTGTGACTGAAGGTCACATTTGAAGGTGGAGAGGGATGCACTATAAGAGATTCCTGGGAAGAAGGGGTACTGTGCTGGCTTGATAGCTCCTGAAGATTGGAGGCTCATCGCTGCTCTCTCTGGAGCAAGAGATGGATTGTTTAAGAGGGCCACCAAGTGGCTTTGACCCCTTTCCTTACACTTGTGTCTTTCCTCCCTTCTTGCCTCTCTCATCCAGGGTTTCCATTGCTGGCCTCTGTGGTTAAATGTCACAGTGCTTTGGCCACAATATAAATGGTCCTATTGGAATCAGTCCCTACGGGACACGAAGCAATTTCCACACTCTCCAACGTGTTGTGGGCTGAGTTTGACAGCTGGGATGCATCGGAGGCCTGGGAGTTCACTCGCTTTGCAAAGTGTACAAAATCTCTTTCACTTGCCAGCCACTTCTGCCTTTGCTTTTCTTGAGGGCCGACAGAGATAATGAAACACTAAGAGACCCCTGGATTTTGCCTCTTATTTGGAGCCTTTCAGACGAAAGCCATTGCTGCTTTTTAGTTTTAACCACTTTGCCAGATTTAAATTTTATCATCAATTGCAGCTACCATCTTAGCTCATTTCTGTTAGTGATCTGGCTGTTTTATGCAGTGCAGAGGAAGTGCCCGGTGAGATAAATAGGAGCGTGCAGCTTCAATTTCACTTTAGAAGAAATTGGTGCTTTTCTTGGGTTAAAACTATCACCACAGTATTTACTCAGTTTTCCAATTATAATTCTGGTCTTCGTGCCAGAGGTTCCAATCTCATAGCAGGAAAAGCAGTTCGAAGGCATTTCTCTTCATTTGTGTCTCCGTTGTATTATTTCAACATAATCACACCGCAGTTGGATGATTTATGTTTATAGTATGCCATTTATATTTGAGAACATGCATATAGATATTGCAATGATCCTAATAACTGCATTTCTCTCTATTTTCAGTGCCCAGAAAATACAATATTCCACCACATTGAGTTACAAAAGCTACATAATGTAATCTTCCCGGAACATTTATCCAGCACCTAATCTGTGCACTGTCAAAAATTTTTCATTGTTATTGGAAAATTAAGACCATAACAAGCTTCACATTGGTATATATGTGACTGTTATACACATCCCATGGTTAAAACTAGCATAATACATAATTCATTTTTTCTCTCTCTCCATTAGAGAAATGATTAAAACCAAATGCTAGCGATTTACATTAGAATTTGAGTTCTGCTAATTGCACAGAGCTATATCTTCCGATAAAAATCTAGCCTGTGTCTTCATTGCCTTTTTTGGAGGCAGAGTGCTGAATACAGGTGTCTTAAAGTGTCTGTGCAAGATTAGTCTAAGCATTTGCTCTTTGAAGCGGGTGAAGTCAATAACACTGAGTAAAGTTTCATTCAGGAATTGGCAAAATAGATTTGGGGGGTCTGACAAATTTTTCAGACTATATGAAGATCCCACAGTAGCCAAAGTCCCTCCTGAAGACTCTACACATGTTAAGGTCATTGCTGATGAAGAGTAAGCCATCTCATGATTTCAGTTTTTGTTTTTGAGACAAGGTCTTGCTATTTAACGTAGGCTGGCCTCGAACTCATGACTTGCTTCTCTTCCCTCAGATTCTTGAGCATGCACTGTGGTGCCTGGCTCCCTTGTGGGTTTTGGGGGTTGGGAGTTCAGGAAGGTTCTGGTGAGGTAGTTTTATCTGTAGGTGCAGATAGGCCCAAGCCACCCACCTCCAGTGGGGTCTCCGAAGCAGGTGAGGGGACAGGCATTCCTCTCGTTCAAGTCCTATGATCTTAAATTTCTTCCTGTGATCCCGTGGGCTACTTTGGCCTTCCCACAGCATGGTGGGCTTGCAGCAGTCACACTGCTTCCCTGGCAGCTGACAGGGCCAGGGTCAGTGTTGTGGAAAGGGGACCAAGGCTGCCTGCAACAGCTTCTCC
Source organism: Lophiomys imhausi (assembly GCA_907164525.1). NCBI lineage: Eukaryota > Metazoa > Chordata > Mammalia > Rodentia > Muridae > Lophiomys > Lophiomys imhausi. The sequence continues at coordinate 1,862,264 of CAJQZJ010032684.1, forward strand.
AGCCGGCCTCAGAAACCACACATGCTCATGGCCACCTCATTTGGTCAGTCACAACTAAGTCGGACACTTGCTCAGGTTCAAGATGGGGGAGACACAAGTCACGGTTCTCCACAGGAAGATATCAACCACACTGAGCATGGCAAAACATAGGCCTGGGCCGTCACCATCGTCCTCTTCAGCCTGGGGAGCTTCCTGGTAGTGCTGGGTACCATCTCATGGTTTCTCTCCTTCTGTTCTGGTCCAGCTTGAATGCTAATTGCACCACCAAATTAAAGCAAACACCCGTATGTCAGGGATAACACGATGCCCTGCCTTCTTCTGTTGAGGCCAAGATCCACTTTATCTTCTAGGGGAACAAAGAAGCAAGAGTTAGACCTGGCACACCCCACATCTTGTCCCTCTCGGCTTTTCTTCACTCTTAACCAATCTTTCTCCCTTTCTCTTTCTCTCTCTCTAAATTAGGGATAGTACTTTCATGGTGGGATTGATGCAATTGTGTGACCCTAGTTTGAGAGAAATTAACTCATTAAGAAATACGTAAACCATGATTATATTACGCTATTTTGCTCCTGTGACACACCCCCCACCCCCCACCCCCGTCCTACTGCCTTGACCCATGGAGCACTCCAGTGTATGCTGCTTGGTCACTGTGCTTCACATATCCGACTGCCCCAGGACAAAATTCTTGGCATTGTATGAGTTCTGATTTTCTCTATTCCCTATAGATACTATTGAGGCTTAAAAAATAAATGTTTGCATTAACTCAGAGTCTTTCAACTGCAAGTTTTGTAATTTTCTCTCCGGCCTAACTTGGAAAACTGAGATGGCACTTTGGACTCATAAACTCACGTGAGGATTGAAGCTCTCTGATTTCTCCATGTCCCCATCTCTCTGTGTTTCTGATTCATGATTCCCACAACCCTATGAGTTGGCCTCATTTCCATAGAGATACCTCCCCAGGACTGGAGATGGCAGGTAATATCCCTCCCCATGAGCTAAATGAATAAATTTCTATTCTGCTTGCTCCCTGCTCAGAATTTGATTGGCTTTGGATGCGCTATACCTTTACCCTGAACTAGTTCTTTGGTTATAAGACTGGAATTGGCCCTGTCCACATAGGAAGAGAGGCTGCTGTAAGAGAACCGCAACCCCCCTGCAACAGTGACTGCAGGCTCTGTTCCAACCTCAATGGTCCTGAAGCCATAGACCAGGCTTCTGCCTCTCCTGACTCTAGTTCCCACTCTACCATCACAGGATCATCTCAGAGTCTCCCTGATCATGCCAGTCTTCCTCTCAAAACACCCCAAGAGATTCCTGGATGCCATCCAGGAAATACCACCATACCCTGGGCTGTTCTGTTCCTCTCTCTCCCTCAGCCTCAGGATTCTTGTTCCTTCCCAAGCTCAGTGCACTGTTCGCGGTTTTCCTAAGCTAAAAGGCCCGGTTGCCTCAGCTTCTGATCTTGCCTGTCGCAATGAGACCCTTCCCCACCCTACCTTTTCAGGAGGCTTCTCTGGCTCCACTACTGCCCCCCAACACACACACACCCTTGGGCTAAGGAAAATGGAATTCTTAGAATCCCAGACACTGGGAACTTTGTCTTTTCCCAGGGAAATCTTATAATTCCATAGACACTTTTTTTTTTTTTTAACAGACCCCATTTCTGTGCCTGGAGCTCAAGGTTCCTCACTGAGAGAGGATCTGGGAGGAACAGACAGCCTCAGTACAGAGGAGGTCCAGGGTCTGTATGGAATGGTGTTGTCTGGGTCCAGAGATGGATAGTTAAAACAATTTCACCTTAATTTCCTTTCAGAGTGTGAGACAATGGAAAGTCAGGGAGGACACTTGACAAATGAAAGAGAATATGTTGTTAACAATTCTTCATTTAAGTTAGCAAATGTGGGTAAGGGATGCTTTGATGGATTTAAATACTCCTTTGGAACATTTTATCCTGCTATAATAATCCATCCTATTGTGTGATAAAGTAATTATAATCACCATTCAGTGTCCCAAGTGAGAGCAGAAGAAAAGAAATATCCTTCATGCTGACTTTCTGCTTTTTGAGAGCTAGAAAGCAACATCTCTTTATATCTCCATTAACAGGGCCAATGCTTACAATGAATGCCATTCGGCTGCAATGGGAAGATGTGGCTTGGAGAGGGAGGATGGAAGAGGGGTGTGGGCTGAGAGGAAAGCCCATCAGGAGAAGACAGCACCTCCCTGGTTAAGGGAGAGCAGTGCTAGAGTGAAATGGGAGCAAGTGGGAGGCCCCACTGTAGCACAAGTTCAATATGGGAGGTGTTCAGACAGAGCAGAGGATGGCCAGACCAGGGGGTTTTATAGACCTAGCAGGGCTCGAGGCCACTGTAGGACTCAACTAAATAACCACGTGAGCATTCCAGTGTGTGAATGAAGGCTGGGAGATTCTGGGGAAACAGAGGCATGAGTATTTCCTCTAAGAGTATTTGCCCCCCTCCCCCCGCCCATGCCCAAGTCCTACCATGCATGGGTTCTGGAATGCTGGCTAAGGGTAGTGAGGTAATAAAGAAAGGACACACGCACAGACACATGTGCAATGCAGCTGGGGTCAGGTTGGGTTCTTAAATGCTGCTACTGCAACCTGCCAGGGTGTCTGTTAGGGTACAGCAAAGAGGAAGAGGTTAGCTAGTCTCAGTAAGAGGCCTCTGTAGGCAGGCAGTCTCAGGCTGTGAGCATCCAGAGAGGGAAGCTGCAGTTCCTAGTCTTGTCACATATTAATCAGTGGTTCATAAACGCTCACACTGGGACTCCAGAGCAAAGCTTTACTGTTTCCCTTGAGCCCAGGTTACTTGGGTAAGAGCTTTGTCGGTTGTTCCCTGGGTTCCAGGACTTTGGAGTCCCATTTCAAAATGTACACTCACTCAGGCCTCCGCCAACCTCTGTATCCCCACATTTTGGTGTTTGATAAGAGTGATTATTGGAAGATTTATGGATGATCACATGGCAAGTGGAGCCCTCAGAATTTCATGACGACCCAGAAATGGAACATTCAGAAAATGCAAAAAAGTGTCGTGGAAATGGGCTCCTATACCCTCACCATGGACACCTGTGTCTTCTCAGGAACCCCTTTTGTCAAAATGAAAGACGATAGATTTGGGCCGCGTTCCCTGACCCGGCATTGCATGGTTGGTGAACTTCTTTGCACTTGGCCTCTCCCAGTAGTTCTGAAGGACAGTGGGGGAGGGGCAGCATCCCTGCATCCTGCATTCAGACCTCACAGCAGTATGCACGACTGAGCCCTTCTAACCAAGGGTAGTTAATTATAGAGGGACTCATCACAGTGACAATGACAGACTGGATGGCCAGTAGCTTGCCGTATCAGAGACCAGGCATCCTATGGAGATTCTCGGATGGATTCATGGGATCTTTTTTTTTTTTTTTTTCCCTTTGGGCTGGTGTGGAACTTGCTATTATAGACCAGGGTGGCCTTGAACTCACAGAAATATGCCTGCTTCTGACTCCCAAATGCTGTGTGTCCAGGGGAGAGAAGGCTCTCAGCTACTTGGATAGTATGAAACTTCAGCTGAACACCAGCCAGGCCTGTGCTCAGCACCTGGCACTGGGGACTGCATGCAGATTCCAGGACAATTAGAATTGAGTTAATTAACAGGGGATTCTGGGATCCTCAGCCCAGCAAGGCAGTGGACAGAGAAATGAGCTCTTCACTACACAAGGAGGCTGCCCTGATGTCCTCTGGCATTGGACTAAGATGAGGAGACCATTCCTGTCTTTCTCACTGTTCATTACTCAGCAAGAGGTCAGACCTATGCAGCAAAATGGGAGAAGCTCCAAAGGAGATGCATTGAAAGTAGATTAATTGATCTAGATTGAAAATGATGCTAAGTGGAACTTTCACCCTGAAAGTGTTGGGTCATGCCTCAGGGGTAGAGCCCTTTGAAGCCCATGTCTGAAGAAGGCTGAAGGCATTTTCTGCTTGTACGAATCGAATGGAGCCTCTCTAACAAGCCAGCGACCATTATTATTATGCAGGAATATGGGGTGGGGGAGGGGGCTTCAAAGAAGCAGCCAAAAGACAAGAGAGAGTTTGCTGCCTGGCACCACAGTTGAAAGTGGACGAGAAAGGTTTTCCCACTTTGAGCTTTGTGGTACAGGGATGTATAAGGCTGATGGAGAGATGGTTTCTTTAGAGCATGTTCTTATGTGGAAGGACTCAGGGAAAGCTAATATGAAGAGTGTAGAGACACAAAATGGTGCTGTGTTTCAAATTGTGGCACATAGCCTTTGGACCAGAGACCCACAGTGCAGGTTTCTTGGCCTGGAATTCACATTCAGAAATCTGTGAGTGAGTTTCAAGTGGCCTAGGACATCCCTGAATGTGCACACACATTTGGGGGAAGAGGAGCCTTAGCTTCCACTGGCTTCTTGAAAACCGAAACAGTGGAATAAGAACTACTGACCTACAATCATCTACGTAAAAACAACAGAGAATTTGCATATATTTTTCCTTGAAAAAAAAAAGGAATGTGTAAGTTGGGAAAAACAACTGAAATGATAAACTGCTACTAACTGTTTACAGTCACAAGGATTGCTGGGACTTCGGGGGATGGGGAGATCCACGGGGCTATTATTTTTATCCACTGGGCTTGGATTTGCTTTTTTAAGCAATGATGTTTCTCACACATTACTATGGTTAACACTGTGACCACTGTCTAATTGATTCCTCTCATGTTACAGCTAAGAGTTTCAATCATGTGCCCTCATTGTCAATCACCCAAGTTGTTGGGAGAGAGGAGGTAAGAAGCCCCTCCAGTGCCCTGTGGCACTCTGAGATGGTTTGAAGAATTCCCTTCCATTCCTACAGTTGATCCACTGCCAAACACATATTCAGCTAAGTGGATTATATTTATACACACTCACGTATACACTTATTCAAGGTAGTCTTACCAATAACCTAAAACACCATTTCTACTTCTTAAGTAGGGAAAACTACAAGCGCAACTGACTGAGGGGCTGAAGGAATAGCTCAGGCCATGACAGTATGAGCTTCACCTCCAACATCCGTGCAAGAAGCTGGCTGGTGGCACGTACCTATAATCCCAGTGTTCAGGAGGTAGAAATAGGGAGATCCCTGAGACCTTGAGTCTTCTTGTTTCACAAGATCATTTTACCTGAGGAAGCACTTCAAATTGGAGCAAGGGTTAGAAACTTCTAGTGGGCAGCTATGGGTGATGAAGGGAAAGCAGACATGGTGAAGTATGTCTGTAATCGCAGGCTTCAGGAGGCTGGGGGTGGGGGTGAGGGTGGGGGTGGGTTCATGTGCTTAGAGCCCAAACAATATAGAGACACCAGAAGAGCAAGGAAGAAAGAGCAGGGACGTTAGCATCATGTGACAGGCTTGATCCCTTCACTACTTGCCCGATGTGAAATTTGTGCAAAGTTAATTCAACTCCCTGAATTTCAGTTTTCTATCTATAAGATGAAGATGGCAATACTTCTGAGAGTCATTGCTATATGAATCAGGGTGCTCAGCTCCATGGTTAGTGTGGTTTAATGCTAGCTGCAATTCTCTCTGGAAGGTTCCTAGCCTCTTTGGAGAGGAACAGGAACTCTTAAGTGTGGATCGGAGACCGCCAGGAAACCCCTGCTAAGATGAAGCTTCAAGCTCTGTGTCCCAGCTGACTAATTGCTTGAGAGCTGGACTGCAAGGAGAAGAGCCCACTACTGTTCCCTTTCTTACAACATGGCCACTCTCAGAAGGTCAAACACCATCCACTTCTTCATCCTTGGATTCTGACTTAGTAATGCCGAGTTAGAATCTGCCTTCTCTCCTTGAACCATCTAGCCACTCAGCTGTGAGTTTCTTTATGGTGTTGATTTATCAAATAAGTCACATCAATCTAGGATTAGTCCAGTCAAGATTTGAGTATTATTTATTGATAACTCTAGTTAAGAAGAGCTCATAAAAATTTCAACACTCACCTAACACAAGCGGAAGGTAACATTTTTATGATGTAATAAACTCTCATTCCCCAGCAAGGCAGATAAGCTTGTGTGAGTGTTAACGGATCCTTGCAGCGATCAAATTTGTTCTGTTCAACATTTTGAATAAAATTACCATGGTGAAAACCCTTTCACACAGGCTAATGAGACTTTAAGTGAGATCAATCAGGAGGCAGCTCTAATCATTCACAGAAGGTTTAATATGGAACTGGGGCTCTCTGGTTTAAAAGAAACCAGAGGGCTGTATGAGAAGAAGACCAACAACCTTATAGAATAATGAGGACTGTGTGTGAAAACAATGTTCAACCACACTCACTCTCAGACTGGTAAAAATCAGAGAGTGACAGGCAGAGAACCAGCATGCTTCCGACAAGGAGACACATGGAAAAGGGGAGGGGTGGCATTTAGAAGTTTGTCAGTGCCTTTCAAAAATTTAACTATGAAGTCAAGCACAGTAGCTCATGACTGCAATCCCAGTACTTGAAAGGCAGAGACAGGAGGATTGCCTTAAGTATGTTTGAGACTACATTGCGTGCTCTCCATGAGTTCCAGGTTAATGTGAGATAAGAATGAAACACTGTCTCAAAGAAATAATAATTTAAGGGTGAAGGAATAGAATTAGCAATTTTATTTTCTGGGATTCTTTGTGCCCCAGGATCTATGCTCCATGAGGGATGCAGTGTTATTTTACCAGCGAATGACTGGGAATGATCCAAATGTTTACCAATAGGCTACCAGATAAATAATCTTGTGTTTCCATATGATGGGATAGTATTCAACCACTAAGAATAGAACAGCTTCTAGAAAAATTTCCAAGATCCTTAATTAGGTGAACTAAAAATTTAGTATTTATCTTATAGGCAGGATTCCAAAACCTTCATTTTTACTGTATGGTCATTAAACCATAGAATACATGCCATAAATATCCCAGTTTCAGCAATAGAGAACCTACAGCCCAGAGAGACTACATAATTTACTCAAGGCCACACAGCTCCTATATGGTAGTGCTGGGATTTGGAGTTGGAAGGTTATGCTCTTAAAAAACAAATGCAAAGGCAATAACACTCGTTTAGGGTGTCAAGATCTGGGGTGAATGGGAAGGAGACATTTTAATTGATCCTTCACAGTTTCTTCATGGGCACACGTAAGTGTCTACCCATCCGTTCCCACTTAGAAACAGATGAACAAATGAATAATCCTGGCAACAGGTTGCAACCTGTGCTATCCATATCATGAGAGAGGGGCATCTCTGAGGAAGTTGTCTTTGAGGGCTGCAAGGATTTCGTATCCCCAGGGACATTTATTTGAAGGCCTGCTTTGTTAAAATTCAAGGATTTTATAGAGAATTAAAATTGTTTGCCACAGGATGCAAACAGCTAGAAAACATTGTTTTGGGTTTTGTTTTTGTTCTGAGACAGGGTCACACTCCAGGTTGGGCTATAACTCAATGTGTAGCCCAGGGGACATCAAATCTGCAGTAGTCTTCCTGCCTCAGCCTTCCAAGTTTTTGTCTCAGGCACATGCTGCCTCATCCATTGAGACAATGATATGTCTGTCTGGTTCTCCCCAGTGAGGAAGGCCATTTGCCCTGGAACATTGTCCTCTGATGGCATGGCTGTTACTCTATTGAACTGTCAACAGTCTTGAGTTTCCAAAGGAAACCCACACAAGATAGGATCTATTATCTTTCTATCACCCAGGAGGAGGGTTCACAAGGCCCCATCACTTAACGATTTATGAACAGTTAACAATTGCTGGAGGAGGTATTTTTTTCTCCAGTAGCGTAGCCACCCATAAGTAGCACATGAGCCCATAAGTAACCCCTCACCAACACTCCTGTAAGTAAACTTAATTAAACCCATTGTTTTACCAGTCTAGACATGAATGGAATTGATTCTTTGATCTTTCATTGGTGTCCTTTCAAGTAGAAGTCCAAATATGTCCCTTGAAAATCTTCACTCAATACCATTCATGTACATACAGCATTCTAACAATTTCCCTCAGGGAATCTCAACTCCAGCAGGGAATTCTCAAAGGGCAAATTCATGATGGCCAAAAGGCATTTGAGAGTGTCCAAGACCATGCGGGGAGGTCTTGTACTCTCTGTCTGTTCAGGGTCCACTTTGCTCATGCTCAGCTTTGGGGCTTAAATAAACAGAAATGTTATGAGATGGGAGATTAAACAAGCTTTCAATTTACACTAACTCGGCTCCCAGCATGGAGCTACAAAGCTATGAAAAGGAGGCCAGACCATGAATGAGTGGGTTCAATGGACCTTGGAAAGAAAAGATGGCTGCCTCAGACCAGTTGAACTGTGGAAAATTCCCAGTTCTCTCTGGCCCCAGATATTCACATTAGATATCCACACCAACACTGTCAAGCTTGTGCCCTGCATGGACCGCCAGTGTTTCCCTCAGGCTGACAGGAAGTACCACAATACCTTTTGTCTGCAAAGGCTGGGCACCAACTTACATTGACTCTTGAGGCTCTGCCCTGAACCTCTACATCTCTAAGAGGAGGACTCCCCAACCCTACAACCCTGCAGGAGGCCTGGTCTGGTTCTGAGTTTGTCTCCAAAAAAGAAAAGAAGGAAAGAAAAATAAAGAAAGGAAGGAAGGAAGGAAGGAAGGTTTTGGACCTCTACTTCTTTCTTTCTTTTTACAGATTTGTTTTTAATTTTATGTGTCTGAGTATTTTGTTCACATACAAGTCTGTGTACCATGTACATGCTTGGCGTCCTAGGACACCTAGGATGTCCCTGGCCTTGCTAATGGAGTCAGCTCACCACCTCCCTCCCTAACACACAGGCAAACAAACCCATGTGTGTTAACAAGGCGGTCTGGAGCATTGCTCCGGTACCTTCCATGGGACATTTATTTTCCCAACCTTATTCCACCTGCTTCACTTCTATTTCTCTAGCACTTCTGTGGTGTGCTGGGAACAGTGGGTGTCCAGCAAGCATGCAGTTGTGAAGTGACTCCGACTGTGGACTCAGCTGCCCAGGTGTAAATCTTCTGTCCAGCCCTGGCAGCTTGGCAGTACATGTCAGGCTCCCCCATTTTCCTTTGCCTCCATGTCTTTCTCATAAAATGGGGATGGCCTCTTCATAGGATTGATTACAGATTGCCAGTGTAGTGCCACATAGTTGACAGCCATTTTCCATTGTGGATTTACATGAGGAGGAAGTAGGTTTAAGGCCAGAGAAATCTGGTCCTGCTAACAACAATCAATGGTAGCTTGGATTACTAAGACATGGAATTAACCTAGAAGTTTTTCTTGAGCTGTTTCATTGGTAAGGGTCCACGGAACAAATGACTGCTCACATCTCTCTTCCTTTCTCTCTTTTGCTGAACTAAAACTCACTGTTCTCCTGCCTCAGCATCCCAGAGTTGGGATTAGACGTGCCCCACCCTCATGTATTCATCTAGCTCTTGACCCAGGGGCTGTCTCTTGGGATCACAGGAACCTCAGAATCTTGGCTTCTTGGTGATGGAAGGGAACTTCCAGAATGTGCCGTCTGCTGTGGGCTGAGGAGAAGGTGCAGGAATGCAGCTTGAGAACCACGCCCCTCTGCTGCTTCTTCCTTATGTTTCTGTTGCACAAATGCATCAAAATGAGTAGCAATATTTTCATTGAAAACGCGCCTCATGCAAATCAGTTTGGTAAATATGGAATTTAGCCTTTATAAAAGAGCACCTGTTCCCCCCCCCACCCAGTTCCTCCATTTAATTTTTTTTGCATTCAGATGCACTCCACTCCGCCATAAGCCTAGTCCCATACACTCACAAGAACAGGCTGACTGGTTTTTGAATCTACTCAAACACCCACTCCTCTTTTCCAAGAAAATTTTCAAAAAAAAAAAATTAGAGGCACCTGCGTGCTGATTTTCTAGTGCCTCTGGAGAATATTTCTGTAGTAGCAAAATACATTGATGTTTTTAAAATGAGAAAACCTTTCAGAGTTGACAGGGCCTCAGTTGCTGAGTAAAGGGTGCTGGGCAGGAAGGAGGGTGGCTCTCAGCCTAGCCCTCCCTGGTACCCAACAGAGACTGCAGTCCCCCCTCAGTGGTGAGGTTAATGGCTCTCTCCCTACTGAGGAGCTGGATTTTAATTCAGTTGTGTCTTGGTCTGAATGTTTTCCTTTCGCTCTCTCCATCAGAGGGATATTTTAAAACCTCAGGCAGAACCTGGGGAGAGGAGGCCCAATTTGACACCTTTGAACCTCGCCAGGGCCACTTCATAGGCTGAGATTTGGAGGGATTGCTGGGTGGGGACTAGCTGTCCAGGGGAGCCTTTCAGAGCTTTTCATGCAGGGACACAGATTCAGTTTCCTGAAATGGCGTTTTTGTATGTGTGAGACCTATCAATAGAACTATCAAACTGTGAATATACAATTGAACTTTATTATCCCCTTTGATTTTGGAACTACATAGGTATAACAGACAGAGGCCACGTTTGAAAGAAACTCACAATTGCCCACATGTCCTCTGTGTGAATCCCCCGGCTGGAAGTTTCTCTGTACATTGGCATCTTCAGGTAGGGGCTGTGCTGGTGCCTCCCACCGACTCTTGAGCTCCGTTTTAATTAAGGAACATAGCATCTCTTGGCTTTCTGTTACAGAGAGGCAGTGGCCTGTATTCTCAATTGCAGCTCTAGGTGCATTGTGTGCCTCCGTATTTACCCCCTGAACAACTTTCATTTCAAAGATTCTTACTTTGTGAGCCAAAGGTTTTTTTTCTCTCTCTCTTCTTCTTTCTTGTTTCCTTTTCTTTTCTCTTTGCTTATTTCTGAAATGGTCTGCACCTGAAATTCAAGAGGCAAGCTGTGCTCTTTTTGCCTGACATCATTTAGAAAACTAAAAGGTGGGAGCTGACCTTCAAATGGTTGTCCTTAAATAAAAGTCCTACTCATCAAGGAGTCCTGAGAGATACAATGAAGGTCTTGTCTCACCTAGGAATCAGGAGGTCAAACCCAAGGCTGGAATTCTTCCTCCATCCGGCTCTTGCTTGACTTAGGCTTTCTAAAGCTTTTCTCCCAAAGCCAGCGTTTTGGTGAAACAGATTCTCATAGACTGTCCATGAACAGAGTTGCTACCTAGGTGTGCTTTCAGATTAAGCAACTTGCATGGAAGTTTCTGGAAGTAATTCAGAAAAGATCACCCCTAACTAAGGATCACACAAACCAAGACCAAGGTTGTAGGTAAGACCTGAGATCAGGCCTTTGATCTACTCTCACACCCAGTACAATAAAGTGGGCTGCGCCAGAGAGCCAACAGGAAACCTTTCTGGTTCTCAGATTCTATGGTAGCATTTGATGCTGAAGAGCCAATGGAGATGCAGAAGGGACCAAAACCACTGCTGGAGAATGCCCTTCCATTCAAACTCTGAAAGAACAAGCCTCCAGAAAACGCAGTGAACTCCTAGGAATGAGTGACAAAGAATTTATATTTGACAAGGAATTTACATTTATCTCTATTTTAAGTATTTTAATGTGCCTCCCCAGAAAGTTACAAGACAATGTATGAACCATGGCATGTATATACAAGTGTGGCCACACTGATTATTATTTCATATATTTTGCTCAGCCATATGCATGGATGTAAATATAAAACAGACTCTATGGAAGTGCATTCAGCAAGGTGATAGTGGAGGAAGTGAGGGCACATGAGGTGTTAATGATTAAAGAGCATTTTATAATTGCCTCAGTGTCTCAAGGTTCTCCAGGAAGGAAGTCATATGTTTTTTTTAATTTTATAATGAAATCATATAGTTTGCATAGATGATATTTAGGACATTGTATTAAGTCTATAAACACACATGCACATGTACTAACTCCTGTGCCTAAAATAGGAACTGTCAGTATAGTTGGAGATATTTAAATGTGTGAAAACTGAAAACGCAAACCAATCCACAGGTACTCAACTAGCAAGCTCAGCTCAACTCTTCTGGAGCCTTGCTAAGGATTATGGTCCCTGCAACCTGCCCTTCTCAAACCCTCCTTTCAATGTGGTCTCTGTCTTCACTAACCTCCTCTCTCTCCCCAGGCTCCTTAGGGAGCAACTTGATGGATCAGGGAAGCTGGCATGATCTACCACACACACCCTGCCATTGTCTCAGAATACAAACCCAAATCCCTTACCCTGTGTGCTAACCCTCCCTTCATGGGGCATGCCCACAATCTCCAGGTGCACTTTTTCTGCTTCTTGGTCATGAGCATCCCTGTAAACCTGCTAGTTTCCCAAGTCCTGAGACTCAATCCCAGCCATTGCCTTAGAGTCCTTTGACAGGGACACAATGACTCCAAAACTATAGCAGATGCAGCTGGGACACAAGACTCTGATGTGCAACGGCTTCCACACTGTCCCCAAGGGAAAAAGAAACACACTTCTCTCCCATGTGGCTCAGCCACTAAAAATGGCCTAGACCGCCATCCACTCATAGATCCTGAAAGGGAAGTTATTTGAAACTATTCATCAGAAGCCTTTAGAAAGTAGATAGCCTTTTAGTCAGCAGTACCACTTACAGTCTTCCTGATGAAAATAGTCAAAAATGTATGTGTGCAGAGATATTCATTGAACTTCTGCTTATGGCTAAGTCCAAAAGTGATCAAATGAAGGTAGGGCCATTCCATGTATGGATACTATACAGCTATCCACAAACAATGAAAAAGAGGAAGGGAAGTGGGGGAAGAGAAGGAAGGGTGCTGTGAATTGTAGAATTATGGTTATGACTACATTTTAAGGAAATTACCAGAAATCAGAATTGTCTCATGTGCACAATCTATGTATGAAAAAGGAAAGAAAAGAAGAGACAGCAGGGAACATATAGAAGACTGCAGGGGGAGGAAAGATGACATGAAGAGTCTACGAGAGAGAGTTCCTGAGAAACACAGAGTTAACTGGCAGAAACCATCCCCAGCCATGGCATCACTCTATCCCTGCAGCCATGGCAATAAAGAAAACAGAGCAGACAATTTGGCTGACGAAGTGGGAGGCAGAATATCACACAGCTGCCTTCTCCACAGCTGGATTGGCTTTTCAGTATTGACAGTTTAAAAAAAGGAGGGAGGGAGAGAGGGAAGGAGGGAGGGAAGGAGAGAGAAGGGGGAAAGGAGGGAGGGAGAGAATATCTTGTCTCAGACTGGGAGGCAAGCAGCTGGGATGTGACCCTCAGAGGGAGCCCTGGTTTGATCAGTAGAAGTTAGTGATTTATCTTGAATTGTAGAACTATAATTTTTAGCTCTAATGAAGTTTCCATTATGTTGGAGGTTTTTTCCCTTCTCCCCAGGGCTTCTAAGGATTTTTTAAAAAGCAGTATTTATGTCTGTGTATTTTAGTCCATGCTTTGAAAACTCTCCATAAACAAAATCACTGTGATACACATTTTCCTTACTCTTGACCCCAGGCTTCCACCACACCCAAAAGTAAGTAAACTGTTGAAAATCTAAGCTGACAATAAAAGAAGAAGAAAAAGAAGAAAGGAAGAAAATCTAAGCTGACACACACAGAAAGAGTGAGCCTTGAAGATTAGCTAATTACTCGATGAACTTCAGCTGGGTAGACAATCTGCCAAATTGACACCATTAAAAAACATTTTCCATCTGTAGTTGTCTTTTTTTTTTTCTTCCTCTTCTCAGTCATGGTTAAAAGATATATGAATACCATCTCCAATTCTCTCTTTTACTGTGACTTCTTGAGTCATGTTTCTACTGCTACTTAGGTCAGAGGTCAAGCAGTTACGAGTATGATATTAACACGTCAGTTCTGAGAGTTCTCTGTTTTCTGGAAGCAACTATTTTAAAACTCCTGCAGGTGGCTGCCTCTCACAAAGCCTGTCAGATGTTGCAGGATGCAAAGGGGTTCAAGGGCTTGCAGATTTCAGATGCTTCTGTCAAGTCCCTGCTATTGTTCAACATAATTGTCATGGCTCTTAGGGACTTAAATGCAAGCAAGCAATTTTAAAGAAACCAAAATATGACAAAGGGAATAACGACCACTATTCTGAACCATTCCCCTCCTGTCTGTCCACCACCTTCTAGCCGCCCTAGCTGGTGGATACAGCCAATACTTGAGAAGGCTGAAAACTTTTTTAAAGGGTTTGACCAGACCAATTTAATAGCACTCACAGCACACATTAGATTACCATAAATTAAAGGACTGGGGGAAAAAAAAAGTAAGAACATGGTATTAAAATGCACTGTATGACTGGCGGGCCAGGCTCACTTGATTGGCTTAGTACCAACTTGATCGTAATTACAATCATTGTAAAGTGAGGCCTTCAGGGAACTGGATAGTTAGGGTTTTGTACTTGGCCAAGGAAGATTTCAGAGTTTGAAATGAATGGTAGATTTTAATAAACAAAGCAATTCATATATTTTTCCATCTTATTCTTACTCTATTGTTTTCTTCTTCTAGATCTTTCTCATGACTTTTAAGAGATCCTTTCTTTTTCTTTGGCGTTTTTGAATTTCTACCTCTTTTTTTCTTCCTGAATAAAATAACAATGATGACAACAATGATGATGATATTTATTAAGTAATGACTACATTCAAGTCTTGGAACTAAACCCTTTTCACATATCAATTCATTTAAAACTCACAACCACCCTATGAGGTCAGACTAGTTCTTATTTTCGCTCACCAGATGAGGACATTGTCTGAGGTCTCTGGTTAATAATATTAGCAGACCCAGGTTCAGATTATAAGCTTTCAGCACTTGACATCACTCTCTTACCCAGTGCAATGTATCCCATGGATACATTTTTTTTTGTGCTGAGCGAGACCAATCTGTTTTCATACTCATCCAAATAGAAAGTCATTTGCATAAGAAGGAAACTGTCCTGCCAATACTTACTCACTCCAACTCAATTATGTTTTTGATTCACAATATTTGACACAATAGACACACAATGCCACTTATGTACTTGATTGAGGCTTTGAGAGTACAACATTTCTGTGAGCTTGCTCATTGGTTTATTAGTTTTGCTTTTTTAGAATTACTTAAGTTGATTTGTAGTCAACCTTTCACAGTAGAAAGAGCCAAGGAGAGTGCATAGTAAATTAAACCAAAGTACAGCACACTTATCTAAAACAGTATAGACTTTCTTTTTTTTAATTTATTTTTTATTTCTTCAAGTTACATCTCAGTCACAATCCCCTCCCTACTCCCCCCTCCTGTCCCACCCTTCCACCCTCTTCCCCTCAACCC
The DNA here is from genome assembly GCA_907164525.1 of Lophiomys imhausi. NCBI lineage: Eukaryota > Metazoa > Chordata > Mammalia > Rodentia > Muridae > Lophiomys > Lophiomys imhausi. The sequence goes on from CAJQZJ010032684.1 coordinate 1,877,468, forward strand.
CCCCCATCCTCTATCCTTTTTTTTCTTTAGTCTAAGGTAGATCTTTTCCCCCCAACAGCTCCCCCCTTCAGTCCGACAAATGGTTCTCTCTCCTATAACAATAAATACAATACAAAACAACAGAAGCAAAGAGGCCACAATTATGAAGGTTATATGGCTTAGCATACATTCCCAATGTCCAGTCCATATGCATCTGGCCCCTGACTTTAACATTCTACTATCTAACCTTCTCCATGAGTTTAAAGTTCTATATCTAACTCAGCTTTCATACTAACTTGCCTCACAATTTTAAAAACATCTTCTTAGATCCAGAACACCCTCTTGATTCCTAAACAACTCAAAATTTAACTATGAGACTCTAGCTATCTATTCTCGAACCACCTCAGAGACCTGAGAGGGATAAATATATCTGATTATATAGGAAGTGCAGGGCCCACAGCTTCCAAAACTAAGAAATGACATACCAGTGGCTGCTTGGACAGTTCCCATTTTCTCTCCATACATTACAGCATCAATCTTCAGCCATTTGGCCCCGTTTCTCTGATAGACATTGATTGTAGAGCAGGAATTATGAAGGACTTACCTATCCTGTCTTGGCAGAGCTAGGCTGTCGACTTACCTGCTTCCAAGTTTTGTCCTTTTTGGACAGCAGTCTATCTATAGTTGAAGCAAGGGGTTTTTTCATGCCAAGAGATAGGCTTGCCACTAATTCAACCATCTCACACTGGAGATTCTTCGATGCTCATCTTCTATTTTGAGTAGAATAGGGGGTGCTGTCAGAAGCTGACATGTCTCAATATCAAAAAAATCTTAATTTGAGAAAACATCTTTGAATGCCATATTCTGCAGGTCTCTTGGGGTTTTTGAAGACGCCCTATCTATCTCTTATATTTAGATAAGCAAATGTTGCTTGTCTCTTAACAACTTGATTTCTGAGTAGCTTAGAAAATACCTGTGATAGACTGTCATAGTAACTAAAAAAATGACATGCTTGCATGACTATGAGTTTGCATTTCTTAATTATCATAAATAATTTATGATGGTTGGTATCAAAAGGCCAAAACTTCACATTTCATTTTTAAGCATTACTAGGTACAAGAAGCGTTACCCTTATTTTTGTATCACTATACAAAGATCAATACCAGTGTGGCTAAATATTCTCTTAATTTTGTATCAATATACAAAGATCATTACCTATGTAGCCCAATACAATCTTAATTTTGCATTAATATACAATGATCAATACCAATTTAGCCAAATATAATATTAATTTTATATCAATATACAAAGGTATAAGGGCATATTCAATAATCTGTCTTTTTTTCTTGATCTTTCCTATACTATGTCTATGTCCCATTTTTTCTCAAGTCTATTCACTCCTACATAGAAGAGAAAGAAGGATATAGAAAAGAAAAAGAAAAAGTCCCTGGCTCTAACCTCCAAAACCCATTTAACAAGACCATGTAACAGCTTGTAGTCTCTTCCCCTAAATAACAAAATTTTCTGTTATCCATCAAATAACCAAAGGGGGGGGAACACCCTCCCCACCTTCTGGGCATGGGGCGTCGCTCTCTTAAAATGACTTCCTGCTGATTTGGGACGTAGTAAACCTGTTTGGGGACCAAATAAGAATGGAAAAATGGTTTAAAATGTTAATAGAATCATTTGATGTTCAGTCCTTTTGTGCTCAGCTATTAAATGTCCTAAGAAGTTTGTAGACAGAAGCTGATCTTCAGAGCTTTACTGAAGTTCTGGCTGGAGCAGTCTTTGGAGCTGAACGATCTTAGTGATTTTGAGTTTTTGTGGTTGTAGACTTTTGAGGAAACAACTATTGAGGAATTCTGCAAGGCTGGATCGTCTGAGCCACTCATCTTCTTTGGCATCTGATCTGTTTTCTGCTGAGGTTTCCGTTGTCCAGTTGTCCCTGGATTCCTTGAATGGGTGCTTTCAATCTCCTGGAAAGATAAGAACAGAGCCCTGTCCTAATCCTAACTCTGGGACAATTAATTTTTTTTGGGGGGGGGTCAGGTAATATTTTTCCTGGAGCAAATTTGGTTTTTTGACAATATATAAAGTATTATCTTTCAATCTGGATTAAAGAATAAATTATTTTGTTATTTTGGAGCTAAACAAACCTTTAGTGTAGATATTTTGAGATCTCAAAGGACAATTTGTTTGCATTGAGCATGCCTTTTGTAAGTAGCTTTTAAACTTAAATCCTTCCAAATCCTATGTGCCTGTCTCTGCATTCTAAGTATTGGGATCAAAGACCTGTGGTTCCCAACTGATGGGATTAAAGATGTGCTCCACCACCCCTGGATCGAAGTTTTTCTCTATTTAGAGCTTGTTTTGTATGAGGCTGACCTTGAGCTCTGAGATCTGCCTGTTTCTGTCTCTAGTGTGTTGGGATTAAGGGTGTATTCTTCTCGAATGATGGGATTAAGGGTGTGCACCATCACCACCCTGCTCCTTGTAACTCTAGAATTTATAAGACAACTAACTCTATAGTGCTCCTCCTGTCTCTGCTGAAGTTAAAGGCATGGGCTAACACCACGCATTTCATGTATTTTACCTTAGCTCTAAGTTTTTTCGACTCTTGGAGGTTTATAAAACCAGGTTGAACAGCTGTAACCTTTAATTTATTTACAGTGTTTTAAACCTGTTACCTGCTTTTTTTATTAATAAATTTATTTATTTGTTGCTTCAGGTTACATCTCCATCATATTGTCCTCTTTCCCCCCTTTCCAGCCCCGCCCTCCCATCCTCTACCCCCTAACCCTTCCATCTTGCTCCTCTGGAGTGGGGTATCCCTACATAACAGTCCATTACCCCAGTTTAGAAGTCATATGAGGGCCAAGAGCCTCTTCATACACTGGGGGCCTACAAGGCAGTACCACCAGTGAAAAGTGTCTCATTGCCAGGGAGGGAAAACTAAGAAACAGACCAACAAACAAACAAACCAACAAAAACAAGCAACAACAACAACAAAAAGAAAGAAAGAAAGAAAAAAAAAGTCTATGTCCATGTTCCCTTTGGTGTGTTGGTTGTAGTACAGATATCCTGTACTATATAGCTAAAATCCTACTGTAAGTGAATAGATGCCATGTGCATCCTTCTGAGTCTGGGTTAGCTCACTCAGGATGAGCTTCTCTAGTTCCATCCATTTGGCTGAAAATTGCATAATTTCATTGTTTCTGATAGCTGAGTAATATTCCATTGTATAGATGTACCACAGTTTTTTAATCCATTCTTCAATTGAGGGACATCTAGGTTGTTTCCAGTTTCTAGCTATTACAAATAAGGCTGCTATGAACATAGATGAGGAAATTTCCTTATGATTCCATGAGGAGTCATTTGGATGTATACCCAGAAGTGGTATGGCTGGGTCCTGAGGCAAAGCTATTGCAAGTTTTCTAAGATATCGCCATACTGACCTCCACAGTGGTTGCACAAGCTTGCACTCCCACCAGCAATGGAGGAGGGTTCCCCTTTCTCCACACCCTCACCAGCATGTGCCGTCATTTGAGCTTTTGATCTTAGCCATTCTGACAGGTGTGAGATGGAATCTCAGAGTCATCTTGAGTTGCATTTCTCTGATGATTAAGGATGTAAAACAGTATAGACTTTCTATGTTTGCTCTAGCTCTGAATAATGACATGGAGACTTATATTTATTTGTAATAGCTTTAGACCTTAGCTTACTATTGTTCCCAACTAGCTCTTATAACTTATGTTAAACTGTTTATATTAATCTATATTCTGGTTCTTAACTTCTCCTCCGTTTCATACATCCTAGTTCTTCCATGCCTGGTAGGCCAATCTTTTCACACCTCTTTCTTTCCCAGAATTCTATCTGGAATTCTGGAAGTCCTGCCTATTCTCATCTGCCTTTGCTATATAGGCTGCTCTGCTCTTTATTCAACCAATCAGAAGGTAATGGAGAACAATGTTTACAAAACATTGAGACAGTGATGCTTAGCAATACCAAAGTCTGGTCTGTACTAAGCTCTCTGCTAGTACAGAATCAGCATTTGAATAATACAAGGACAATCTTTGCACAGTGCACAAAAACATCACTCCAACACTTATTGAGAGAGCTTCATGATGAGAAAGAAAGATTTCCCCTCAGGCAAAGCTCACCCAAGAAGTTTGTTGTAGGAATAGGAGATGTGGAAACATAAATGCAGTGTTTTCAATTATATCTTCCCCATGAGTACTTCCACTACATTCCAAGATTTGAGAAGAAAAGGCTGTCAGAAGAGGGAAAAGTGGAGACACTTTGTGGTTCTAGCAAGTTGTGTTGTTTCTTTTGTATTAGTGTAAAAAAAATTCTTGAAAGAAACAACATAAAGAGGCGGGATTTAATTTGGCTCATGGTTTCAACGGGCTTAGCTCATAGTCAAGTGGCTCCTTGCTTCTGATCCCATAGTGAAGCAGAAGATCTTAGTGTGGGTGGTGGTGGTGGTACTGATGGTGGGTGGTGGTGGAGTGGTGGCTGAGTGAGTGGTAGTGATGTAATGTGGTGGTCTGGTGGTAGTGTGGTTGTGGTGGTGGGGTGGTTGTGGGTGGTATTGGTGATGATGGTGTGGGTGGTGTTAGGGTGGTGGTGGTGTGGGTGGTGTTAGGGTGGTGGTGGTGTGGGTGGTGGTAAGGTGGGAATGATGTTAGTGGTGGATAATGGTGTCGCGCCCCCCCTCGACCAGCAAGGAGGACGCAACTCACAAAACTCTTCTCCAGCAGTTTATTCAGGTCCCTTGAAAACAGTCTTCCGAATAATGGGGCAGACCCAACCCACAGGCTAAATACTAAATGAACAGCCAGTCAAGTAAAGCCAAGTGGTGCTATCTTAGAGGCCTACGTATGCGGAAGCAAGCCAGATCAGCGGTCTTTGCCAAATATGAACTTATTATCATAGAGAGCGCTCACCGTCGGGCTGGTGGAAGGCGGAGACCAGCGCCATCTTTAGGGCGCGGCACTTCGCAGCTCTCTACAGTTCCTCCTTTTTTATTTTTTCTAAAGTTGGTAAAAGTCCCTGGAAAGGCTTCGTAATCCCTCTATCTGGGGATCTCACGGTGGGCCTGAGCCTGTAGGAGGGCGGTGCTCAAACTCTTACCCGTCTCTGGGTCAGCCTCCCCACTCGGGACTGCCCTGTCTTAGGTGGCCGGACTTACCTGTCAACTCCGTCACTGACTTGCCAGACCCTAATATCCGTGGAACGAATACCTCAGTGGGCAGGGACAATGCTTAGTGAAGATTTACTTCATGGCAGCAAGCCATGCCTGAGGGGACTGGCCCGCCTCAATGGCGACAAGGGCTTGTATAATCATGGCTGCATTACGCTTTTGTGTGGTTCTCATTTTGTAGATGCACCATAGGTAAACCAGAGAGGCTAGTATCATTAGTATCGCCAAAGAGCCTACGCCCGCCCACTCCTTAAGATGATCCATAGCCGTCTGTATCCAAGAAGTCAAGCCAGTAGCCAGGCTCAGATCCACCCGAGTAGAGTTGATGTGGATGATTGTCGCTCTCAGCTCTCTCATCAAATTTTCAAACTCAGCCGACCAATCCTGTAAGAGGAACTTTGACAATTGTCTAGACAAATTAGCAGCCTTTGTAAAATTTTGATACTGCACGGAAGTAACACACAAACCTTGCAATTTCCACTCACATCCCAATTGTGCTAGTTGCCAAAGAGAATCAATCTGTTCTTGTATTAAATCTATGCATTGATTAACTATCATAAGACCTCCTTTGAGATGAGAATTCATAGAGGTCTGAGTATCCAATGCCTGTGCCACAGTGGCTGAGATGTTATTCAGGGCATTGGCAGTCTGTATAGAACTAGACAAGGCAATAGCTGAGGCAGTAGCAATAGTGATGGCAGTAACAATAGCTGCAGTGATGCCAAAATCTCTTTTAAATCTGAATAGCATCATGGTATTAGGAGCCTCTACAGGAACTGGTACATATCGAGGCATTCTAGTCACCACAGCCACAGGAAAGGCTGTGGCATTACAGCATAGGGCATAAAAACATGTGCCTGGAGTGCATACTAACTTTTCTTCACCTAAGGATGCACTCCCATTACTTATAATCCACAGAAAAGGAGGCCAGAGACATACTGGCGAGGTTGAAAAGTTCTTGTTGCGGTAAGAATGAAATAAAGAATTCCAACTACCAGAGCCACTACCGTTAGAGAAATCTAATCTGGTAGCAGACCCTAGGGAAAAATTACCTCTTTGATAAATTCCTCCTCCAAGCATAATGACAGGTCCCAAGTCCATGCAACTTCCATTTACTCCACACAAAAGCCACAAATCAAAAGGATTGGTGGCAGTCTGCTGAGGATCCCTAGTAGATATATCAAGCATTCCTGTACAAGACTTATTCACTATATTACTAATCATGGGGCTAAAGGAAAAATAATCTTGTTGAACCCAAACTGCTCTGCGCTCCTGACATACTCACTGCTACTATCACCAGGATCCTTAGGAAGGTCTTCATGACGAATCTTCCTCACAAGGCGTTCAGGCACCCACACTGGATCTTGTTGATCCTGAGGAAAAACACAAACAGACCCTCTCGCCCATGTTAGCACGGGGTCAGGCCCCCGCCAAGAGCCTGTCAGAATGTCCTTCCACTTCACCATGCTTTTAGGTGAACCATGGGAATCCTGATGTCTGTCCGCTGCTGAGCGGCCTTGAGCATCCAAATTGAAAAAATTTAAAGTAAATAAGGCTAAAGACATTCTCTCCTTGGGGGTACGGCCTTGGCCTATTCCCCCTTTTTGTTTTTGCAAGCATTCTTTAAAGGTGTGATGAGCACGCTCCACAATTCCTTGTCCTTGAGGATTGTATGGTAATCCATGATTAAGCTGTACCTCCATCTGGTTACAGAAGGAGACAAAGGACTGAGCCGTATAGGCTGGTCCATTGTCCGTTTTCAGCTGCTGTGGTTTTCCCCATGCAGCCCAGGCTTCTAAGCAATGTCCTATGACATTGCGAGCCTTTTCTCCACTCATAGGTGTAGCATGTATGATACCTGAGCAGGTATCCACAGATACATGAATATAGTTTAATGTGGGTAACGTCCATTTGCCAGATTTTGAGTGGCAACAGCCCTCTAGGGTTCACTCCCACACTGGGAGGATGATGATGAATCACACACTGAGGACAGTCCAAAACTACTTGTCTAGCATCTGCTCTAGACAAATGGAATTTCTGCTGTAGAGTTTTTGCATTTACATGAAATAATTGGTGAAACTGTCTGGCTTGATCCAGGAATGAGCTCCAAAAAATACATGTCATCCTGGTCCATTGATCAACTTTATCATTACCCTCACTTAATGGTCCAGGTAATCCTGTATGTGCTCTGATATGTTGAATAAAAAAAAAACACCTTTTTCTCTGCCAGATTAAAACTTGTAACTCTTGTAATAAGGCACATACAGTACTACTATTCTTAATAGGACCTGCTAATTCTAATACTTTCACTGCGTTGACCACATAAACTGAATCTGAAATCAAATTGAATGCAAATTGACATCTTTTAAACACCTCAATTACTATTTTCAACTCTACTATTTGGGGGGAGCCCGGTTGAAATTGACATAACACAGGCTCTTGTCTTTCTATCAAATAGGCTCCACAGCCTGTCTTTGAGCCATCAATAAACACATTTGGTGACCCTTGAAGTGGTACTGCTGAAGTAACCTTAGGGAATATCACTGGGTGCTCCTTAAAAAATGATAGCAATGGATGTTTAGGATAATGGTTATCAATCACTCCTTCAAAGCTACATTGCAATATTGCCCAGTCATCTACAGTGCCACACAAAATCTTAATTTGATAACTGGAATAAGGCACTATTATACTGGCAGGAGCAACTCCAAAAGACTGCAAGCATTGTTGGATACCATTCAAGGCTAAAGCAGCAAGTGCAGTGGGATAATGTTCTATTCTGTTCTTACTTGTGTCCACATCCCCGGGCAGAAAGATCTCCCTACTTTCAGGGACTGAACTGGCTGCTCTGTCTGAGTGGCTTCTGGATATGGAGGAGGAGTCGAAGGCGCCATGGCAATGGCTTTGTTTACACCAGCTGCCGCCAGTGTGGCTGAACGCGCTGTAACAACGACTCCACCCACTCCGACTGCCGCTGACGTGTCAGGCGCCATGGCAACAGCTCCTCCCACACCGACTGCCGCCGACATGCCCTTTTCTTTTACTTTTTTCTTTTACTTTTTTCTAATAACAGTCCTCTCCAACTGTTCTATTAGAGCGTGTAGCTCTCCTTCAGAATCTGTGCTCTCTGAGTCCTCAAAATCTCTAAAATCTCTAAAATCTGTAAGATCGGGATAGAGAGGAACTTTCTTTTTGCCTCCCTTTTCACTGTCTGCCTGCTCAAATCTTTCGCCTTTGTTACTTTCCTTTTCACTGTCTACCTGCTCAGATCTCTCCCCTTGCAGCAGTTCCAAGGCTGACTCTCCCTCTTTGATTGCATTACAACACCTCTGATCTTCTAAACAACTCCTCACCATTTTCCAAATCGGTCTTACTCCATGCTTCAGAGTCCCTTGCTCCCAAGCAAAATCCAAGTCCCTGCCTAATTTGTCCCAGCAGGATACCGTAAGATTCCCGGACACCGCAAACCACGGAGCCACAGAATCACATTCATTCAAAAATCTTTCTAAGGTAGACTTCTTAATCTTCAAATTCCTAGCTAAAAGTAGCTCCTGAAGAGCCAGAAAAATTGGGTGTGACTCAGACAACCCCATGTTTAAGAATTTACTTTCGGTTCGCTGCTTCCCCGCGAAACTTTACCTTTAGTTCGCAACTTCCCGCGAAACTTTACCTTTTGTTCGCTATTTCCGCGAAACTTTACCTTTTGTTCGCTATTTCTGCGAAACTTTACCTTGTGTTTGCTATTTCCGTGAAACTTTATTGTCCTGATTTATCCCAGGAACTTACCAACGCATTGCCCCTGACTGCAGGAGTTCTGAGTCTTTTCTGGGTCCCCGTACGGGCCACCACTTTGTCGCACCCCCCCTCGACCAGCAAGGAGGACGCAACTCACAAAACTCTTCTCCAGCAGTTTATTCAGGTCCCTTGAAAACAGTCTTCCGAATAATGGGGCAGACCCAACCCACAGGCTAAATACTAAATGAACAGCCAGTCAAGTAAAGCCAAGTGGTGCTATCTTAGAGGCCTACGTATGCGGAAGCAAGCCAGATCAGCGGTCTTTGCCAAATATGAACTTATTATCATAGAGAGCACTCACCGTCGGGCTGGTGGGAGGCGGAGACCAGCGCCATCTTTAGGGCGCGGCACTTCGCAGCTCTCTACATAATGGCATGGTGAGAGGTAGTGTGGAAACTTCCTTATCTCTTGGTGACTGAGAACCAGAAGAAACAATAGGAAGGAGCCAAGGTTTATACACATCTAGCCACCTGCTCTTCCAGTTTTTGATCATCCTGAAGCAAAAGAGAGTTCCCTTGTTGTTAGACTTTCAATAAAGACATATTAAGGGAAATCTTCTCATTAAGAGAATAAAATGAATTACTCAGAAAAGCATGGCTTCTTTCCCTTCTTCTCTTTTGTAAGCACACTTTCCCTGACACTTTGTCTTCCTTACACTTTCCCTACAGTCCCCTTCCTGTAAGTGCTGCAGGCGCTAGTGTCCGCATGCATACGTGTGCAGCATTTGTGTGCTGGGTTCCCTGGAGCTGGAGTTACAGTCAGTTATAACTGCCATGTGGGTGCTGGGACCAGAACTTGGGTCCTTTGCAAGAGCAGCAAACGCTTTTAACAGCTGAATCATCTCTCCAACACTGTTTTTGTTTTGTTTTACACTAGTAAATATCATCCTTGAGGTTTCATTTAAGTTTATCCTTTAACTTTCTTATTAATGAAACTAAGAACCTCAAAAGGAGACCCTGACTTCCCTGGTGTCATCTGGCAACCATGAAGGAATTCCCTGTAATTATGGGCACGAGGGCTCTGACAAGGCTCCTTCACACATGCAGCTTCTACTTCCTCTCCTCCTCTTCTTCTTATAAAAATAGTATTTTAAAAATTAACCAGTTATATCAATTATTCAGCTCCCAGACTGCCCCTTTATCCTCACCATTACGCATTGGACAAACCAGATAAAAGCTCATTGTTTGGCTTCTTACTGAGAAACCCGGAATATCCATACTGCTCTAATAATAGCTGGCCAAGTCACTCTAACCACCTCATTCCCTGTGGGAATGAGTTAATGGTTTCCTATTCTCCCGTTAGATGAGAAGTATCACTATAAATATAATACTATCTACATAAAACTTGGCTTTCCTTGTAGGAGGTTACATTTACAAGGGCAGGTTCAGAATTGCTCAGTCATAGAGAACTACCCAAAGTATAGACAAAGTCTTGACTGACAGACTGGGATTGTGACTGGTGTTTCGCTGAGGCAGAGCAGGGTCGGGGCTTTCAGCATGCTCAGGCTGATGCTGCTGCTGCTGCTGTTCGGGAGAAGACATGCCTAAAGCAGCTCTACCCTATGTCACCTGGAGTAAAACACTTGAGGTCAATGAAACGTGCTCAAATGCCAGCTCTCAGAAGTAGGCCAGTCCTGGGGGACCTCAGATCCAATAACCACAATCTGAAGTTAAGAAATGAGTCCTCACCAAACCACAAGGACTTTTCCTCATCTATGTTCATAGTAGCCTTATTTATAATAGCTAGAAACTGGAAACATCCCAGATGTCCCTCAACCAAGGAATGGACTAAAAAACTGTGGTACATCTACACAATGGAATACTACTCAGTCATCAGAAACAATAAAATCACGCAATTTTCAGCCAAATGGATGGAACTAGAGAAGCTTATCCTGAGTGAGCTAACCCAGACTCAGAGGGATGCACATGGCATCTATTCACTTATAGTCAGATTTTAGCCATATAGTACAGGATAACTACACTACAACCAGTGCACCAACGGGAACAGGAACATAGACTTTTTTTCCTGTCAATGAGACACTTTACCCTAGTGGTGCTGCCTTGTAGGCCCCCAGTGTATGAGGAGGCTCTTGGCCCTCATGTGACTGCTGAACTGGGGCGGGGACTGTTATGTAGGGACACTCCACTCCAGAGGAGCGGGATGGAAGGGATAGGGGGTAGAGGGTGGGAGGGAGGGACTGGGAGGGGTGGAAAGAGGGCACTGTGATGGAGATGTAACCTGAAGTAATAAATAAACATTAAAAAAGAAAGAAAGAAAGAAGGAAGGAAGGAAGGAAGGAAGGAAGGAAGGAAGGAAAGAAAGAAAGAAAGAAAGAAAGAAAGAAAGAAAGAAAGAAAGAAAGAAAGAAAGAAAGAAAGCAGAAGCATGTGGAGAGGTCAGGATGCTTACCTAGTGTCACATAACCTGAAAGAAAACAAGGGCTGGGTCAGTTTCTCTGTGGTTCAATCACAGAATCTTAGTATCCGCATGGATAGAATGAAAGCTGGGCATGGTCTTGTCTAGGACGGCCCCTTCCACCTTTCAAATGCTGAGATCCCTTAGGCCTGACTCAGGCCTCTTGCCACCAAATACTATTCAATTTACACTCAGCTCTGACTGGGGAAGTAAGAGCAGTATGGGGATCAAAGAAACCTGGTTGATCCCTTCAAGAGCACAGAAGTCCCTGCCAACCTTAGCTTAGGTAGAGGCTGCTAAGTCTACCTCATTAGTTCCTGAATCCTCACTTTATTCAAATTCTTTCTCTTGTGCAGAAAGGCCTGACCTCTTGCCTAGGGACTGTGTCTATGTCCTTTTGACCCTGGCTCAGAGCCCCTTCTCTGCTGTGTCAGATGGTCTTCCAAAGTCAACACTCACATGTGTTTCAATCCAAAAGGATGCCTTAGAGGGATTCTGGGGTCAAGGTTAGCTCGCTGATTTTCAGGCCCCTGTGCAAAATGAAAACATGTTTAAACACTAAAACATGAAGAATTTTCCTTTCTATCATGGTCTTTCTCATCTCATTATCGTATTTTTTTACTTATTTTATGTCATTCTACAGAAAGAAAAAAGTTTAAATTTCAAATTGTTGACATGAATCTTACCATTCATTGTTATTTTGTTAGATGTCACTTTTAAATGCAAATACCAGAGCACTTACCTGGATGCGGAATTGTTGAAATGACTGGATTTGTATTTTGCAGCTCTTACATGCATATGTAATTTGTTCTTACCTCAAGGTAAAAATTGTTTGCAATACACAAAACCACTGTAAGTCTTTCTTTTGCTTCTTGCTTGGTAAGTGTGCATTCTACCAACTTTCTATCTTCAGCTTGTTAATGAGTAAGGACAGACAGAAAGGATAAGGAAGTATGGTTGCCTTGTCTTTCTCTTTCCTTTGATGCCATTATTTTCATTGGAAGTGGTTTGATAACATACATGACTTGGGCAAGAAAAAAAATGGTACTGTTCCTTGGTTACTTATGTTGCTAAAGAGTCTATTCTTCCTCCCCCACACCTCTCATTTTATGGGTTGGAAGCAAAGTCTGGCTCAAATACAAAGTATGACCCCTTGGAAACATTAAAACCCTCGACGAAACAGAGATGTAACCGATGTAATGCTCTTTCCTAGCTAGGATCTTCTTGGTGAACGCCTGCATATCAAGGGTCCATGCTGGAATGTGGTGCTCATGACCGTGGGAATGTTGTCTTTGAGTATCAAGTAACAGAAGACACAACATGCAGGACCATAGCCTCTCCCCTGTTCACACAGGCTTCACTTTCACACTGAAAGAACCTGAGAAATGATTCCAGTCTGAATTGGACAATCAATGGACCCTGAGCCCTCCTTCTCCTTCCTTTCTCTTCCGTCTCTCCTCTCTTCTTTCTTAGTTCCTGAACTAGACCCACCTTCACTGCAATTTTCTGAAGCTGTGGATAGAACTCAGAGGCTTATGGAAATGGGCGTAACAGAAGTTCCCATTTGCCTTCCTAGTAGGGAGACAGAGTGACAGATGGTGGAAGATGCTGGAAATGCTGCCTCTTCCACCCCAGGGGTTTCTTCTTTCTACTTCCCCTCCTCCTCTTCCTCTTCTTCCCCTTTCTCTTTCTCTCCCTGCGTGTTTTTGTCCTATTTTTCCTCTCCTCTTACCTTCCCTCTCTATTCTTCCTCCTCTTTTTGTCTCTGTATCTGTCCTCTTTATTTCCCTCATTCTCATTCTATCATCTATCTATCCATATCTATCTACCTACCTCTCATTTATCTATCAATCATCCACCTACCATCTATCTATCTATCTATCTATCTATCTATCTATCTATCATCTATTCCCCCACTTCTCTTTAGACAAGCCTCCCTGTATAGTGCAGGCTGGCCTTGAGTTTATAATCCTCCTTATGAGAAAAGCTGTGTGTGTGCTGTGGTGGGAGCTCACATCCATCTAATCTCTGTGGTGGATCAGTATCCATCCTAAAACTCATTAACTAAGGAAAACACCAAGAGGAGTTTCCCAGAATAGCTTATATTGGTCACAAGTACACCATGTCCACATTTTTATAATCAGTTCAATATTTTATTTGTTTCTGAGACAGGATCTCCTGTAACCGAGGCTTCTGTCAAACTCACTATGTAGCTGAGGATGACCTTGAATGCCAAATCTTCCTGCTCTGCCTCTTGGATGTTGGGATTATAGGCATGAGCCACTTTACTGGGTTTGTGTGGTATAAGCCACCTCACTTGGCATGTGTAGTACTAGAGATCAAAGCCAGGGCTTCATACATACTAGGCAGGCATCCTAACAACTGAGCTACATCTCACCCCCAATTTAAACTATCTTTTTTTTTTTAACTTTGAAAACACAAATTTACTCTGTGCCTGGGTATATACCAAGAGTTTTATAATAAATATTTACTCCATCCTTACAGTTCGATGAAGCAAGTAGCAATGAGTGATTCCACATTCTACAAACAACCTCGAACAAAGAAAATGCAGTGATGGCCAGAGGTACCTAGCTGGACTGCAGCACCGGCAGGCGTCAACTCAAGCAATGTGACACACAGAGCATACTCCTGATCACTCACAGTGTGACATGCCACCACCAGTGTAGGCTGGACAGAGGGACCACAGCCGCCAGCCCAGTCACTTTCAGCCTCGTATTCAGCCACTCTCTCAGAGTACTCAGACACAACAGGCTGCTGATGATCCCACTGACCTTGCACTTGTGTCTTCTCCGTGTCTGGGTCAATGGTGGTCTGGAGAGCTCCCTGATGTATTATTTATCACCATAAAAGGGTTACCATGCTAACTGCCTGCCTCTACACTTGTGTACTTTTAAACTCTCTTCACCCTGGTAACGTTTTCCATTTTCTAATGACACTTTAAATTCCATTTCTATTACTTGAACATCAAGCACAATTATGCCATTCTGAGTTTCTTCTTGGCAATTAATGCAATCATATGATGCATCACTAATGCCAGCCAGGATCCTTACCACAAAATAGTATGAATTATCATATTTCTATATACATTTGCAAATCTCTTATTAACATTCCAATCCTGTGTATATTTTTCTTCTGGGGAAAAAAAAACCACTCTATTAGTTTTCTGAAGCTGCTACTCTCAGTCAAGCTAGACCATTTCTGTGACTGTTGTTTTCGAGAGAAACTGAGTGCAATGACAAGTCTGGTCAGGTTCTGTGAGATTTTTTTGTCCACTCAAAGAAGGTCCATGAGCTGCCAATATTGTTCCTAAGACCACAAGACCATCTTCTCATACAGAGAAGTAGAGATATAGGTAAGCTATATACATAGATTATATAGATAGATACACAGTTATTTTCAGCTTTGAGGCCATTTTATATGGATAATGTTAAATTTCAATACTTGGATACATATACAATTAGCAATTTATCTGTATACACAAAACAGTGGTATTTAACAGTAAGAACATTGGACTAATTCTTTAGATAATCACCTTGAAAAAGAATTGGTCAAATGTTGCCCCAGCATATCAGATATTGGTTGTTGAGTTACATAAAAATAAGTCATAACATTTGTACCAGGTTATCTGTGAAATAAAAATTTTGTGGAGTAATAATTTCTCTACCTGAAATGTTCTGACTGTTTAATAAAGATAAACACACACACACACACACACATACACACACACACACAAACACACACACACACATACACACACACACAAACACACACACACACACAAACACACACACACAAACATACACACACACACAAACACACACACACATACACACACACACAAACACACACACACACATGCACACACACATACACACACACATACACACACACACAAACACACACACACACAAACACACACACAAACACACACACACACACACACACACAAACACACACACAAACACACACACAAACACACACACACACACACACACACACACACACACACACACACACACACACACACACACACACGTGCCACACTAGGATATCAGGTGATTGAGAAAATGGCACAAAGCTTTAGCCTCCTGGTTTTTAGCTGAAAGAGCATGAAAGAACAGTGTCTTATAGCTAGGACTTTTCTATCTTTTGTTATGTCTAACAGAAGAACTTCCTAGATAAAATATCACAGGTATGGTCAAATTTGAGGTCTATATAGTTCATAGTTTAAAGTTAAAGCAAAAAAAAAAGTTAAAAACCAAACAAACATTTTTGAAGAAAAGAAGTTTGTTTAACCCACAGTTCTGGGGAATGAAGGGCCTGCCCTGGGTGACAGGGTCCTGGGGCACTACAGGATATTACATGGCTTATAGGTATCTTTTTTAAAGATTTCTAATAAAAATTCACTAATGTCAAGAATAAAGTCTGGTGTTTCAATGAATGCATATAGTCATGTAATTGCTGCTCTAGTCATAATATACAGGTCTTAGCACCTGTGCATTGTCCTTCTCCCCTGTGGTCTGCCCCTCCCCTGTGCATCGTCCTTCTC
>CAJQZJ010032684.1:1906302-1924730 GCA_907164525.1 Lophiomys imhausi
TGTGTGTGTGTGTGTGTGTGTGTGTGTGTGTGTGTGTGTGTGTGTGTCTGGTCTGCTTCCTTGTATAAACTAACCTTACCTTCGTTGTCAGGGATTAAAGGTGTGTACTAAGGGCATGTCTGTACTCCAGCCAGATCATACTGTAATCCAGAGCATCTCTGCATTCCACCTGGATCACATAGACATAGAAGGTCTTAGAAAACACACATGTGCAACATCTCAAGTAGCTAATGTGTTAAAGTGTTTGATGTGCTGTTTATTTACCTCCACATATTATTACTTTCAGTAATGACGAGGATGTATTTATCTATAAGCTACTAATTTGATGCCACGTTGCCACGATGCTTGTTAGTTTCCGAGATCTGATTGGGAAATGCTGACAGAATTTTAAGAGCTCTGTTGGAGCATTGCGATAGCTTACAGCATGGGAACCATAGTCTCCGGAGGGAGGCTGTTTGGCGTGTGTACATGTCTGATACAGCAAGTGCACTTGTAGGCTCCAACCAAGTTAACGACTCACACACAAGTTTTGAAAAACAGCTGTCAAGAATGAGCTTTTTAAAAATTCACAAAGCTTATAAGTTATAAAATGAGCACAAGACATAAAACTTGAATAAAACATACATATGCGTATTACTCATTCTTGTGTTTAGTCTTATTCTTTTTTTTTTGTTTTGTTTTTGTTGTTTTGTTTTTGAGACAGGCTCTCACTGTATAGCACTGGATAATGTAAAATTCACTAAGTAGACCAGACTAGCCTTGACATCCCAGAGATCCATCCACCAATGCCTCCAGGTGTCCAACTCATTATCTTTCATAAATAAAAAACACTTTAACAATAAAAAATAAAAATAAAAACAAATTATAAAATGAGCACTGAGACACATATTAAATTTTCAATAAAACATGCAGGTGCATATTTCTCTTTATTTATCTTAAGCCCATACATTTATGTCCTCCATCACTTTAAATGACACAATTTATTAATTTAGAATGACAACACATGATATCACTTAAAAATCATTTGAGTTAACAATTCTATTCTTAAGTAATAGGGGTCCTTCACCCATTGTAACCACTCAAGATTGTCTTTTTAAAAAACAAAGGTTTCCGCTTTAAGATTTGCATAATATAAGCTAAGCATTTATACAAAATACATTTCTGAAGGCTGAGTTACTTAAAATGTAGGCATCTCCTAACTCCCAAAGGCAGGTTTGGTGGTAGCAAGATGAGGTGCCTGAAGTGAGAAGACCCGCTGAAGAGAAACATTTGTTTCTGTGTACCAAGACTCTAAAGAAATGTCAAGGGTTAGATGCAGACCTGAGAACCAAAAGGGATCTGTTTTCCTCAGCATCATGCAAAGTGACCCCCAAGCAAATATTGGAAGCTGAGTCCCTTTGGTCAGACAGACGGACAGACGGACATATGGATGGAGAAATGAATAGCAAGCTACTGGATACTGTTTGGTTCAAAGTCATAATTAAATAGTTGGTGCTTCCAGAATAATAGAGCTGTGCCTTCCCTGTTTAAGATGAAGATGGCTCAGAAGCATTCCATGCTATCTGTCAGTTTATGGTTTCCAACTTGTTTAAGGCCGTTCCAAGGGTGAGAACTGATTCGCCACGGTTATAAAGCTCCCAGGACATAAACTAGAGGAATGACAAACCTCAGCAGCTGAAAATGTGTCTTCAGATACTCACTTGTAACTCCCATTTATGTCTCTCAGAACAGAGCAACGAGGACCGGGGGACCAGATCTGGCCCAGTTGGTAACAGCAAAGGTAACACATCAGTATTAATGTCCACCGCAGTTAGGGTGGAATGCAGAAATAGCAGACCATAATTGTTAACTGCCAATACATTTCATTCAGGTTACAGAGGAATGAGTGAAAGGCATTTTACTGTAATATCTAAATGATTCCATCATAATAATGATGAAATATTCTTTCCATTCCTTGGATTGTTAAAATGGGGTATTCTGAAAATGAACCATTGGCACTTTACTTCTCTAGCCACTTGTGGTCCCTGCAGGTGTGTGTGTGTGTGTGTGTGTGTGTGTGTGTGTGTCTTGTCTGTTTGTCTGCCGTTTGGTCAGAGAGTGAAAGTCTCTGGTTCTGGTCAATTCTCAGTGCTGCCTGTGCTTTAGGATTCTTTGTTTAAAAAAAAAAAAGAATGTTGAAGTAGTTAAGGGCATTCACTATAGACTGCAGTATTTTAGGGCTGATTGTGGTATGGGGGAGAGGAGTCTCAGGCATCTGCCAGATGCTTTTCTATGATGGAAGCATTTTCTCCTCAGGTTCTTCTGTTCTTTCTCCTCTGCCCTGGTCTTCCAACAGCAGTGTGTGTCTGTGTGTCTGTCTAACACCCCTGAGAGCCAGATGTCCTGCGTGCACCTTAGATTGACTACATCTTTAATCTTGAAGGCAACTTATGAAGTACTAAGTTAAAATCTCTATAGTGAACCTGTTTGCCATTCCCCTTCCTCAAGTCATTCACTGCATAGTTTCTCTGAGCAAAGGTCCTTCCTTGCCTCAGGCCACATGGTTCTGAAACAAAAGAACAATCCCCATGGCCACCCCAGCAGGGCCAGCGAGAGGAGAAGCCACAAAACCTGGAGAGTCAGCACCCCCACTCCATTTTTCTCCAGCTTTCAAGACCTCATATGCTCTTCCTGGATCAGACGCTAGGTACTTCAGGTTTGCTCACTACAGGAAAATACAGCAAATAACTGAATGGTTGAGTTGAACTACTGCTAACCATTTTCAGATGGGTCTTATTTAATTTGCTAAAATTCATTTTGTGGGTGAGTATGCAAAGTGACAGGTTTTGTTATGGCATTTTCATACATATGCCATTTGTCTCCATCCTCACTTGTCACTACCCTTAGGATATGTAATTTTTGCTGGGTCTGGTGGCACAGGTCTGTAATCCCTGCTACTCAGGAGACTGAGACAGGAAGATTACAAGTTTAAAACTAGCTTATGCTATATAGAAAGAAGTTGTCTCAAAATGAAAAACAAAGAGCAGAGCTGAGGCTGTACATTAATGGTAGACTGTTTGCCTAGCATGCATGAATCCCTAGGTTAGACCCCCGATATTGCAAAAAGAAAAAAGAAAGACCATGTCATTTTAATTCTGAGCATAGATCTGAAGCTCTGCTGTCCTTTTGTGTTGGTGAAAAGTAAATCAGATATAAGGCTAAAAGACAGACTTTTCATGTCAGATCTTCGATTGTCAGGCTTGTGAAATCCAGAGACTTGTCTCCTGTGGGTCTCTGTCCACTCATCCTTGGAGTGGAGCTGGAATGATTCCTTCTGTATAGGCGAACTGAGAAGATATGGTAAGACTATGGGTCTTGATCTCACTAATGAGCTTAGAACCCTATAAGTATTAGCATCTTTCTTGACTCCCAGGATCTAGAGAGCTGCAGGGCTCTGTGGCAATTTCAAGAGCATGTTCTTTGCTGCGAAGTCTCTTTCATGGATCTTCAAGTCACAGTCTTATTTCTCCTCCTTTCTTCACTGAGATGAATGGCAGAGCATTTACAGTGAAATACTTATCTCATGCTTCTAGCTGGGGAGCACAGCAATGTTTGTGATTCTGCTCTGCCTTTGTAAAACCTTTGGGTTCACTGGAAGAAATATGATCTGAAGGAAGGTCACACACCGGAGGGAGAGAACAAATCCTGTGGGTCACAGGCAGTTCTAGGTCTCACTGGTAATGGTAATGACTCTTCACCATTCAAACGGAGGTCAGTGGCTCTCTGGGAAAACAGACCCTTCACACTGGCTTCCAGAGCAGGCACAGCTGGAGACAGCATCAACATGGCCCAGCTCACCTGCACACCATGGTCAGGATCAGAGTCAGAAGCAACCTTCTGTGCCTGGGCTCCTCTCCTCTAGTGCTGATTGGATCATATTAACTCCTAACGTGAATACCCGGAGCTTGATTCCTTCTGTCTGATTTTCCTGGGTTAACTAAATGCTGCGTCACTTCCTGCTTAACTTCCTATTCATTCTTCACTGATGCTCTATTCCATGCAAGGCTTTGGGTTTCAGTTCTGATAAGAACCCCAAATATTCTCTCTGCCCCAAGAGCAATCCATATACAGGAGAAGGTATATAAGGGCTGGAGAGATGGCTCAGAAGTCAAGAGCACTAGCTACTCTTCCAAAGGACCCAGGGTTCCAATGCCAGCACCCACAAGGCAGTTCACAGCTGTCTGCAATTGCAGGGCATGGTGGCACACACCTATAGTCTCGGCATTCAGGAGGCAGAGGCAGATGTATCTCTGGGAGTTCAATGCTAGCCTGGTCTACAAAGTGAATCAGGACAGTCAGGGCTACACAGAGAAAGTTTGTCTCAAACAAACAAACAAAATATAAGTAATCATAAATGCCCTTAATCAATGCAAGAAGAGGGTAAAGTGTCCATGGGTGCCACAGCATGTATGTGGAGGTCAGAGGACAATTTGTAGGACTCAATTTTCTCCTTTATCCATGTGGGTCTCAGGGATTAAACTCAGTTTGTCTGGCTTGATGGCAAGATCTTTACCTGCTGAGTTGTCTCAGCAGTCTAACAAACACCAAATATATTTTGAAGAGGTGCTGGGAACAAGCAAAAGAAACTTACCCTAAATACTACCATTTTGTTTTCATACTCCATTTAATCACAGATCCAAGGGAGCTGGGGACTTCCTAATAGCTGAACAGCTTCTGTGGTAAGGAGACAGTTGTCTGAATCCAGACATCTCAAGGACAGCTTCTGCATCTTGCTGGCAGGGTCAAACAAGTTCATGCTCCCAGGCCCAGGATGAGTTAAGGGCCTTGAGCTCCGGACCTAACATCTAGGAGAATGAATTAGGGGCCTTGAGACCAGATGTCCTGGATCAGGCCCAGTCTCCAAGAGATACTCCCTTGCTTAACCCATAATATCAAAATACAATTGGATAACACTGCAGCTAATCACAGGCACAAACTCCCTGTGCTTTGTGTTCCCATCCTTTAAAAATGTTGTACAAACTCCCTTCAGGGATGCGATTCAGATCCCTAGCTGGCCGCCTCCCTGAGCTCAGAAAATAAAGCTTTCATTTTCAGCTTCCTTATCTGCAGTGAGTTTTCTTGGCTTCCCCCACTACCCCAAACCCAAGAGAGGAAACCATTTTTCTTTAGACAGACCAAAAATAAAAAAACAAAACACAAACACACACACACACACACACACACACACACAGCCACCATGGCAAGCTCTTTCAGGAGGGAGGGTGAGACCTAGTGCTGAAGTTCAGGATGGAGACAGTACTTTGAGGAACTTGGAGTTGAGAAAGGGGAGAGAAGGAGAAAGGTAGTAAAAACAAGGACAGAACCAATCAGAGGACAGGTGTTCTACCCATAAAGTAAAAGGTCCGCAAGCTAGTCCTAAAGTAAGAGAGCCAAGGGACTTTGAAGTGGTGCCCTGCAGACACATTGCTGTGGGAACACAAACTTCCCTCCATTGCCTCAACTCATTAGCAAACTGTTTAAGCCTTCCTGCCAGGAACTGGCACGGTATGAATATTTTTTTAAGGAGCATGGGGTGTGCCCTATACCTTCTGAGAGAAGGAAGAGCCATAAAAACTAAGATGGGGGGGGGGGGTTAAATATGTAGAGGGATCAGAAACTTGGAGACAGAATTGCCCGTGAGTTTGTGGTTCCATAAGAAGTAAGGCCATGGACTTGGGCCAATTTTACATAACTCCCAGTGAGAAGCAGAATAGGAGGGGGCTGTAAAGGGACGGCCAAGAAGTTCTTGTGAGCAAGCAAATCTTAGGGGAATTTCACAGGCCCAGGTATTACAAAGGCTCATGTGGCTGTGGATAAGCAAAGGATATGTGTTGCACTTCGGCTGGTGTCCAGGAAGTGCCTATGGAGAGGGTAATGGGTGAATAAACTAGAGGGTAGGTTGGACCATTGAGCACAGGAAACCTTGAAAGACAAGTTGAACATGCTGTCGGTTGTTCTGTTGTTTAGCAGATAACAGGGAGCCCACCTTTCCCCAAAACCTATGGGATTTAAATTTTTTTTTACTTTATATTACACTTGATGATGAGGATATGAGAGAGATATCAGTATTCCCATTTTAGAGGTAAGACACGTAAGAGACAAATAAACTTGTTCAAACCCAGCACAGCAACCTAAAGAAACCCCACCCATAGGTCTTAAATTTTAATTGGATGGTGTCCTTGTGCTGTGTGTGTCCAAGCATATTCTCTTTGAGTAAACATGTCCTGGGAGCTGCAGGCAGTTCCTGGAGGGGGTGGGGAGGGGAGCAGACAGGAAGGGGGAGCACTGGGCATGCTTGGACTGATTTTCTTGAGAGCAATTCTAGAGGTGAAATTCTGATGAATAAAATTCTCCACCTCATTACACAAGTAACTAATCTAATCAACCAGTCCAGTAAGTGAGCTAATTTTTGGTGTGGCAGCTTCTGCCTCGGCCCACCCACTCTCCCCAATGTCCTTCTCCCCAAGTTTCCAATGGCTGTTAGCAGGCCATTCATTCCACTGCTGCTCAGTGCCAGGCACTCTGTGGGGTGCTGGGTAATGGCCTTTGGGAATTCTGTTGGTGTCTGTTTGGAGCCTAAGAATGTTCTGATGAGTACATAGAAACAAGTGACTGTTATTAAAACTCCTGTCTCAACTGTCCAAGTGGAAGGCATCACTATTTTTCCAGGGTCTTGTGTGTGTACACATCTGTATGCAAGGGTATGCAAAAGCCAGAGAGGGACACATCAGGGTCTTCCTCAACACACTCCACCATTTTTGTTTTAAACTGAGACCTAGGGCTTGCCGATTTGGGTAGGCTGGCTCTCAGCAAGCCCTAGCAACTGTCCTATTTCTAATTCCTCAGCACTGGGATTACAGACATGTGTCTCCACAACAGGCTTTGTTCATGGGTGTTGGGCATGTACACTCCGGTCTTCATGAGTGCACAGCAAGCACTCTACTGACTGAGCCATCCCCCAGAGCCTCCTTCCCTTCCCATGTTCTTTGGGTTTTGAATTCACAGTCAGGAGGGAGATCATGGGTCCCACTGTTGCCAGCTTCCAGTCCTGTTTCTTGTATTCTGCTGTTGCATACTTACACTGTGTTTACTTCTGACCAGAAATCCTACTCCAAGGAGTTTGCTGCCAATGCTGTTCTGGGATGAAAGGCTGTGCTCAGCCATTGTTGCCTCAGAGTGTACAGCTGCTTTGGCTCAAGGCAGACTGGGGTCAGAATAGGCTACCACCACCTCTGTGCAGGACTGTTTTCATCAAGATGCGTATCAGGGCCTAACCCCAGAACACGGATGCCAGTGTGGGACAGGTGGTATGCTGAGCCAATTTTGACTCGAGGCTGAATTGTCATCGCCTAAAGCCTGGGTTGTTATTAACCACAATAAACTCCAACTGCAATTATTACGGGCACCATGGCATTGAACTATTGCCTGCCTGCCTTCCCTTCACATGTCTCTGTGAAGATGGTTCTCTCGGCTGTCTTGCCCATTGAGGGCATACCACACTGTATCTAATGAGCTCTCTGCTTCTGTACTTTCTATCTTAGTAAATTTCTTTAGTGCCTGGGTGTCACTAGCCTATCACTGCTGTCCCAGCTGATCACTAGCCACCTGTCATATATATGACAGTTTACAGTTGTTGTCTCTTTAATTGTTTGTAAACCGAGGGCCACTCAAATGTCCATCAGTAGATGAGTAGATACTTAACATACAGAACGTTCACATTAGTTAGCTGTAAAAATGAAAGAACTACAAAGCCACCGAGTTGAATCCTTCAGAGCGGAGCACTTCACTGTGTCACATTGTACCTGTTAAGAATCGTCAAGAGCTCCTGACCCCCTTATAAATGATGTAGAAATCACCTTCCCAGTCCAGTCATAGAGTAGATCATGATTGGCAGGGATTGATGGAGAGAAGATTGGGAGGAGGGATAACTGTTAATGGGTATAAGTTTTCTATTGTGGGAGGGATGAAAAAACACTCTAAAATCAAATTGTGCTGTTGATGGTACATGTTTGAGTTTTATCATCATAAATAAACTGTATCTCAATAAATATGTCATCTACCCAGAGTTCTAGGCAGTCGTGATGTGGAACTTCACTAGTTCAAAGTGGTACCCTGAACTCTGAACACCACTCCTCACATCATTCCTTCTTCCCAGCACCCCAATATATCTATATCCCAGTGGCATTCAGAAACCACAAGATCCCTGTGAACTGCAGCCACTCCCTCTGCTCTCTGGTCCTAGGCCAAGGTCCGGAATGTGGAAGACTTCTGCCTCACATGGTGTTTACTTGGCCAGTTCTAATCTTTTGCATTAGTTTTTAAGATGACTGGGGAGAGAACTGTGCCTTATCCTCTTAGCCATGACTGCACATAGAAGTCACTCAATAAATGCTTGATGAGTTGAAAGGTCTCTGGAAACAACCTTCCTCCCCTCATCACAATAGCTCTAAAAGCTAAAAGAGGATAAATGGACATTAGTCCCTTCCTGATCCCCAAGATTGTCCTAAGACAGATCTCAACCTCCTCAGCTTGACAGCAAAAAAAAATTCTCCTCCTTCCTAATCTGACTTGGAGTCTGACTTGAGAGTGCCAGGGTATGACACTTGGTAAGAAACATCATACTTGGGGCTGGAGAGATGGCTCAGTGGTTAAGAGCACTGGCTACTCTTCCAGAGGTCCTGAGTTCAATCCCCAGCAACCACATGGTGGCTCACAACCATCCATAATGAAATCTGGTGCCCTCTTCTGGCCTGTAGGTGTACATGCAGATAGAGTACTCAAACATAAAAATAAAGAAATCTTAAAAAAAGAAAAGAAAGAAACATCATACTCAAGAATGGGGATATGGTAACCTAGAATAGGTAGACTCTGAAGGCAAGTATGATGGCTTAGCTTGTAAGTACTACTTACCAATGTCTGTAAGGTCCATGAGACACATGTGAGATCAGGAGCCTTAGCACTTAGGAACTATCAATTAAAAGTTTTGTTAGGGTCTGGAACTCACTGAAGAAGACACCCCAGACTCAAATTGTATGCAAACAGTAAAGAGTATTTATTCTGCAGAAATCCACTATGCAGGGATCACCATTTAGGTAAAATGGCAACCCTGAACAAAGGCAAGCAGGCCTTTTAAAGCCTTTCAGGGAAATTCCAGGAAAGGTTAGATAATCTTTAATATAATTGGAGCTTTCACACTAAGAAAATGCAGGTACAAGCAAAAGCATAGGGAATCTTCAGCCAACATTCATGAGTTAATCATAAGACAAGAGGGATACTCAAACCAGCAGTCAAGTAACCTTGAGCAACCTTATCTTCCTCAGGCCACATGGTCAGCCCCCCTCTGCTTGGTTGTCCATTGTCTGTGGTTTCTCCAATAACTACTGAGCTCATTTTTGATAAATATAGACTTAGGCCTGGTTAATTCCAACAAGAAACTGAAGCCTGCCATTGAGTTAGCCTAGACCAGAAGTTAAGCCTTTTGGGGGACCCAGAGTCCTTTGAGGTTTTTGATTAGGGTCTCCCTAGTGTGGTATGAGTTTATTAAAACCAATTAGAAGACTGTTTTTGTTTAATACCAAGTGTGGGGCTGCTTAAGACACAGGTGTAAAGTATTACTGTCTCGTGAGCTAGCAGGAGTATGGCTTTATCAGCTGAGCAAGTTTTACTCTGAGGACTTGGAGAAAGGAATTAAAAAGCCAGAGCCCTGAGGAGACAGGGCTCTATAAAGAAGTAGTAGAAAAGGCTCTACAAAGAAGCAGGAGAAAGGGGGCTACAAAGAAGAGAAAGGGCTACAAAGAGGAGAAAGGGCTACAAAGAGGAGAAAGGGCTACAAAGAGGAGAAAGGGTTACAAAGAAGAAAGTGCTTGCTGCTCTCCTGTTGAACCCGAGAGGGGCTCACCAAATCCTGATGCCACAGACCACCAGTGCCCCCACCCCATTCGCTGTAATAAACATGAGGTTTATTAAACTGACGCGCCAGGGTTCGATTCCCCCATAGAGGAATGAACCCCGTAAAACGGTCCTCTGGCCCTTTAGATACACAAGTGGCTACAAAAAGTTGGGAGCACCAAGGAGTAGAGGCAAGGCAGCAGCCACAGGTGGTGATAAAGGAACAAAGAGTATGTTAAGTTAGGTGGTGACACAAGTGGGGAGTGTAGAGGAGGGAACCAGAGGGGAGTCTGAACAGACCGGTCAGCTATGCAAGCTTTGATGTTTTCAAGGACTGAGATCTGTAGAAGGTTTCCAGAAGGAGTGAGGTCAGGGTCTCACCAGAGAGGAGAAGGCCATGTATTCATTAATTTTTACAGCCTTACATTCCCCTCTTCTTCAAGTGAGTGATTTCAATCCTGAAATCAGGGGCCTGATTCCTCAAGTGGGCTCTCCGCATATTGTTGTCTTAACATTAGCACTTGAACAGCGCTGATCCATTCTCTAACAAAGGAGACTAGTCGGCTTAGTATGCAAGGCCCTAGGGTGAACAGGAGGAAAAGGATAACGAGGGGTCCCATCAGTGTAGATATTAAAGTTGCAAACCATGGGGCTTTATTAAACCATGACTCAAACCATTCCTGGGTTCTTTGTCTTTCTTTTTGTCTAGCGGCTATCCTTTCCCTTAGCTTATTCATAGAGTCGGTAATGACTCCAGAATGATCTATATAGAAACAACATTCTTCTTTTAGGGCTGCACATAACCCCCCTTCTTTTAGAAATAGAAGATCTAACCCCCTCCGGTTCTGCATGACCACCTCAGACAGTGAAGATAAAGATTCTTTTAACTTTGAAATGGAATCTTCCAGTACTTGTAGGTCAGTATCTATTTCCTGGCGTAAACTAGCGTAGTATCGTGGCTGCTGTGCCAAAGCTGCTGCACCTGTTCCTACTCCAGTTGCCACCCCTATACCCAATAGTACAGCTAAAGTCATTGTCACAGGTTCTCTTTTAGCTTTATAGCCCCCTTCATAGGCATCTAGAAAGGAAGAATCTGGGTGGTAAATTAGCCTGGGAAACAGTTGCACCAATACGCAGAACTCGTTAGTTGTGTTCAACACAGCTACAGACACACATGGGGCAAGCCCTGTACTGCACATCCACCATCCATCGTCAGGAGGGATGAGGTACCCAGAGGAGTAGGAGTCGGTGACATGTTCAGTTCTTTTGCAAAGATGTTGTTGGGAGGGGGGTGGAGTGCCTACACAGACTCCTTTTCCTGACACTGAGGAAAGGGTTATCTTGGCTCCCCCACCTTGTTTCCATCTACATTGTTCAGAGGAGGGAGTGATGTTTACCTCAGCATCCACCCCCACTGCTTCATAATAAGGTGGCAGGGCGGTGTAGCAAAGCCAGCAAGACTCAGTTGCCCCTGGGTTAGTGGCATTGAGAACTTGGTAAGCACCTCTGATTAATTTTAGCATTCTCGTTTGGGCGGATAGGTCAAGGGATGAAGAGGGGACAGGTGTCAGTATTCTTGACTGTTGTTGACTTTCTGAGGTTTGAGTGATCACTCTTGGAGCCAAAACCCCTTGGCTAAGGACTGAGTTAGGCCCAATGATGGTGGGCAACGGGGATTCAATTTTTAGTCTTATAGTGAAAATCACTCCATCATCATGTCCAGTGATATATAATCTTAGGCCCCATGTTATTCCTCTTATCCATTGAGTGGTAAGTTTTTCCCCTGCCTCTGTGAACCGGAAGATGAGGGGGTTACAAGTAAAATCCATACATGGGCCTGCTCCTTTCCAGTCTCCTCGCTTAGGTTCTACCTGGATGGAGACCCCATATTGGACAAAAGTAGTACCTCCGAGAGGCCTAGTACAGGTGTGTCAACTTAGCCCTGGTTGTTTATATTCATGACCTCGACTCGCCTATATCAGGTCACTCTTTGAGTTAAGCCAGAAAGTATCCCCTGTTGTCTCACAGCCCCAGGCACCACAATAGAAGGTTTCAATCCCCCCACATGTGCGGCTTTTTTCTCTAGAGTTATTCCTGGGGCATACATAAATAGGGATTTTTCGTAGTTCATTGCGTAATTGGGGGTGTTTGCAACCAAATCCTCTACCTCTCAGCCCACTCCCAGAACATGGCTTACGTGAGCAGGTTGGTTTTCCATCACATTCAGGCAACCCCTTTTTTGAAGGGTCCTTTCCCCCTGTCGGGTAATAATCAGGGATGTCCCAGTAGTCTAGCCCTGCAGCCAGTTGGCACAAATCAGGATGCAATTCTGGCCACCATGTCCAGGGGGCAGCTAGGGTGGAATTAGACCACACCACATCTCCTGTTTGAGACAACACCTGCCAAGTGAGGCGTTTAGGCACATGTGGGCTGGGGAAACTCACAGTCAGTTGGGTGAGCAAAAAGAGAGTTAAGAGTCCAAGGATCGTTGGAGCTTGAGCTTGAGAAGGTTGGAAGTGCGGTGAACTCGCCATTCTGCTGAGGCTTTCGGTGCCTTCTTTACGTGGGAGGCGTGGATCCAAGCTGAGATTCCATCAACCTTGACAGCAGTCGGGGTGGTTAGCAGGATGACATAGGGCCCTTTCCACCTAGGCTCCAGATTCTGTGAGCGATATCGACAAACGTAGACAAAATCCCCGATCTGGAGTGGATGAGCAGTCTCTGGAGTGCCTGGTCGATAGGCGTCAGCGAGCTGCATCCACACCTCCTTCTGGACCAGTTGGAGTCCCTTTAATCTGGCATATAAATCATTATTATGACAACAGCTAGGGTCAATATTTCTCTCAAGGGTAAGCAAGGGAGGGGGAGCACCATACAAAATCTCAAACGGGGTAAGATGAAAACAAGAGGGGGTGTTCCTTACACGGAACAAGGCCAAAGGGAGAAGCACCGTCCAGTCTGTACCGTCAGTCTCTAAGGACAATTTAGTCAAGGTCTCTTTTGGAGTTCTATTCATTCTTTCTACCTGGCCTGAGCTTTGGGGTCTATATGTACAATGTAACTTCCTGTCAGTCTCCAAATACCTGGCCACTTCCTGACTTATCTGGGCAGTGAAGGCTGGCCCGTTGTCTGACCCTAGTGCCTTAGGGGCCCCGAAGTGGGGAAATATTTCTTCTAGGATTTTTTTAGCCACTGTACAGGTGGTTTCATTTTTGGTGGGGAAGGCTTCTACCCACCCTGAAAATGTATCAATGAAGACTAACAGATATTTGTTGCCATACCTGGCAGGATGTACCTCAGTGAAATCAACTTCCCAGTAGGCCCCAGGCATGTCTCCACGCAGTCTCTTACCAGGTTTTGTCTTACCCCGACTGGGATTGACCTTCTGGCATGGTATGCAGGCTTGTACAACATTCTCTGCTATCTTGTGAAGTCCTGGAATCTCATAGTTAGTTTTGTTAATCAGAGTAATTAATTTTTTTGTTCCTAGGTGAGTCCATTGGTGCATCTGTTTTAACATCTCTTCTGACTCTTTTGGGCTCATAGTCTGTTTACTGTTTTGAAGTTGTGGTGGGGACTCTGTTTCATTAGGGTCTACGGCGAGTAATTCAAGTATAGCATCTCCCAAGGCTGCTTCTCGGGCGACTCGATCTGCCATATTATTTCCCTCTGCTATAGGGGACCCGTCCTTTTGATGACCCGGACAGTGGATGATGCTTACTTTAGCTGGCAGCATGAGGGCAGCTACTAGAGCCAGGATCTCTTGTTTATTTTTAATGTCCTTTCCAGCTGAAGTGAGGAGCCCTCTTTGTTGATAAATGGCCCCGTGTATATGGGCAGTAACAAAAGCATATCTAGTAGATATGTGCAGATATTTATCTTTGTCTGTTTTGCCATTTCAAGAGCTTTTGTGAGGGCAATCAGTTCAGCTCGCTGTGCTGAAGTCCCTTGGGGAAGAGCTGCAGCCCAAATGACCCGTTTTCCATCTACCACCGCTGCCTCTGCCCAGCGCTTACCTTCTTCAATAAAGCTGCTCCCATCTGTGTACCAAGTGGCTTCAGCATCGGGGAGTGGCTGGTCAGTGAGATCTGTGCGAGTACTGTGAGCCTCCGCAAGCACTTTCCAGCAATCATGGGTGATAGCTGATCCTTTTAAGTCAGGGTCGGGGAGTAGGGTGGCTGGGTTAAGCCCCGTAGCAGGCATAAACTTGATGCGGTCTGAATTCAGGAGGAGTGACTGATAGTGAGTCATCCTGGCATTTGTCATCCACCTCTCAGGAGGCTGGCGCACTACGCTTTCTAGGGCATGGGGTGCCATGATTGTAAGGTTTTGCCCCAAAGTCAACTTGTCAGCATCTTTAACTAAAGCCGCCACAGCAGCCACTATCTGTAGGCAGCTGGGCCATCCTGACGCCACAGAGTCTAATTTTTTTGATAGATATGCCACGGGCCGATTCCATGGGCCCAGTCTCTGAGTCAGGACTCCTTTAGCTATCCCCTTATTTTCAGCTACATACAGATAGAATGGCTTAGTCACATCAGGCAGTCCTAAGGCTGGGGCTGATAGCAGGGCCCGTTTAATTCTGTCAAAGGCCTCCTGCTCTTTCTCGCCCCAAAAGAAAGATGCACTCTCCTTCGTGAGCAGATACAGAGGGGCGGCCAGTTCTGTGAACCCTGGGATCCATAGCCAACAAAAGCCAGCAGTTCCCAAGAATTCTCTGACTTGTCAGGGAGTCCTGGGGGTGGGTATCTGAGCCACAGTGTTTTTTCTAGCATCTGACAGCCATCTCCTTCTATTTTTGATTAGATACCCCAAGTAACTGACCTGTTGTTGACAAATTTGGGCCTTTTTGGCTGAGGCCCGGTATCCCAGGGATCCGAGCTCAGTCAGCAGGCTTCTAGTTCCCAGGAGGCAGTCTTCTTTGGTCTCCGCTGCTAGGAGAATGTCATCAACATATTGAAGTAATGTTACCTGGGGGTTGGAGGCCCTGAAATGGGCTAGATCTTGGTGAAGTGCCTCATCGAAGATGGTGGGAGAGTTTTTGAATCCCTGTGACAGGCGTGTCCAAGTTAGTTGTCCAGATAATCCCAAGGCTGGGTCTCTCCATTCAAAGGCAAATATAGGCTGGCTAGAAGCGCTAAGCCTTAAGCAGAAAAAGGCATCTTTTAAGTCCAGTACTGTATACCACATTCGCTGAGAGGGAAGGGTGCTAAGGAGGTTGTAAGGGTTGGGCACTGTAGGGTGAAGGTCGGCAACCCTTTTGTTAACTTCCCTTAAGTCCTGGACTGGTCTATAATCATTGGTCCCAGGCTTCTGAACTGGGAGCAGAGGGGTGTTCCATGCTGACTGACATTTAACAAGGATCTCGAGCTCGAAGAGCCGCTGTATGTGTGGGCGGATGCCATCTCTGGCCTCTTTGCTCATGGGGTACTGGCGGACCGAAATGGGGGTGGAGGTAGGTTTAACCTCCACTACCACGGGTGGGCGATGTTTGGCCATTCCTATGCCAGTAACTTTGGCCCAGGCTAAGGGAACCTTGTCCATCCATTCCTGCATATCAGCTGTTTCAGTAGGGGGTTTTTCGAACAGCCTATGTTCATCTTCCAGCCTCATAGTGAGGACCTGAAGCGGCCTCCCCTCTCTGTCAGTCACTGATGGTCCTTCTGTTTGGAAATGAATTTGGGCTCCCACCTTAGAGAGCAAGTCACGGCCCAGGAGTGGATAGGGGCACTCAGGAATCACGAGGAACGAGTGGGATACCCGGCCCATGCCCAAATCTACTGTTCTTCGGTTGGTCCATGGGTATTGTTTACTTCCTGTGGCTCCCTGCACCCAGGACCTCTTAGCGGATAGTGGTCCTTCTGTTCGGAGGAGGACTGAATGCTGAGCCCCGGTGTCGACCAGAAACTGGACAGGTTTCCCCTCCACATTGAGAGTTACCCTAGGCTCGGGGAGGGGATCCGAGCCCCGTCTCCCCTACTCTTCTTCATCTAAGGCCAGAATTTTTCCTCTGGGCGGACCTCCCCTCTTCTTCTTAGTACAGTCCTTGTGCCAATGTCCTTTCTCTTTGCAGTAGGCACATTGGTCCTTGTCTAACGGTTGCCTTTTGCCCTTTCCCTCATCTTTCTGACCTTGCCTGTCTCTCTGGTCCCTTTCACTTACTACAGTGGCCAGAATTTTACTCAAATTTCTTTCCTGTCTTTTTTCTCTTTTTAAATCTCGTTCATCCTGTTCCCTACATCTTCTCTCTTCTTTTTCTTCCTCTGTCTCTCTTTTATTGAACACCTTATCTGCTTCTCTAACCAAGTCCTGGAGCGAGAATCCCTGTAGGCCCTCCAGCCTCTGTAGCTTTTTTCTAATATCTAGAGCTGACTGATCTATAAAGGCCATGGCTTCGGTAGCCTTATGTTCCTCAGAGGTAGGTTCATATGGAGTGAATCTCCGAAAAGCTTCCATCAATTGGTCTAGAAACACTGTCGGTGACTCAGTTGGTCCCTGAGTCACTTCTCTTACCTTAGCCAAATTGGTGGGGCGTCTAGCTGCCCCTCGGAGACCCGCCACTAGAGCCTGATGGTAAACCTTCAGGTGCTCCCTACCTTCAGGCGTATTGAAGTTCCAGTCTGGTCTATTTAAAGGGAAGTTTGCATCAATCTCATTGGGCAGCTGAGTCAGCTGCCCATCTGCGCCAGGCACATTTTTTCCTGGCTTCAAGAAGCACCCTCTGTCTCTCCTCCACGGTAAGGAGAGTTTGTAGGAGCTGCTGGCAATCGTCCCATGTAGGCTGGTGCGAAAAGACTAGGGACTCTATCAGGGAAGTCAAAGCCTGCGGGTTCTCAGAGAAAGAGGGATTATGAATTTTCCAGTTATAGAGGTCCACTGAGGAGAATGGCCAATACTGAAGCAGCCAGTTCCCTTGGTCGTCAGGCGGACCATATTCCCTGAGCGGGAGTGCAGTGGAGTCTGGGGTAGGAGCCCGCCGACTTCTGGTCCCTGTGGCAGGCCCCCCTGCCCCGACTCCACACAAGGATTCCTGCAGGGAAGGGAGTTGGGGAAGGGTTGGGGAAGGTGCAGCAGAGCGCCCTGAATGCAGAGTAGAGGGAAGCTGCAGGGGCGGGTCTAGGAGGAGTAGCTCCTCTGTTTGGGTGTCCAGGTAAATCTCTTTGGATTTCTTTGGGGAGCCCGTAGTTCGGATGGGTTCTTTCTCTGCTGTAGCCTGCTTCAGAGCGAGGACCTCCGAAGGGAAGTCTGAAGGAGTTGCTCCTGTAGCTGGGTCAGGAGACATAGAGAGTGCAGGAGACTGACCTGTAAAAGAAGCAAAAGGCCGAACCCACGGAGGAGGGGAGACTAGCAGAGCCTCCCACACCAAGACATAAGGCACTTGATCTGGGTGCCCGTGGGGTCCTGGATTAAAAATTTTAGACCTAACCTGTCTAACTTTGTCTAATGAAAAAGATCCTTCGGGCGGCCACCCAACCTGAAATGTAGGCCATTCTGAGGCACAAAGAGTTCGCCATCTACTTTTTTTAATTATGACTGACAGGTCATGTGCTCTATTTTTTACTTCAGTCCAGTGGCTCAGAGTCAAAGACAAAGGAGTCGTTAGCGTCTGTCCCATCGTCAGATTGTCAGAAAAAGGGCAACAGTTACAAATTGCAAACAAGGAGACTGAACGACACAGAACATAAACAACGTGACTTAAGTTGCAGATCGCCTTCAGAAACAGATGGGAATCTCTTACAAGGTTTCCCAACTACAGACGGTGAGAGTCTCTTACGAGATTCTCCCCAATGTTGGAGTGACTGACTACAGATGTTGGCTCCTGCCAACCACAGATGGTGAGAGTCTCTTATGAGATTCTCCCCAATGTCGGAGTGACCAACTACAGATGGTGACTCACACAGAACAGACAGATAGACAAACAGAGTTGCTTGAGCATGTATACCTCCGAATCCTGGAGTCTTGGGGTCTGGGGGCGTTCAGGCACTTCCTGGCCAACGCACCAAATGTTGAACCCGAGAGGGGCTCACCGAATCCTGACGCCACAGACCACCAATGCCCCCTGATTCGCTGTAATAAACATGAGGTTTATTAAACTGACGCGCCAGGGTTGGATTCCCCCGTAGAGGAAGGAACCCTGTAAAACGGTCCTCTGGCCCTTTAAATACACAAGCGGCTACAAAAAGGTGGGGGCACCAAGGAGTAGAGGCAAGGCAACAGCCACAGGTGGTGATAAAGGAACAAAGAGTATGTTAAGTTAGGTGGTGACGTGTAACCGAACTTTTAAATTATTATTTAACACTTATTTATTTATTACTAAATTCACTTATAACAAACACCAACAATTTCTTAATTATTAATCCTATAAATTCCTACAACCCCTTTAACCTATCCACTAAACCTATTGATAATTATAACAACTACTTTCATAACCTTTTAGAATGATACAGTCTCTGGGGCAGGTCCTCAGTCGTCAGGAACACAGTCTTTGTTGTAGATTCTTT
>CAJQZJ010032684.1:1924830-1942597 GCA_907164525.1 Lophiomys imhausi
TTTTTTTTTTTGGTTTTTCGAGACAGGGTTTCTCTGTGTAGCCCTGGCTGTCCTGGACTCGCTTTGTAGACCAGGCTGGCCTCGAACTCTGTTGTAGATTCTTTAACGCACTTAGCAGTCCTTCTTCTGGATCTCTCAGATGTAGGTTCGTCAGGGTAAGTTGGTTATTGCAGTCTCACCTTAAATAAGGCTTCATGTTTTCTTTTCTGTGGGAGACCCCAGCCGTCTGCAGGCCAACTTACTTTTTTTGAATCAGGAACTCAGCTGCTCTGCCTCAGTCCTTAAAGCCAGGCACAGTTTCCCCTAGGCCACTGATCGGACAGATCAAACCCCTCCAGGCAAAAGCTGAGCCACAGGTTCCAGTCCTTGGCCTTTTGGTGTCTTGTTCAGGCTTTCTTTGCTCACCAGCTTCTTTCTGCTTCAGGGAGAGAGCTGGCCATCAATGGCCAGCACTTTTTTCAGCAGGACTCTTGGAGCTCTCTAGCATCAGGGGCCTCTTCTTTTTCTGGGCTCCATGTACTGTCCTTAAATAGGAGGAACTCTGTTTCAGCTTAATTTGGGCTCCGCCCACTTAGCAGCTGAAAACAATGTCAGGCCAGATACTTTGTTTCTTCAAGTCCATTAAGTCTTTCCTGTTTTTCCTGACTTCAAACTTGTTTTTCAGTCTATTGAGTCTTTCCTGTTTTCCTGACTTCAACCTTGTTTTTCAGTCTATTGAGTCTTTCCTGTTTTTCAGTCTATTGAATCTTTCCTGTTTTTCAGTCTATTAAGTCTTTCCTGTTTTTGTTGACTTTATGTTGATAATGTTCTTCAGGCCCCGAATTAAGAGACAGTTTCAGAAACTCCTATATATTTTCTAAATCTAATTTATCTAAGCCCTACAGTGACGCAAGTGGGGAGTGTAGAGGAGGGAACCAGAAGGGAGTCTGAACAAACCTGCCAGCTATGCAAGCTTTGATATTTTCAAGGACTGAGTTCTGTAGAAGGTTTCCAGAAGGAGTGAGGTCAGGGTCTCACCAGAGAAGAGAAGGCCATGTATTCATTAATTTTTACAGCCTTACACTCCCAGCTGCTGGTACTCCCCCAAACTGCTGCTTGTTCTTCTTGCTGCTGTCTCCTGGTTTGCTGGACTTCTACTGACACTGGTATTACCCCCAAAGAATCCAACACCCCTAATCAGCAGGAAGTAGCCAAAAGAGAACTATGCCCCCTTTCACCTTTAACCTTCTTTCTCTCCTACATAGTGTTGGGGGGTTGGGAGGAACAAGGAGTGAATGGGAGGCATAAGGTATTAAGGACAGTAAAATAAATTAGAATGTATAATTAATATAATACAAAAATAATAAAAGGCTCTTGCTACACCTTAGAATCCTTCAGTTTAAGTCTTGTTGAAAGGGAGAGTCTGGGGCTGGAGAGGTAGCTCAGAGGTTAAAGAGCACTGGCTGTCCTTCCCAAGGTCCTGAGTTCAATTCCCAGCAACCACATGGTGGCTCACAGCCATCTACATTGAGATCTGCCTGGGCATATATGTAGAGCAAATACTGTATACATAATAAATAAATAAATAAATGCTTTAAAAAAAAAAAAAGAAAGGGAGAGTCTTAATTTCAATTTCCATTCTATCACTGTGAACTTGGGGGAGTTACAGTTGTATAACTTTTCCTGGGAAGACATGGACAAATGTCCATTCACTCCAGATAAGGCACCAAAGGAATGATTCCACTCAAGTTCAGCTTAGTGGAACACTGAGTTATTGGGGTTACTTCCCAGAACATTCATCCAATGTAGATGCATCAGCAAAAATACCTACCCTAGTATGGGTAATGACATGGGAACTGCATCCCTGGAGTTTTTTCATATGACTTGCAAGAAACTGGTAATGACACAAAAACTGCATCCCTGGAGTTCTTCAAATGACTTTCAAGAAACTGGAGTAGTCCAAAAGTATTCCTTGGCCAGTGGTCTTCACGGCTTATACAAGGTTAGAGAGGAGTTTTGTGGATCTTGTAAATTTCAGGAAGTTCCTGAGACTTTTGACTTGTTATTTCTTAACCTTGTGAGTTTTACTTCCTTCCTCAATCTTTATGAGCCACCATTGAAGATGGAATGTTTCAGTTCAGAGGAGGTTCTGGCACAACAGCTACTCAAAGTGGCCACACATACCCACTCATGACTCATGTTTTTGTGGTACAAAATGTTATTTATCTATGTAAAATAGAACACAATACAGGCAAGTGATCCTACCTCCATGATTCTGAGGCCTTGAAAGAAACAATGACAAGGTCATTATTTTACAAGGTCCTTAGAGAAAGAGGAAAGAACAGAACCAGCTTGTTGTAGGTTCACATGGAAGAAGCATAGTGTCTTGGTTCTTCTTAGAAAGACACTCACTAATTCCATTCAAGGGGCATGTTGTCACAGAAGGGAAAATCAACCCAAATTCAGTTTCTTCTACTGGAATCCACAACACTTATCACTTCTGACACTAAGCCTTGGGGATTTCCTCTCATGCATGCAAAAAATTAATTCTGCACTTGTGGACAATAGATAGATGTCCTTTAATCCAGTTCACATCTGACACTGTATTTAGAGGTAGTATCAGACTCTACTGACTGAAGGCTCAGTCCCCAAGACTGTCCATCTCTGGGTCCACGCTGTGAATGCCATTGCAAGGACTAGGTTATTCTACTTGTACTTTTGACTGGTTTTAAATCAGAGTTTCCCAAGCCTCCTCCTTGGGTTTGATAAATTTGCTTCAGTGACTCACAGAATTCAGGGAAACACCATGTTTATTGGTTTATTATAAAACATACAAATAAAAACACCCACAGGTGAGGCATGGGAGAATGGCAGAGAACTTCAGACTACTTTACAGGGATCCCAGTCCCCTTGAAGCCCCACCCCAAGACCACACCCCTTTAGGCCTTTAAGTCTCCAACCTTTAAGGGTTTCAAGATGCTTCATTACACATGCAAGGGTGGTTAAATTCCTGCCTTTGGAGGTGGGTTTCTCCTCTGACCCCCGGATCTAGAGCTGGGGAATCTGAGGACTAGTAACTATTTTATTACTATATGAAAAATACATATGTGCTCCTTGTCTGACTCCTGGCAACTCTCATAACTCCTAGACTGTGTGCAGTGTTTGAAGTGAGGGTGTCTCATGGTGCTAATGAGTGGCCAGGCAGTGTGGAAGTATCAAGACAGATGTATAAAAGAAGACAGCTGTCAGACAGACCAGAAGCCCTTTCCCACCTGGGCTTCATATTGTAAATGGAGCAATCTCAACAAAAGCTCAAGATACACAAATATGGAAGGAGCGGGTGCTATGTAATATCCTGTAAAAGGATCATGGGCTCCAGGTCCAGCATTTTTGGTCTCTCTCAAGTCGCCACCTCACTCCCGGGAGGGGGGGGGAGACATGCTTTCCTTCTCTTAAACTGTTTCTTTTCTAATCTTACACTCTCTGTTTCTATTTCTAATCGTGTGTCTCTGGTTCAGTTCTTTGCTGTGGAATTCAGGAACCTGTACAATTCATCAGTTTCCCTGGAACTCATTTCACATGTGGGCTTCACTGTCAGGACCTGATAACTTCTCAAAGGCCCTACCTCCCAATACCACCTGGTTGTAACTTACCATTCAATGTATGAGAAGTGGGGAGAATGTAAACATTCAGACTCCAGCCCAAATAACAGAGGTTTTTAAGGTGCCTAGGGAGAAGAAGGTTGAGGAATAACTTTCTGAATAAGGACACACATACCATAGGCATGGCAACCCATACTGCAGGACCATGGACTGTTGTCATCTGGGGCTCCAAGGACTGAGACTACAGGCCCCAGTCTGGTACAAAACCTGCTAGGAGCTGTGTGCTTCCTTCCTACATGGTCACAAGAACTGACTTACATCTACTATGCATTTCTGCCACACAAGGAGGTAGCCTGAAGAATACAAGGATGCACCGTATATGAATTCCATACCATACTGCCACCAAGCATAGACCCACACATAGCAATACAAGAAAAAAGATGGACTTGAATTAAAAGAGAGAGACTTAGGCAGTAACTCTTAACCACTCAAGGGTGACACTGGAATGTTGTCTGGAGGCAGAACTGAAGCAATTCCTGTTTTACATGTGAAGATGAGCAGAAACTCTCAGGCCTCTTGAGTGGCTAGACATCCACCTGTCTCCGGAACAGAGTCTGGGGCAGGTAGTATCACCGGGTCCTTTCCCCTGTATAATTCTAAGACACCCTCATTTCCAAGTTGCTAAAAATAGAAACCTAGCGTCTGGTATGTAACAATATACAATATTGCAGCTGTGCCTTTATGATGGATAATACTACTGTGGGGCTGTGTGATGAGGCAATCACTTCCGAGCACAAGCTCATTAACCCTCGCAGTATTCTGATTAGGTAGGCAGGTGGCAGGGATCTGAAGTCACCGAGAAGCTAAGAAACTCTTCAGCAGCCCGGGCCTCCCGGTCCCTGTCCGCAGCTGAGCCATGGAGCTGGGAGTCTTCCTTCCCTGATTCCAAGGCTCGAAGCTGCGTTAAACACAGCTCGTAAGGTTTAGCAAAGAACAAACTCGAAACTGGCAGTCCTGGATCTATGAATTGGAAGATATTGTTGACTTCTCTTGGGGGGAGGGGGAGCTAGCCTAGGTCCAAGATTAGATTTTAAAAGTAGTGTTTCCTTCTATCTTAGTCCGTCTCTCTACCAGGTAACCTTGTCCCTCCACCAGAATCCAGCCTGTCCTAAAACAAACCAAATTAAAATTTAAACCACACCTAAACCTCTTTCTCCTTTTCT
Source organism: Lophiomys imhausi (assembly GCA_907164525.1). Taxonomy (NCBI): domain Eukaryota; kingdom Metazoa; phylum Chordata; class Mammalia; order Rodentia; family Muridae; genus Lophiomys; species Lophiomys imhausi. The sequence goes on from CAJQZJ010032684.1 coordinate 1,929,635, forward strand.
AGCCCTGCGAATCTCTTCCGGTTTTTGTTTTCATTCGTGGATCCGTTTTTAGGAATGCCACTGCCCGAAAAGTCTTTAAACACTCAGCCAGGCACACTGCCTAAAGGACCATCTTTCCCCAAGTCTTGATTTTATTCGTGTCTTTGTTAAGAGCGGAAAATGAACAGGGGCTTTCCTGAGACTAGAGGGACAGGTTTGGTGACGCTGATATAAAATCAAAGGAAAATGACACCGTAGCCACACGCGATCATCAGCCAAAAGTAAAGACTCCCCAGCTTCTGCGAAAGGACAGTGTTCTTTCATAGGGGATGGAGAGATTAATATGAGAACTCGGGTTTTACGCTTTGGGACGCAGGATTCCCTAGCTCCCTCGGAGACAATGACCCGCCACATCTTCAAATTGTTAATTATGTACTGCCCCCTAGGGATTTGTGTTTTGCTGGTGGCAACCTGCATCCAATCCTTTAGGAACTATTTATCAGCTTGCTTCAGCCAGTATTTGTCGCATAGAAAGCTGCGCCTTTTGTGACCTAGTTGTTTTGAACGCACCCCTCCCTCCAACAAGTCCTTTTCCACACTTTACTTTTCCATTGTTTAGCGTTTAGCTCCCCCTCCCCCATCCTTATTGTTTTATTTGCCCAGGATGGCTAGATTTGCATAATCTGGGCCAGAGACACTCCCTACCTATTTTAAAACTTTGCTTCTCCGATACCACACCAGCTCCCTACCCCCAGGTTTTGTAAACATCTCTGGATTGTGGAAAAAGAGGACTAGCAAACTATGAATTATAGACACACAGGGGCGCTTACATATTTATCTGCACTTACTGGTGGAAGATTTCTCTACACTGTCAAATGTTCTCTATGAGATTCCATTTAAATCAAAAACTTTTATCAGAAAAATGAAATTGCTTCATGATTGAATAGCACTTTGCGTCTAAGTACCAGTCATCGAGGCTGATGGATTGACCAAAGTGGGTTCTTCCCTGGAAAGACATGCCCTTTATTTTAAAGTTGGAGCAAGGGAGGAAAAATCAGCGCCATATTGCTTCACACAGTTTCTATGGAGCAACATAGAAACACAAGAACTATTTGCAGCAATAATTAAAGACTTCTTGGTATTTGATGAGAGGGTTGTAAGTGCTCATTTTTACTCTTTGTGCCATTGGTTTCTTCTTTTAATAATGTGTGAAGTAGCCATGGCAGGCATCTTTTTTCATGAGTTATATGTCTTTAAAAGCACACACACACACACACACACACACACACACACACACACACACACACCACACACAAGTCCTGTACGCAACAACTTCAGCAAATATATGCACGATCAAAACAGTTCAGAAATATCCGCTCAGCAAATGAGCAAAGGGCAGCGGGTTTTTGAATAGGCTTCATCAGCAGAGGGCAGAGGTCAGTCATGAAGATTAGTTACAGGAGCTGTTGAATCTCCTGACACCCACAGTACAAGCTGCTTAACATAATCAGCCGCAATCAGCAAAACTGCTGTTTATTATAAAACGTTTTTCGCTTTTAATATTTCATATTGTTATGTAAAATGGTTCAGTGTAGGGACACACACATTTCACCAGGGACAAATTGTACAAATTGTCAGCAATAATAATTTGTGGCTCTTCTTGTGACATCTTTTGACGTTAAAACCACTGAGGGATGCCTCTTCACAGCGATTTTCTCTAATATGGTTAATGGTTTACACTGAAGCTGACCAGTAGCTCTCTGTACTGTGCTGTGACCATCTGCTGGCATGAGAGAATGTTTGTGTGACCATTCAGCAATCAGACAAGTCATGGGGATTGACTCTACTTACCCTTCCTGTTTGGGAAAAGCCCTCGAGTATAACTTTGTCTCATACTGGAATAAAGATCAGCAGAGATCTTTCATCACCTCTCTTAATAACCAAAGTCATTCCACTCAAAATATTTTTGTTTAAATAGAGCTGGAGTAAATCTGTAGAACTGCGCACAGTGGAGATTGAGACCAGACAGACTTCCTAACTGTCCAACAGAACCAGTCGCAGGCCTAGATTAATCAGAGGGCATTTGGATTTTACCCTCGCGTTTCTCTGAGGAAGAAGGGGTGCAAAGGCAGCCATTACTGGCTTTTGTTCTGACCCACTGAGGATCACATGCAAGATGTCCGCCATTACTAAAAGCTGAGTCTCCTAAGGGTCTGTCCCTATAGGTTATCCTTCCTCTTCCAGAAGAGGCCTGGCTGCTCTAAGGGAAAGGCTGAAGAGGTACCACCAGTGAAAGAGCTGGACGTGGGTGTAGGATTTACTTGTACCAACACACTAGCACTTAAAAGATAAAATAGGCTTGTCCTCTCCTGAGTGGTCACCTCGGCAAACTAGACGCTGCACTTACTGGAACTGGAAGCGACAGTAATACTGCAACTTCAATTTACAAAGCCACAGAATGATCATTTTGGTCCCCGGCTGGCAGCACTGCTTTGGGAGGTTGTGAAACCCTTAGGAGTTGGGTTCTAGATCAAGGAAATGGGTCTCTAGGAAGTAAGCCTTATGGGGAGTCGGTCTGCCAGCTTCTGCCATAGCTCTCTTGCCTTCCTGATCTGCTGAGATATGAGCATGCAGCCTTCACCTCTAACTCCGGCCATCAAAGACAGGGCCTGGTTCTGCCACCATGCCTTCTCCACAGTGACAAAATCGTATCCCCCTAAATTGTGAACCAAAACAAATCCTTTCCATCAGGTAATTTGTCACAGAAAAGTAACTAATCTAGACTTGTAATAAACCACTTGAGGGAGAAAGTTTCCATTTGCTCTTGTGCGTGCATTATGTAACTAACCAGACAGAGAGGCTCAGCTGATAATTGCTGAATAAAGAAAATTTCCAGCTGGGCATGGTGGCCCACACCTTTAATCCCAGCCAGCACTCTGGAGGTAGAGGCAGGTAGATCTCTGTGAGTTCAGGCTCTGTGAGCCTGGTCTACAAAGTGAATCCAGGCCACCCAGGGCTACACAGAGAAACCTTGTCTCGGAGAAAAGCCAAAAAAAAAAGAAAGAAAAATTCCAGCAGATAACCCTCTGCTTCCATTGGGGCACTCCATGCTGAAGACTAGAAATATGGGACTTTTTTCATTTCTGGAAAATTTCTTGAATAGTGGAAACTTTGAGGGGATTAGTAGACATGAATAAAAGAAAAAAACCTTCCCGGTCACCAAACTTTCTAGACCAGGGCAATCTAATAGAAATATAATGTAAGGCACTTCTATAATTTTCATTTTCTAGCAGATAGCAGAAAAAAGAATATATTGTATTGATCATATTTAAAGTATGAATGATAGATTTTTATCTAACCGATTATATATTCAAACTTTTATTGTTTCTACACACAAGTTAAGTATGACTAAGGTATTTTTCTCTGGCTTCTGACCATCGTATATTTTGAAATTTGCTGTCAACTTTATGCTTACAGTTGATCTCTATGTTTCTGGTTCAAGCTCCCAGTAGCCAGCTGTGGCTGGGAGCTACCTGCTGTATTAGATAACGTGGCTCAGATCCATCTACTTAGTTTTATTTGCCTTTTTCTCCACCGCTGAAGCAAGGGGACTAGCAATACCATGGGATATTGTTCAAATCCAAATTCCAGAAGCTCATGAAACACATTAGGTTTTATGTTATTACTGCCAGCTGCATTTTTTGCAGATTAATGTTAAGTGTGTCTGTGTGTCTGCGTGTGATAGTGCACATGCACACACTCTAGAGTTGTAAGCTGTGTGCGCCACCTGACATGGGTTTCGGCAGCTGAACTCAGGTCTTCTGCAGAGTAGAACTCGTGCTTAACTGCTGAGCCATTCAATCCCACCTTTTTATTCCTTCGATTGGTTGTTCCCTTGATATTTTGTTGTTTTGTTTGTGGCTGCTTTGTTTTGTTTTGTTTGTTTTTTTTTTTTCTTCGCGCCAGGCTGTCATGAGGAGGCTCACAACAGGGGTGAACATGGTTCAGGACAGAGCAGCATCTGTGGATCCTATAAGACTCAGTGATGCTCCTGGCTCCAGTATGTTAAAAGTGGCATAGTCACAGCCAGCTCAGGAGACCTTGTGGGGAGAGGATAAGGTGCTGTCAGGTTCACAGCCTGGGGACTTCCAGCCGCGGTGAATGGCGAGTACCTGGCTAGACAGAGGCTAAGGGGAGGAGTCTGCTGGGGAGGAGCAACTGATGATGTTCTGAAGCCTGATGAGTTCTGAAGCCTGGAAGAGAGACTTCCTCCAAACCAGGGAGCAACTGGCTCCTAGAGCCCTAAGGATGTGCAAATGTGGGACAGAGGAAGTGACCTGGGAAGGGAGGTGTGGGGAACTGTGCAGAACAGCAGTGAGATGGTCTGAGGCCAGAGGAGGCAGATCACACTGATTCAAAAGCCCTGCCACATGATCAAAGCATAACATATGTGGGACCCAACTAGTTATCACTGGATGTGGACAAACTGCACTGGGGTCTTGATGCTGCCATGTCCCTCCTTGGCCTAGGTCAACTTATCATGTGAGAACGTGTGTCTTATCTTCACTTACAGGTAACATTTTTTCATCTAATGATATGTTATCACTCATTGCTGACTATGGTGGCCAAAAGGCAAAATAAAACCAAACCTCCAAAATCCAGAAGTATTATTCCTAATACCCAGGGAGGGGAAACAGTCATGGCCCTCTGATCTTAAATTTTCTGAAGTGGAAATACAGCATGAATTAATTTCTTCAAGTAAAGGCTCAGTTGAGATTGCTGCTAAGGAAGAGGCCCATTCTTTGGGCTCCTTTAACTGGATGACCTTTCCCTTTTCCTTGTTTGTCTAGACTCCAGATAAAACCCACATGGTAGGAAATCCTTACCAATTCTTACGGCAGAAATGTGTCTGCAGTCTTAACTGGTTCAGCTAAGAAAATAGAATGGTTTCACCCCTGCCTCCTCCAACACTGTGATGGCGTTATGTCCTTCCAGAAAGAGTATGCAGTCAGAAAGATGCAGAACCGAGCATAAGTCCATCCAGATGCCTTTTCAATCCTATATTGTGTTCCACCAATGCATGTGAATCCCATGTATTTAAAATTTTATCTATGAAGGAGAAACACTTAGCTCATTATACACTAAACGTTGAATCTCTGATGGACATTAAAGAAAATTACAGTCCATTGTTGCCCTGGGTGTATTGTTTTTCTCCCTCATTAGCTAAGAACTAAGACACTCAAACAGAGCCAGCAAGAGCCAGACGTGGGAGCTCACAGACTTTTAAAAGTATATTTTGCCCGAAGAGTGAGTCAAATTTCCCTCCTAATGAATTTCTGCTCTGAAAATGCTCTTCTGTATCAGGAAATGGTCCACCAAGAATGAGCATCTTGTTTCTCTGATTTGCATTGTGGAAAGAAAGGAAAAATAGCACAGATGCGTTCACTATTGTACAGAGAGCATATACGGGCATTTCGGTCCCCAATATCACACCAGTTTCTGATGCTAATGTAAAATATGTTCTTTCTGCATTTATAATCATGATGAACAGATGGCGAAGACGGTTTAAAGTAGCACTGTATGGCTATTAAAATAATGTATGCTGTTAGTGAGTCTCTGTAAAACTGGGGTTTAATTGCTTATAAACACATTAGAAGGCACCATGATCCTCGGAGCTACTTGCTTTGTGAGGACAGTGGTGATATGGAGTTTCCTGTAGCAGTTTTGGCCAGAAGCAGATGCTTGCTGTCTCTTAAAAAGATTAAATTGACAAAAAAAAAAAGTTAGGATTGGCTCAAAAGGACATTGGTCTCTTAAAACAAAGCAATCCCTCTTTTAAAAAATTAAGCTAAAATGGAAATTTTGAGGACCGAGGGAGCTGGGGAAGGGGGCCTAGGAAGCTGTCCCAGTTTTTCCTTTCTCGTTCACTACCCTGCCCAAGTAAAACATCAACAGCAGCATTTTGTGATTTTTTTCAAGGGAATTGATCGATTGTACAGTTGCTGTGTCTCCTGAACATAAAACCTTCCAGAGAGGAACGTGTCCTCGTCTCCATCCAAAAGGGCTTCATTGCTCAGTCAAAGAAAAGGAGATAGACCTCTGATAGGCCTCTGACGTCTCTAGACAACCCACTGGGCCTCCTCAGAAAGGGAATACTCCCCAAAGGAGGACCTGAGATAATCAAAGCGGATGACTAAGTTGGGAGGATGGGTCCCCTTGAAAGCCAGCACCAGCGAAGGGGGACTCATGCTGTTTGCAAACTGGAGGAGAAAGGAAGGCAACAGCGAGAAGGCAGGCTGACAGCCAAGGACCCTAAAGAAGGCAGCAAGTTTTAGAAAACACTCATTTGACTAATTTGCCTAATATAATAAAGAAAGGATGGTTTTATTTTCAAAGTGCAGACGTGGTGATTGATTAGGTGGGCCTTACACTTGCAGCACGTGGAATGAGTAATGGTTGTGAATAGATACAGAAAATATCTCACCAAGAAGGGGAAAGAAATCCATAAGTCATGTGAGGCAGAGCACAAAAATACCAACAGACCGACATTCAGAGAGAGTTTAAATAATAACAGACTGGATCTTGGAAGGGGTCCAAGGAAACAGGATAGAAAGAGAGCTACACACAGCATAATGGCTCTGAGACAATAGGCAATGAGGGAGGGTCTGCACATGCTTGTGAATGTGGTATTAGCTCTTTCATTATTATAATTACCTAAGTTTAAGGTCAAGTCACCTGTGTACTGCTGATAAAGTAAATGATTTCTTCTAAAACAGAAATAGCTCTTAAATTACCCAGGATGTTATAGGAATAGATAACCCACGTGACAGAGCTACAAGACTAAGCCCCAGTCTGGAGGAACAACATCGCTGGTAAAGAATGGCACAGAATCCAACCACATCTGCAGCTCTCTAACGCAGATGCCTAGATGCCTGGATGTCTTAGAATACAGTTTATCTCCAATAAGACGCAGCCAGGTTGTGGGAGTAACGCCCCACCCTGACCCTGACCCTCACCACCTGCAGCAGTTGGGAGAACTGGCCCTGAGGTCATGAGAGTGAGTTAGTTGGCCTTGTCTGTGTCCAGCTGCAGCACTCAGGAGAGTGGATCCCTTACTTCCTCTGGGCAGCATAGTATAGCAGGCCCTGGTGAAGGGGGCACAGGAGAATCGGCCCCAGGGCAGGAGAGCTGGCCCACCACTTGCCTGGCATGAGAACTAGCCGTGCCCCCTCACCAGCTGCAGCACTTGGGAGAGTGGGCTCCAAACCTTGGCTGGGCAGCCCAGTGGAGCTGGCTCTGGAGGCATAATTGAGGGTGAACCAACTGGGCAGGAGGGCAGAGCAGGAGAGCTGACCCTGCTCCTGCTGATGGTGGCATTGAGTGGCCTAGCAAGAGTGCTGGAGAGCTTGCCCATGTGGTGTGGATAAGGGAGTCTGACTGGCTGACGGGCTTAGCTATCACATAGGCCCAGATCCAGGGCTCTGAATTGGCCCACACCAAAATCTACCTCATTTCTGAACTGCTGGAGTGTGTGAAAGGACTGGCCCTGCAAATCCAAAGCTGCAGAATCTCCATGACACAAGGCAATAACAGGATAACAGGAGTCCCAGTGAGGATCCAATAATGATGGTGTCACAGAAGCTAGAGATCTTGAAGCAGGCCAATGATTCATTGCACTGAACATTTGCAAGTGAAGATGTCTGGACAGAGGGATATACCGTGGGACACAATGTGACATACTACAGTTTCCACAAAGAGATGTTTTCTATGCTTTGGTTTGTTTGGTTTTTTTTATTTGTTTATTGTTTTTTGATGTTGCTATGGTTTGTGTGTTTTATTTTGGGGGGGGAAGTACAAGGGGGAAGGACAGATATGCCAGGAATGAAGAGATGAGTGGGACTGGGGTACATGATGGGAAACACAAAGAATCAATAAAAAAGTTTTAAGAAAAAGAATTGTACTTTTGGGGTCATAGACAGATGGCATAGGGATTAAGAGTATATATTACGTTTACAGAGGACCTAAGCACCCATTTCTCAGCACCCATGTTGGGCAGCTTACAACTACCTGTAACTCCAGATCTAGTGGATCCAACACCTTCTGGCCAACATGTGCACCTATACCTGTGAACCCACACTCATGTACACATACCCACGCACAGACACACATACATGTAATTGAAACAATACATTAAAAAAAAACGAAAAAGAAAAAAGGATGCAGCCAGGTTTGGAACCTTTAACTCAAATTTTACAAGCTCTGATCAGTGGCCAAAACACAGCACCCATCCAAAAAGCAGTAATACAAAAGATCTGTGAAGCACTTGTACTTTGAGCATCTCCAAATGATGACATTCCACAGTCTTACTTTAGTGGTAAGATGAAAAAAAAAATGTTTGTCATAGAAATGACTCAGAAAGTCCATGATTTAATCATTTATGAATTTCAACCAGTGGAAAATAATTACTTGAAGTCTCCAATACAAAAGCTATAGGGGCTGGAGAGACGGCCCAGTGGTTAAGAGCTCCGGCTCTTCCCTCAGAGAACACCACAACTGTTCACAGCACCCACATGGAAGCTTATCACACTCCAGGGGATCCAGCACCCTCTTCTGGCCTCCACAGGCACCAGGCACGAGTGAGGTACACATGCAAACACACAGGAAAGCACCCATCAACATAAACTAAAAATTAACAAAGTTTTAAAAGAAACTATAGCAAGGAGCTATCTTATTGGCCTCCAGGCGGTTTCTTAACTAAATCTCAGAAGCACTGGAATTGTGGTCCTGTCAACCTGTCTTGAATATTTCACAGGCGACCAGGGATGTTCAACAGGCCTGAGTCGGTCACTGAAGTAGGATAGTCTTTTAAGTAGTTTTCAGAGCAGAGCAGGTCTGTCCTTTTCGACAAGTCAGTTGAAGTGGTGGGTTAATTCACAATGAGGCGAACATGAAGGGGTCCTTTGAGGACACTGCCAAGTTGTTACAAGTGTAAACTAAGGTGATGGAAGTTGGACAGGGAGATAGGGCTAGAAAACAAAACCAGCTTTACTTTGGGTTGAATATGGAGGGTAGGCTGAAACCTACGTCTAACATAACTTACATTTCTACCTTGAATGACTGTTTGGTTAGCAAAGGTACATTGGCAAGTGGTTTTTCAATACCAACTGGTACATTACAGTTCAATTCTGAGACGGACTCTCAGAATTTATTCAGACTTTATGAGTAAAGGGGCTCAGCCCCCCTGCAACTGCCCCACTCATGCCAACTGTGATGGTTACTTTTGAGTGTCACCTTTACCACGGTATAGAATCACAGGAACCACATGTCTTCATTCCTCTCTGCTCTTGGCCGGAAGTGATGACTAGCTGCTTCAAGCTCTTGTGTTGACTTCCTGCTGTGATGGACAGCAAGATGGAATTGTGGCAGAAACTTAACCCTTTCTCCCCTAAGTGCCTTTGTCAGAGCGTTTTATCGCGGCCACAGATATGAAATTAGGACAGTCTCTAAGCAGGTTCCCTATGCAAGTCCATGCTTTGGGGCTTCCCACGGCCTACTTCAGGATTAATAATTTGCTTAAATGACTCAGGGAACTAAGTGTATTTTAGAGGATATAGGTGGATAGCTGCTGAGGCACACAGAGCAAGCCCAGAAGGTCCTGAGCACACAAGCCTGTGTTCCTACTGAGTTCACATGCACCATTATCCCAGAGGTATATATCTCTATGTTCACCTTCCAGGCTGCTCTCCCACACACCTATCATTTTCCTGGGCTTCATGAGTTTAACCAGGTAGACACAATTAATGAAAACATCAATTCTATGATGGAACAACTCAATCTTCTCTCCTGGAGGTTAGGGCGCGGGACTGCAAGTTTCAACCCTACTTACGTTCATTCATGGTCTTTCTGACATGGCCAGCCCTTCCCTTGAAACTGTACAAGGACCCACCAGCAGCTATCTCAGCAGTATGAACACAGATGTTGTGGAAAGAGGTAAGTAACCACAGACACTCCTAGCACTCAGGAAGGCCCATTTTTTTTTTTTTTTTTGAAACTGTGTGCCATGAATAAGGGCAGCAATCAAATACATCTTTGAAAATCATACCAGGTACATTTAAAAGAAATACTATATTAAGGAACAAATAGAAAAAGTTATTCTAGGAAAGCAGATGTCACATTTTGAAAAGACTAAGGATTATCGAAGTGGAGGGAAGAGGAGATAAAGAGAGGGACAGTAGGAGAAAACAGAGAGAGAGAGGAGGAGCAGCCAGAATGAAATAATATGCCAGTTGATGTGCAACAGGGAACACAGGAAAAAGGCCAGGCTAAAAGCAGTCATTGTTGGAATAAAATGGCCCTATGTGTAGTTTAAGGATGTGTGCAGGATGTGATGGCATTATAAAGGGAAAACTCCAAGTCTGACTGTACCTAATAGCGTCCACAGGGAGAACAGGCACGCCAGTATCCTGGTGTCCTTCCTACATGGCAGGGTAGATTTTTGTGCTCTAAACCAGGAGTCAGGAAGCACCTTCTGAAAAGGCGTAGATCACGAATGTCTTGTGCTTTTCTGGCCATATAGTCTCTGGCACTTAACTCTGCATTGCAATGCCAAAGCAGCTTTAAAAAATGTGGATGAGCTGGACTTGGTGGTGCACACCTTTAATCCCAGCATTTGGGAGGCAGAGGCAGCTGGATCTCTGTGAGTTCAAGGCCAGCCTGGTCTATATAGAAAGTTACAGCCAGACCTACATAATAGAAAGACCTTATCTATCAAAAAAAAAAGTAAGAAAAAGAATGTGGATGAATGAACATGGCTTACATTATAATAAGACTTAATTGATAGACACTGAAATTTGTGTTTATTAGAATGTGCATACTATTATTAGCATATAGGATTTGAAAAAAACAGGAGTTTGGTTAATTCGGTTGTAATTGGATAGGTCAACCTCACCTGAAGCTATTTACTACCTGACCCTTGAAAAAGATGACTAAACAGATCCAAAGGTGAGGCTCACTGCACAGTGGAGACATGTAGTCTCACTGTTAATGACATCAGAACTGACCTACAAAAAGGTAGAGAGCCTGTGACTGCAGAAGTCTGTTTCATCAGAATGGGTGCTTATGAAGAACTCCAGCTCCAAAAACTGAGGGAGCACCGACACCATTGTTCAGGTGAGGGATCTCTCCTCTCCCTCTCTCTCTCTCTCTCTTAGCTTTTCAAGACATGGTTTTTCCTTGTAGCCTTGACTGTCCTGGAACCCACTCTGTAGACCGAGCTCGCCTCTGACTCACAGAGATCTGCCGGGCTCTGCCTCCTGAGTGCTGGGATTAAAGGCGTGTGCCACCACTGTCTGGTGAGGGACTCCTTTCTTGGCTTTGTGATGCCGCCCAGGTTTCCAGGTATCGTTTCCAGGGGTCCTTCTATCCCAATGTTCCTTCTCAGTTTACTTTGCCACCTACTCACACCACACATGCCTGTCCTCAGTCAGAACTGCACCCAGAATCCATCTGTATGGCTGTCCTCAATTTTATACAAACCTGTGGGTTTAAGCATCATTTATAGTCTGATATCCCCAGACTAACGTCTTTACTCTCAACCTCACCCTAGAATTCTATATTTATTTTATGTATATGGGTGTTTTGTTAGCATGTAAGTCTGTGTACCATGTGTGTGTCTGGTGCCTGTGGAGGCCAGAAGAGGATGTCAGATCCCCTGGAACTAGAGTTCGAGACAGTTGTGAGCCATTGTGCGGGTGTTGGCAACCCAGTTAGGGCTGCTAACCACTGAGCCATCTCTCCAACTCGTAGCATTTCAAATTTGAATCCTCACCCAACATTTGATGTCTAAAGAGTTTATCTAAAGGAATGTTGCACTCTTCTTAACTCAGTAAAAAGCCCCACGAACCAACATTGTCTTATCCCCTAAATCCAGTCCTCTTTTCACCTTCATATTCTGGCTGTCAGTAAGTGTTTCTGGCCCAATTTTCTATATATACTTTCAGCCTTTTGCTTGGGTCTTCACTTTCCCTCCCTCTGTCCCCAGATCTAGGCCACAAAGCCCCCGCTTGGACTGCAGGAGGCTATCCACACAGACCTTAGTGTCATGGCTCTTCCTTCTATCAGTCACTTCAAAAAACCCTATTTTTAACACAATTTTAGGTTTACAGAGGTACTCAATGGAAATCACAGAGAGCATCCCTACACAGCCCTCCTCATACCTTCTCTCCTGTTTCCTCCTGTTACTGATATCTTATATAGTGGAGTATACCTATTTGTTACAGTTCATATTGTGCCAATATCTATGCATCCCAATGGCGTAAACTCCAGAGTTTCCACTAAGCTTATTAGTGTTGTATTGTCCTTGCCCTCTGACAACTATATAACGACAGGCATGTACAATATGCCGTATAGCTTCACCACCAAAGATCACCTCTATGGTCCTTTGCCTGTTCGCCTCATTTCTCTACTGTCTGCGCAGCTTTGCCCTTTCCAGAATCATGTAGTTGGAACCCCAGTCACAGGTTTCTTAGATTGGTCTCACTCGCCGACATGAACATTGGGTCTCTCTGTCTTTAACTGGGTTAATAGGTTGCTTACACGTTACCTACTCACTCCAGTGAAGCTGTACATGACCTCAAGCCACAGTTACTGTTGTCACTCCATATTACGTGTTTCAAATTCTTTCCTTGCCTCTTAACTCCATTTGATGCACATTTTTTCAATGTATTGTTTCTTCCTTCAAAAGAGTCTTATCTACTGACATACACAGAGACATAGAACTGTGCCGGATTAAATAATTATTAAATAGTTACCATTCTTATGGAAGTCAGTTGTATTAAAGTATGTTCAACCCTGAAGTTAGATGTGAACATTTTGAAATGACTTATGGAACTTCATGGAATGCATCTCTTGGTTTGTAGTCTTAGCCAAACCCCTCCACCACACACACACACACACACACACACACACACACACACACACACACAC
>CAJQZJ010032684.1:1942607-1955870 GCA_907164525.1 Lophiomys imhausi
CACACACACACACACACACACACACACACACACACACACACACACACACCTTCCAAGGCCTTCTCAGTCTTTTCTGAGGCCACTTCTACCTTTGCTAACACAGCAAAATTGCAGACTTCAGGGAAAGAACCAAAAGGGTCAGTATAGGGAAAAATAGGCTAGCCACATTATGCCCAGAGAAGAAAAGTATAGAAATATCAAAGAGTCTGATGAAGTTGAATGATCCAGGAGAAAAAGGTAGCTTATTTTTTAAAAAAGTTATTAGAGTCTTCCAAATGTTTCAATAAATGAAAGGAAACATATTTTAAAGAAGTAGTTAGCCTCCTAAGATACTGTTCAAAGGCAATTTTCACTAGTGGTCATAAAAGATTTATTTCAAATTTTATACTCATGTATTTTAAACAAACTTTAAATGCAGCTGATAATGGGGGAAATCAGTGCTTAAGAGAATGAATTGTGTGGGCTTAGGATCAAACTCTGCAATATGGATCTTAATATCCCTTCCCAGCTGTAAGATCTTACAGTTCTGTAGGAGGCTGCCAATCACAGCATTTGGCTGTTACGAAAATGTGGTACCAGATCAAAGGATAAAGCATTGGGTGCACATTAGGCTTATATCATATACTTTAAAGTTGGGCAACCTTCATGGTGAAGGAAAGTTTTCTGTTCTGAAGAACTATGGCACACAGCAGCTGGACTGACAGACACTGCAAGGTGGAGAAGAGGAAGACACAGACTAGAGGGCTGGGGAGGGGCTCTGTTTGGAAAGATGGATCCTCAACCATGTGAACAGGCTGGCTCATAGGTGAGAATTCACTATTAGCCAATGGGCAGCACTTAATCCTGGGACTTCAGTCTTCAGATCTGCTGTGATCAGATCTGCTGAGTTATACTGGGCCATGAACTGGGCAGGGGGCGGTTATTCTCTGGAATATTCTTGGTGGTAACTAGACTGTACAGGCTAACCTCATCCATGTAGACGGATGAATTCAAAACTTAATGGGATACCAGATGGTGGTGGTACACTTTTGGGAGTGGTGCATAGAGCAAGGAGGGTCTCTAGGGCATGTCTTCTTTTCCTTCCTCTGTCTCTCCCTCCCTTCCTCTTCTCCATCTCTGCTTCCGAGACACCGTGATGTGAGCTGCTTTGCTCTAATACATGCTCCACCATGAGGCTCTGCCTCCAGACAATCCTAAAAAAAGTAGAACCCACTGAGCACAGACTGAAACACCAACAGCCACGGCAGACCTTTCCTCCTTTTAAGTTATTTGCTGCAGGTGTTTTGTCACAATGTCAGCCTGTTAACCCTTTCAGGGGATGTTTTGGGAGCTGTCCCTAGTTCAAAGTCTCTTTTAATCAGTATTGTTTTCCAGATACAAAACAAGATCAACAGATTAGTCTGGAGGTGGGTAAGAGAATGGAGAGTCAGCATGTTTTTGTGGGAGTTCTTAAACTGCCTTCAAATTTTTGTTTTTCCTCTGTGTCAACCACATGATAAAATATTCAGCTTGTAGAATTTCCTCATTCTATAACTGACTTCTTATTCATGGCTTTTCCAGGTTAAACAAATGAGTTGTTGAAGCCTCTAATGACTAAGTATTGCCCATCTTTTAAAAAAAATCAATAAACAGCTTTTGTCCCTTTGCTAGTGAAAATAATTAACCACAAATCCTGTTATGAGAATTCATTCCTGAAGAATCTGCCCATTGGACAAAAAATTACTTTTCATCCTCAATATCTTTCTCATTACTTTTGCCTCAGTAAATTTTGTCAATAAAAGCTTATCAGAGGTTCTTTCCAGAACTGGCTTCCCTGTGTCAGACAGAACAGGCTTGTCCATTTCTTCTTAATTAACTATCCCTGGCATGTTCCTCAAATATCATAATTTTCTTGTGTGACTTGTACATGAGAATTTTTTTTTTAGGTTGGCATTATGTGTGGGTTTTTTTTTTCTTTTACCTGAGATTTTGTGTCTTTTGACCAACAACTATCCAATCCCAAGTCTCCCTGGGACTCCCTTATGTTACCTGTAACTTTCTGTAAAAATTCGTGAATAGTAAATGTTGTTTTCACCCAGATCGCGCCTGTAACTCACATCGCCATCTTTGCTGAACTTCAAGAGAGCTATTTCCTCACCCTGTGTATGAAGCTCTTTTCTTTCAATAAAGCTTCCAGGCAGTGTAGCTTTGCCCACTTCCCTTTCAGAGTTTGTTAACTGCTCTTGACTCACTGAAAGCTTTCTGTGCTGCCTTTGCCTGCCTGGCACTCAGATGTGGAGTACTAGCTCTTTCGCAGCCTTCTCTCCCACTTCAATCAGAACAATGGTGTGCTTACTGGAGTCTTCAGCTCCCTTGGCTGGGTGACAGCTAATTTCTTGCTTTTATCCAGCATAGCACCATAGGAACCCTGTGCTTTTTTTCAGCTCCCTGGCTCTTGACCATTTTTCAGGGGTCCTTATGTGAGCACCTCACTTCAGATACCAACAAAACCAATACCCAATCCCCAACTCATGAAAAGCACACTGGCACAAGTCAATCAGTGAGGATGTACATGATCAGGGTACATCACTCAGAAAAACACTTCATCTATTTCAGATAACTTCACAAGAGCCTAAATGGCCACGGAGATTTGCCCCATCAGCTACTGAAGAGCTCCTCTTAGGAGACTCAAAAAAAAAAAAAAGCAATTTAAAGGTGGATTTGTTTCTTATACTCTATTTCCTGCTGATGCTTTATCTCAAATGCATGGTGTCTGATTAATAGAACATCATCTATAGTGGTAAAATTGAAAGATCAGAAGAAGAGAAACTCGGGTTCCCTTTTTATTTTGTTCTGGTCATTTTAAGGTATATGAATGAACCACTATCCCTTCCTGATAAAGAACAGTCAGCATATAATCCTTTAAATTTTTATGTAGATTCTAAATATTAAAATGGATAAAGTAATGTCAAATATTGGAAAATATAGTGTGTGTTTTGTCTCCTCTACCTCCCTAAACATCACTAAAATGGACAGCTTAAAAAGTAGAACCAAAGAAGGCATTAACATGCAAGGTTAGAAAAGCTAAAATCAGAAGAGAAAGTGACAAGTTTCTGATGATAACTGGATTGGAGTGCTTGTAACAGACTCAGTAGAGTCGGGGAATGGTTGAGCTAAAAGCCCTGAAGAACCCTTAGCCAGGAATGCTCCAATCCCCCTCCCGTGCCCACTTCCCACTGACAGTCCTACCGGAGAGTCGGGCTCAAGTTGGGAAAACTGAACAAAAGAAGCTTAGATCTGGAGTGAGGCCTGGTTCCAACAGAGAGACACAGTAAAGGGCTGTGGAACTGTGGAGACTCTTCTCCTTGGCCTCTTCCTGCGACTGGAATGCCAGCAGCGGGTCCCTCCAGCAGGAGGCAGAGGATTTTCAAACAAAAGCTGAAGAGCCTCAGAAACAAAAAAGGTCTCGGGATCTGACATTTCAGAATTTCCCAATAGGAAAAGTTCTGAAAGTGAGTTCATCTCGCGGCGACGCCATCACACAGCAAGCCCTGTTGCCCCAGCCCCAGATTTTCCTCACAGTCGTTAGTGCTTCCGTCACTAATTGGAACCAAAGCACAGGCGACAGTTAGGGAAAAATCGCCAACACGTTAGGAAAGAGACAGCAGAAAAGAAGCTGAGGTGATACTGTGAGTACACGGGCAGGAGGGACCTTACGAAGAGAAAAGAAGCCACTTCTGAGGAAGACAATGCATTCGTAAAACAAACGCCAGGCACAGTGAGGGAGGCTCCTCAAAGGACAAGACGACTTCAGAAAGTAACAGCACAGTGCCTGCAATTAATAAAATTTGTAAATGACGTTCTGTATATAATCAGATTCTTCTGGAAACATGAACTAAAAAATATCACTATGGAGACTAGCTGAAGAATGATTTTAAAAATAAAATTAGAAGATCAAACTCTCAGCTCTCACATGTGGTTAATACATTTCTCAGAAATAGAAGACAGACAAAATGAAGAAGAAACAAAACAACAATTAAAAAAAAAGAACTATCAAAGACAGGATGAAATTCTTCTAGATTTTAAAACCGTGAGTTCCTAGTTTCTTATTTTTCTTCTTCAAGCTTTAGGGGAACATCTCAGTCAACAGACACAAAGTTCGACTCTTGAGTTTTCCATCTGGGCTGTTTCCGGCCTCAGTCAATAGCATAGAAACCAGAAACTATCCCCCACCCCACCCGCAAGGCTCCCAGCATCCTTTGCCAGCATCCCTGCGGTGGCCATTTATCTGCTTTTCTGGGTGTACTGAGATAGCTTCACAGAAACTGCCTGTAAAGGACAGAGTTGAACACACTTCACACCTCACACTTAAGACCTCCGAGTGGCTTTCAGGGCATCTGAAAGAGACTCTTTAACACGCCTTAAAGGTCTGAGTGATCTGATAACTCGGGCATCTCTAGCTTCATCCTGTATTGTGGTCCTCTCGGATCTCTACCCAGATGCATTATCTTCCTCTCAGTTGCCCTGACTGCTCATCACCTAGGAAACCAATGTTTCCAATACACAATTCTGGAATGCTTAGACTAGCACAGACATGGGCACAAACCCATCATGCTTGCACACCTGGCTAAAAGCTCAATTTCCTTATCTGCAGATTGTTGTCAGTTACACTTACCTATGAAATTTTATCAGAACTGACAAAAAATGACAATTCACCACAGTGCTTGACACAAAATAAGAAGTCAGAAAATTTTAACTATCTAGTACTATGCAAAACACCATCCAAATAACCCTTTTCCAATAGTAATTGATTATGCATGTCATTTGTCAACAAATCTGTAGCTTTACAAGCTCTATTTACATCTGTAGTTAACACAATTCTTCAGGATAGTAACTTTTATAACTTTATTACTTTTAGCACAAGCAAAATAGTTGAGTTATGCCATGGGTGTGTGGGAGCTGGTTTAACCCAGTTTGCAAGAGCTGACTTTGCAATGGTTAAACATGCCTTCTATAAAAAAAAATGGTACAAATCCTGGAGAGATGCTTCATAGCCTGCAAAGTGCTTGCTGTGTAGGCATGGGGACATGAGTACCCATGTAAAGAGCCAGGCACAGATGCATGGGTCTGTAATCTCAACACTGGCCAGGCAAAGACAGGTGAAGCTGTTGAGCTGTCTGGTCAACCAGCCTAGCCAAATCAATGAGCTCCAAGATCAGTGAGAGACCCTGCCTCAAAAACTGAAGAGAAGAGCAACTGAGGAAGACACCTGACATGGCGCTCTGGCCCTCACACACATATCCAACACATATACATATGCATACACACACAGAGGGGACAGAATTGAATGGTGTAAACTTACTCGTAACAGACTCAAAGGGAATGATGGTTGTGTTGTGGCTTAAATCTGAACGGCCCTGCATAGCTTTGTGTATTTAAATACTCAGGGGTAATGTTTTGGAAGGTTTTAGAAACTTCAAGAGGTAGAGCTGGTCAGAGGAAGTGGGTCACTGAAGGTAGGTCTTGAGAGCTTATGGTCACTCCCATTCCTTGCTGTCTGCTTCCTGGCATCAGATGCCATGTGACCAGCTTCCTCATACTTAAGTGGTCAGGTCTTCACTGTCATGACAGCCATCATTAATTACCCTTAGGCTAGGAAGCCAAGTCAACCCTTCCTCTCCTGAGCTGCTCTTACCAGGCATTTAGCCATTCAAAATCCTTCAGTTTGCAATTCCTTTCTATTACTACTGCTCTTACAAACAGTAGTCAGAACTGTTTACGTCTGTTATACCTGGCTTTAAAGTGCTCTGCAGAGTTCCTCCAACTCTGTGATTTCTTCCCACCTAGTCTACATCCAGTGATGTCATATAGCATTTAAGCCTGGCCGCACTGGGAGTATTTATTCTACGAAAACTAGCAGTTGCTTATAAGCTGATGCTTCTAGCCCCTCCCTAGAGAACTGGGCTGCAATCACTTACCAGCATGCCAGTTAGTAAAGCGCATTACACAGACATCAGACTCAAATAAAGACTTCAACATAAATGACAGAAGACCCTTAGCAAAGTCAATAGCTCTTGTAAAGTCCTTCATCGAAGCGTCTTTCCCTCTGCTTTATTCATGAATTCTCTAGATGTCTCCTTAGAGGAGGGTACTGACTTTAAATTTATATACAATTCTTGCTAAGTTTGGCTCTCAGTTGCATTAGTCTACAGAAACAAGTGAGGACATTTTTCAGAGGAAGACTGTTTTCTGAGGCCAAGAGCTTGACAGCCAACAGTCTGATGACAAAGCAGGATAAATAAAAATAATAAAAGCCTAGACAGGGACAAACAGATTCCAGCAGTTTCAGGATGCTAATAGAGACAACCCCCTGAGATGTGATGTTAACACATTGTGAAAGAAGGACCCAGAAGTGACTCAGACTATCAAAGGAAAACTTTCCCATCTTCACACTACATAAAAAAGCAGACGTGGTAGGCATTGAAGATATATAACATGTTTTTCAACAAGTATTGCCTAGAAAACTAGCCATCCACATGCAAAAGGATAGAGATGAACACACAGAGCATATTTAAGAACTCTCAGAAGGCATCAAAGACTTACATGTAGAAACTAAGGCTATAAAAAAAAAAACAGAGGGGAGGATCATGATACTAGATTTGCCTTTTGTTCTTAATGATGAAAACAGGATAGGCAATGACAAAACAGCAAACTGGACTTCATCAAAATTAAAAACTTTTATGTATCTAAGGATATCATCAAAGAAGTGTAAAAGGCAACCAGTCCATTGGATGGGGGGGGGGGGGACTATTAGCAAGGCATATATCTAAGGAGAGTGTAAATATTGGAGTTAGGAGTAATGGTTCAGTAGTGCAGAACACTGGCTGCTCCTGAGGAAGATCTGAGTTTGGTTCCTAACACCCACACCCGATGGCTTACAACGGCCTGTAACTCCAGTTCCCGGGGATCCAATGCTCTCTGGACTCCTCAGGCATCTGCACATGTGGTGCACATAAGTATACAGGCACAAATACATACATACTGACCAAGAAAACAAACAATTAAATAAGAATGTATATATTTGCAGGTTATATGTCTGATTAAAGACTAATACATAGAGTATAGAAACAAACCCTACTCATGAACAGCAGCAAAAGAGTCCAAATTTAAAACCATCAAATATGCTAAGAGTTAATAAGGTTAAGAGATGTTTACTCATCATTCTGGAAGTGCAGTCAAAAACATGATGAAATGCCATTTCGCACCCAGTAGGATAGCTATAACAAAACAAAAACGAGAAAGAACAAACACTGTTGGGAATGTAAAGAACCTGGAACCCATGAACACTGCCGCTGGTGATGTAAAATGCCAGGGCTGCTGGGAGACAGTGTGGCATTAAACATGGGATTATTTCATGAAACAGCAATTCAGTCTGTTCCTAGGAAGGAGAGCAGGATTTGAACAGATACAGGCCATCCATGTTGACATCACCTTTACTTGTGATAGACAAATGTAGCAACATCCCAAGTGTCTGTTGATGAATGAACAAGAGCCATATTCCGACAGCTGCTGCAAACACTCATGCGCCTTCAAAACATCGTGCTACACGAAATAAGCCACCAAAGGGCAGATGAGTGGACACTTGTGGGAGGGTCACGGAAGAGTGAAATTCCTAGGCAGAAGGTAGAATGGTGGTTAGCAAGGGCTGGGGAGAGGGCAGGGAGTGACTGATTTCTTAACAGGCACAGCCTGGGCTACTGGAATGTTCCAGAGCTGTTAGTGATGAGAACTGCTCAACAATGTGACTATTCTATCTTAAAAATTGAAACTAAAAATTTCTGTGTAAAATATTCAGACCACAGTTTCCCTCACCTCCTCCCAGGTCATCCCTATTTCCCCATCCTGCTAATTCCTCATCTTCTTTCTCTCTCGTTTTAGAAAAAAAAAAGAAACCAAAATAAAACAAATGAAAAAGAAAAAGGAGAAACACACATGCACATGCACAGACGCACACACCATTGTAAAAAAATATGGCTAATTAAACTATTTAACCAGTATTTATATTATTGTTAATTGGTTCGGCAGTTGTTAATCTTTAAGCAGCCATTACAAAAGACTACACAGAGACCACGTGGATTTTAGCAAGCCTTGGCCTGATTTGTGCATTCCTGGCCCATCTAAGCTAGCTCGCAATTCTATTACCCAAATATGACCCCATATATACATACGTCCCCTTGGACTGCCATTCTCCATGATATGCCGATGTTCCTGGCCATGTGGAATGAGGTTCCTTTTTCTAACCCATGGTGTGTGCCTCCTTCCTGCTGCTCCTGGCTGGAATGAATTAATCCTCTTTCTAAAGCGCAGGCTTCCTGCTCTAATCCCAGGAAGTCCCACCTTTCTCTGGCTTTGCCCAATCTTAGGCCTCGGCATTTTATTTAACCAATCAGATTCAATGTAAGTAACAGACAGCAAGCAGGACCAATTAATTAACATTTAGAATGCTTAACACTACCCCAACACACCATAAAAACACCAAACCGGAAACAAGCAAAAACCAATAAGGTAAAAAAGGTCCTAACAAAACAATATGAGACAAAAATATCATTAAATTTCTTTTGTGTTGGCCATCTAATGGTGGACTTGGGGTCTGCCCTCAAGTGTAATTTGTATATCCCATGAGACTCCACCGGAGAAAAGTAATTTTCCCTCTGTGAGTAATTGTTAATTAGAGATAACTTTCAGCTAGGGATGGGAGTTAATGTCTATTCCTCCTCTCAGTGCTGCGACCCCATTTGGCTTAACCGGAGCAGGCCCTGTGAACACTGCCAGTCTCCGTGAGTTCATGCATGTGTCAGTCCTGCTGTGTCTGGAAGACCCTGTTTCCTTGGTGTCCCCTGTTCCCTCTGACTCTTAAAATCTTTCAGCCTCCTCTTCTACATAGTTCCCTGAGCCCTGAGGGAAGGGGTTTGACGAAGACATTCCATTTAGGACTGAGTGTTCCAAGGTCTGTCACTCTGCACATTGTCTTGTTGTAGGTCTCTGTATTTGTTTCCATCTGCTACCGAGGAAAGCTTTCTGTGGATCATTCCTTCTGGCAGGAATCTTGGGTGAGACATGGACATATTTGTTGAAATATGTCCGTAGCCATCAACAATGCAGCCTCCTTGGCTCTAGTACATGTTCAATATATATTCACTGTAAGAACTTGTGGAATGCCGGGCAGTGGTGGCGCACGCCTTTAATCCCAGCACTTGGGAGGCAGAGGCAGGCGGATCTTTGTGAGTTCGAGGCCAGCCTGGTCTACAAAGTGAGTCCAGGACAGCCAAGGATACACAGAGAAACCCTGTCTCGAAAAACCAAAAAAAAAAAAAAAAAAAAAAGAACTTGTGGAAGAAGAGAAAGCGAAGGAATAGACTGGAGAAGTGGAAGAATCATAGGAATCTGCTCTCAGGGAAATTAAAGGAAAGCGGAGAGCAAATAAGGCAAGTTGCTCCTAATAAAAACAAAAGATGCAGAGGATTTACAAACAGATAATTAGGGTGGCCTAACCCACTACTGACCTTTGAGTTGTGACAAGATACCACTTCAGAGTATTATCCAACCAATACACTCCCCCACCCCACCCATTCCTCCCACACTTCCCTTTTCCTTTAACACTGGATGCTTCTGAGATTTGCTTTCATATCCTATATGCTGAAAAGAACCGCAAAAGATCAAGGTGTTAGTTAATAGAACACAATCACCCACCACCAAGCGATGTGGAGACGGGAAATGACTAGCACAGGTGTGTTGCGATGTGATGGTCCCAAGAAAGGAAGTGTTGGGAGTGTGCTCCTTCAGGAGCACTCTGGTAGGCAGGGGTTCTGCTCAGTCCAAGCCTGGCCTGTGTGGGGGAATTCAAGGCAGACTGGCTCTTACCTTTGTAGAGGAGTTGGAAAGGCAGGAGGGGGTAAAATCTAGACTGATAGGAAATGAGGCGGGGAGGATCCTAGACTGATCGAAAATGACGGAAATTGTTCCTCCCACTTCGGGAGCACGGTAGCACAAATTACAACTAAGTTATAGGAAAATCAAGCGCGTGACTCTTGTTGTTGCTCCGCGTGTGAATTTGTTAGCTGATATTGGCACAGTTTAGGGGAGGAAAGCTCGTAAAGTGACCAGTAGGGCAGGTTGAAACTTTAAAACTCCGTGAGTAGGAAGAGAGAAAGGAGGTAAAGACTCCAAGGGTTGGAGAGAACAGAGAAAGAGTGGTGACTGATGAACAAGGGCCAGCACGGCAGGAGGCTTGCCAGCTGCCTGTGCCAGTCCCGAATGTGACATCACTTTCATGGGCTTAGCGTGTGATTGCTTCTGTGAGTCACCCTGGCTAGAGATCAATCCTGTCTTCTCAGCTTGGAAATCCAAGCCCGCTGATTTCCATTTGAGTTCCTTGATTCCAATGATACAAGGCACACACCGGGCTCTTCAGGTCACACCCTACTGGTCTTTAGCCTTAGGCGTCTTTTCCAGCTGGCCCATGATGGCCTTTCTCTCTCCCTGTGTCTGCTACTTGATCAGCATCTTACCTCTTTCATATTGGTCTGTGCTGTGACCTCTCCATTCCCTTTCAACCTGTCTTCCAGATTAGGATCAATAATGCTGCTGGGCCTTTTATTCAAGTGATGGATTGCCTGGGAAGCTCTTATCTGGGCTGGTTTTCTGGGTCCATCTGATATTCCATACAGGCCTTCAGCCTGAGAGTAGAAAAAAAAAGTTCTTCCTCTTCTTTTTTTTTTTTTTTTTGTAGAAAGATGGGTGATCTTCTCTTGTTTCAAATAAGAAGGAAAATCTTTTGATTGGGCCACAAGCAAAGAGAGAATCTGGTTCAGTTTTTGGTTTGTTTGGGTTTTTTTATGGACTCATGGAAGAGCCCTTTAATATCTTTTCTTTGTTTCCTTTAACAAGTTGATAGCCAAAGTTGACAAGAACTTGGGTCTTGAAGGAGAGCTGTAAGCAGAGCTTGACATGGCCGAATACTCTGCCACTCAGATTTTTTTTTCCTGTCTTTTCTTCCAGATGCAAGAAATAGAGAGATTTCAAGAAATAGTTAACAATTCATTTGGATCCCCAAATGAGAAGCTGCCCTCCCACCCCCTACTGCCTAAGCTGAGCCTTTTAAACCTTCTGGGGATGTTGTTCCTGTTTATCTTCATAAATTTGGGGTTCAAGTGTTTAGCCCCAAGGGAGAAGAGATGCAACAAAGAAATGGTTGCATCCTGTCTTCTGCAGGTGACTTCAATGGGGACCTTTTGTTTTTGCTTCCTTCCAAAATGGGGTTTTATTCTTAGCCTGTCTTCCAAAGCCTGTCCATTGCATTTCAATTCCACAACACTCATAAGAGAGTTCTTAAGACAGCACAGCATATAGAGCAACTAAAAAAACTAAACAAAACAAAACAAAAAACCAAAAAACTAGAAAATTAAATCTTCTTCTGGTGGCTTTTGAATAACGAAACAGCAGTAATTTTATTAATAAAATAAGTGAATCTCAGGAGAAGGCACATACTTTCTCAAGACACACTTTGATCTCTGCTACCTTCAGCCACCACCCGAGAGCATCCCGTTTCTTCTCCAGACCTGAGGCTCAGATCTCCAAAGTTCCCAAAGCACTCAGCAAGGGCTGTGTTTGAGGCCAACTGGGGGGTGGGGGAGGGGTTGGATAAAAAGACCTGTTTGGGAACACCTGCACTAGAGGACAGCTGTGTGCCTCCTAAGAAAGCTGAGTAAGGTAAAAACTGAGAGTTGAGTAAGCTTCCAGGCTTGAGTGTTCAGCGGGTTAAGGAAGAAAAGTTGAGCATCCAGAGAGAGATTCACCAGAGGCTTTGAGTGTTTCTACAGTTCTTCGTATTTAAAGCCTTGTCACCCTGAGGGAAACATGTTCACCAGGTCCATCGACTGTGATGGATAGACTATTCATCCATGAGTGCAGACACTGCTTTGCATATCATTACGTGGACAGTTGCTCACCTTGCTAAGAAGCACCCTAGATATTGACGGTGGGGAGCAATTATCACACATATAAAAAGCACGCTAGTGCTTTATATGAAGAGAAAAGCTTACAGAAGGAAGAAAGTCCACAGCATCTTTCTGGCAGCCCTCATCACAGACATTGCTTTTATAACAATAATAAACTTCATGAATGGCAAAAATAAATATGAACTTCTTTGCTCCTGGGAGATTTTATTATTCATGCAGACTCGTAGTCAAATACAGAGGCCACAATAATACTTGAGGAGAAAAGACCCCAAGAAGACACAATCATTTGAAGTGATTTTGCAAAATGAATTTAAAGGATTCTTATCTTTAGATTTAAAGGCCAAGGTCTGGGGAATATACTGAAGAATTTGCATTTCCCCCATGTTTAGAGCAAAGGCAAAGGCCTGTCAGGGCCTTATGCCTAAGTAGAATGGGAGGAGGGAGGCCTTATTTTAAGGGTTCTGTTATGGCCAGCTGTGTTGTTTGCACCAACAGAAACTTCCAGAATCCCAATGTAAAGTGGAGTCTAACAAGCCAATCCAGACCTAGTGACTCATTCTCCACTGGAGGGTCTTTGAATCCAATGTCACATAGAGGCTACTTAACATGTACCCACTTGTTGCTGCTTTCCTGGTTTGTTCTCAACACAGAAAAGGCATCTCTGTGCTTTGTAGCCACAGCCAGGTTCTTAGATGGTTACCTTCCCTTCGATCCAGCAGCGGCTGTTCATTAACAAGCTGAGTGTACTCTGTGAAGAGTCCTCTTGGTTTCAACATAATCTGCAATCAACTCCCCAAGAATAATACATTGTCCAGATTCTTCATTTTAGTTTCTTGTAGTTTTGTGATAGGCTTAAGGTAGCTAAGGTTGGCCTCAAACTTACTATGTAGCCAAGGATGACTTTAAGATCTGATCCTCTCACCTCTACCTCCTGAGTGCTGGGATTACAGATGTGAGCCACAACATCCGTGGTTTATGCAGTGCTTTTGAGTATGCTAGGTAAGTGCTGCACCAGCTGAACTACATGGCCAGTCTGTGGGCAGTCTTCTATTTCTTCATTTGCACTAATCTAACAACTAAAGAGTAGGGCTGCTGGTATTCTTTTGCTGAACTTGTGCTGGGATGTGACCTTTATTCTTTTGGGGTTACCTACCATTGCCTGATTGATCTCTAGGTCTTTGCTACTTTGTGGGTTCTTCTTTTTCCCACCCTTTATCCTGCTCTCCCTCCCCTCCCCCAGTTTCACCCCCATCACCACATAGGAGAA
>CAJQZJ010032684.1:1965331-1978263 GCA_907164525.1 Lophiomys imhausi
TGTGTGTGTGTGTGTGTGTGTGTGTGTGTGTGTGTGTGTGTGTGTGTAAATCCAGCTTCAGCTAGAACTATAGCTGTTGGCACAGAACTCGTGATCTGTGGTTTTGACATATTGCACTGTGGACCACATGACAACTTTGTTCAACTTCTGTCACCACATCTCCCGTTACCACTCATTATCTTGCCTCCTTTCCACTTTCTTTTTCCCCTGTACCATTTCCCACAATCCACTCTGTAATGACCAAGGTACCTGTGTGGACATGTGCCCAGAGTGTGCACGACAGCCTCTCCTCCTGACTCCAATTACCGCTCTGAACAGTTCGAGTGAGGCCCTCCGCCTTGACACCTTTGTTCGTCGGGTCCGCTGAGCAAGGTGTGAGCCTGACACTTTGACTTGGGTCTGACAGTCACAGACTGCCTTTGTGCTCTGACTTAATGGCAACCTGGGACAGATGACGCGCCTTATGTGTATTGATGAAACTGCTGCTGATGCCAACTCCAGAAGCAACGCTAGTCTTCCACGGGGCATCTGTCCCTTATAGACTAGTTTAGTATTCCTGAGAAAATATTGATCAGTTTTAGCTTGTTGCTTGTTTGTTTTCTGGATAGCCAATGTCAGTAACTACTGCACTATTCAAGAATCAAATGGCATGCATGGGATGTTTTATTTTGTTTTGTTTTGTGAGTTAGAGTCTCACTATGTAGCTCGGGCTAGCCTCAAACACCATATTCTCCTGGCTCAGTCTCCTGAGTGCTAGGATTACAGGCATATGCCTCCATATTAAGGTACAGGTTAAAAATGCAAATTCTGAGATGCCATTCTCAGATTCTAACACAACGGTTCTCAACCTTCCTAATGCTGCCACCCTTTAATGCAGCTCCTCATGTTGTGGTGACCCCCACCCATAAATTTGTTTCATTGCTCCTTCATAACTG
This sequence comes from Lophiomys imhausi, assembly GCA_907164525.1. NCBI lineage: Eukaryota > Metazoa > Chordata > Mammalia > Rodentia > Muridae > Lophiomys > Lophiomys imhausi. The sequence continues at coordinate 1,966,267 of CAJQZJ010032684.1, forward strand.
TTACTGTTATGAATTGTAATGCAAATATCTGATATGTGGGCTATCTGATATGTGACCCCCAGAGGGTTTCCAACCCCAAGGTTGAACCATTGTTCTAACAGGTCAGATGAAGCCCAGGAAGCTGTAATTTTAGCAGCAGTGCCTCTGTGGTCTGGGTGACACATTGACAGTGTGTTGAGAAACAGTGATCTGCATACAATTTAGATGTTAATGGGTGCACCATTAGACACACTAATAAAAGATTGTATTTTTTAAAAGTGTTTTTAATAAAGCCAAGCATAGTGACACACACCTTTAATCCCAGTACTTGGGAGACAGAGGCAGGCAGATCTGTATGTATTTGAGGACAGCATGGTTCACATAGTTAGTTCCAGGCCAGCCAGAGTCATATATTAAAGCACTGTCTCAAAAAAGAGAAATGTGATTATTAATAAGTGAAGATATTAACACTCTCAATTTCTTGATTTTGTATCAAAGGATATTAATAAAGAGTGAAATGTCACTTCTATCTGGCTAGCTAACATGTCTAGTTCACATCCTAGTGCGACCTTGACAACATTCTCTGAAGCCCAGGGAACACAGTTCAACATAAGATGACATGTTCCGGCCAGGCAAGGAGACACGTGAGCAGAGAAAGAAATGGATGTGCTTTCCTATCTAAACAAAATCTGGAACTCCATCCCATTTTATTTGTTCCTAAAACATAATCATCGAAGCTCCATCGAATCTGTCAAGTATGAGACATACACTTGACCTAGAGTGAAGTATCGGGAATTTTTAAACATTTAACTCCTATCGTGTATTGGTGTGAAACTAAGTTGAGCAGAACCCATTAATGTCACAGTGATCAGTTACCAATGGAAATAAATAATTCATGATGAAGGGAATTAGTCTAATTAGCAGGCAGTTTGAGTCCTTTGATAAAGCCTAGCTCTAATTCCGTGAAGGGCAGGAAGTGCTGTCATCAGTCAGCCCTGAAAAGATTAGCATCTATTATGAATGAGGTTCGTCACCCTAGCGAAGTCATGTGTGTCCTGGAGACAAACTTAATATGTTCCAGAATGGGACACAGTTTGTCTCACCACACATCATGATTCCTACCAGGCTATTGTATGTGATAACAAGCAGAGACCAACACTCTGTCCTACCGTTCTCCCCTGTCCGTCATTCTGACAACTGAGCAAATACGTTTTCCATGCAAAGCAGGGAATGTGCCCTGAATACTTGTAAAATTGCACAAGATGTCAAAGGAAATATGTGTTACTTTCTCACTCACCAAAACAAACACACAGAACCAAATGTCAGCCCAGAGACTGACGGTTGCAAAGATGGTGGGCAATAGAGTATGTCAGGCTCGGTATACACACATTTCATTTTAAAAACTGTTGTCAACCCTCTCAGGGAATTTGCTTCCGTACTTATCTCTCTCGAGATATTGGAGTTACAAGATCAATCACAGGCTTCCAGCTCCTGGAACTGTAGATAAGTGGAGCTGAGTGTCCTAAGCAAGGTAACTCCGAGAATGCCAAACTAATACCGAGGAGCAACGAGAAGCTGTTTTGTTTTTCATTACAGCACATAAATGGCTTAGATCATTGGGATGGCTCCAAGATTTATGGTTTCAGAATGTATCTGGCCTGTTGTGTCTAAAAGATGTTGACTGTTCCACACTGCACAAAACCCACATTATTTTGCAGCCCACAAGCGGATGTGGCATCAGCTGTGTTTCCATTTTTACTTATGAGCCTTTTAAAATTACATGTTTCCATTTTGCAATTTGATGTAATAATGAAGAAACTCCAAATTTGTAAGTTATTGTATTGCTTGTTTTTATTGTGTAAAATTAATTGCTTCATTTATTTATGTCATTAAGGGGGGAGACCATTTTGCACATTTTATCATTTGCTATAATAATTAACATGCCAACAACACCACAGAAGCTTTGGAAACAGGGTGGATCATGCCTGGATGTCTGAGTAGCATACAGCACAGCACATCTTGTGGGTCACAAGGGCTGCTTCAGAAAAGCCCAGTGCTGAATGTAATACCCCATGGGGTACCAATCCTGAAGAGTAATACCAACACATGGAAGTCTGCTTAGTCAAATATAACACCTGTTCTTTCTAGACACAGATAGTCTAGTTCATCAAAATCGCAATCCACTGTCCACACGAAGTTAGACTAAACACCAATACCATAGGTTTGCAAGGCTACACAGTGCTAATGACTCACTTAGATTTGAAAACAACCTGATCAAGTACAGGTTCTTTAAACTAGATGTTCGTTACAGGGTTAAACATTGGCCCTATCCAGGGATGATGTGATGGCCCAGTGGCTAAGAGCACTGGCTGCTCTTCCAGAGGTCCTGAGTTCAATTCCCAGTGTCCATGTGGTGGCTCAGAACCATCTGTAATAGAATCTGATGTCCTTTTCTGTCATGCAAGCACACATGTAAATAGAGTATTCATATACATAAATTACATATATAAATAAAGTCTTAAATATATGTATATCTGCTTATCCTGGCTTATCCTCCTTTCTAACATAGACATAAACTAGAAATCTTAGTCTCTTAGCTCTGTGCCTTGTTTATTCTGCAGAGAACTATGGGAATATCTGCAGATCTGCAGACACTCTGTATTTGCTTCATACCTCCTTGTAGGCATAAGGTATAGTTCAAATGCTGATTTCTGTATCCCCATATCTGGGTCCAATCTTTGTTGTAAGAATCTCAGGTCTCAAAATTGTGTGAACATTGCTTCCCAATGATATGCCAATAAAGCAGCTTACAGCCAATCACTGAACAGGGGTGAGAATAGGGCTGGACTTCCTGCCCTCCAGGGGAGGAGGAGAGAGAGAGAGAGAGAGAGAGAGAGAGAGAGAGAGAGAGAGGAAGAAGGATTCAGCGATAGGCAGAGAAGAAAAGACATCAGGAGAGATTCAGCTGAAGCAGGAAAGCCAGAAAGTGCAACTATCACTGGGATTCATGCTGGGGGAAAGCCAGATTAATTTAGGCGATTAAGAATAGAGTAATAACTGCTCAGTTTTTGTGTTGTGAAGCCCGTTTAACAGATAATATAATAGAGTCTCAATTATTTGGATGATAGCCAGGTTAAGAGAGAAACTGAGAAACAAACACAATTATATAAAGTTACATTAACACCTCTTCTTCTGAGCAGTTCTGTATAGAGCTTCCATTTTGAGTTAGGGATGTGTCTCCATCTTTGTACTTTCTCTTCCTCCCACTAACCTCAGCAAAAAAGCAATATTCTTGGCACTGTGGGAAAACAGACTAAAAGAGTTTAAAAAAAAAAAAAAGAGTTTTAGTTTTAAAAGAGGCTGAGTAGCCCAAAATATTTATCATCCCAGTTTGAAAAGTCGACAAAAATAAGCTTCAGAATGACAAAAGCCCACATGTGCCTGAGAATACCCCTGATGTCCAGTGTTGATATTGCAGTGGATCCATGTAGCTCCAAAAGCAGTTTGGAAGCCTATTTAAGTCTGTTCTAGTGGTGCCCTTCAGTAGAGTTTAACTCTCATGCTCTCTCCTCTGGGGTCTGGTAAGGGTCTGACTCTGCAGAGGATGACTGCCACCAAGATTCTTGCCACTCTCTGGCCCTAGCCAGAAACTTATAAAAAACTTAAGTGTTTTGAAGATAATATATGACAGTTTTTGGTTAATTTTTCAGAATCAAACATTTCATCTCAACCTCAAGATTAGTTAGAAAGCAACCCTCATTAGGTAGATGACATCTTACTTCAATCCATACCTCAATATTATATGAACAGTTTAAAGGTGATATAGAACTTGCCTACTTGAAATGAGGAAAAGTCATTAAGTTAGATTAATTGGGAAAACTCTGGACTATAGAAGAATACAAAATACAGATTCTAAAAATTTATTTTTCCTGTCCCTAAAGGCATTGCAGATGTGACTACTGTATCACATGTAGATCAATAGGTGACAGAGAGGAGAGAGGCTATGTCTACATTCAGTGTTCTGACCTATGAATATCTGAATTAATAGTAGCCTAACATTCCCAGAAGAAAAAAAAATGAGGAAAAAAAGCAAGCCACATACCAACACCACTTCAGCACCATGGAGTAGCCTGTGACAACCACCAATCTAGCACCTGGTAAGCACCAAATAGACTCCCAGGACAGGAAGCAGACCAGAGAACTCTGCCTGGCTCTGGATGTGGAAGCTGTGGGTGAGCCAGCCCCAAGGGTGTTAGTGTGGGAGAGCCAGCTCTGCCTTTTGTCTGCTTTGTGGAGATGTTGGTAAGGGAGAAATCCTCTCCCCTTCCTTTTGCCCTAACTACCAGTGATGGCCAGGAGATATGGCCCCAATGGGGCCACGAGAGCAGGAGAGCTATTTCTGCCCCTCACTTGATGCAACATTCAGGAGATCCAGCCCAGCATCTCACCACCTGAGCAGCACATTACAGCTGGCCCTGGATGTGGAGGTTGTGGGTGAGCCAGCCCTGAGGGAGTTAGTGTGGGAGAGTCAGCCCTGACTTTTGTCTGCTTTGTCATGGTACTAGTGAGGTTAAAGATCCCCTCCCCACCCTTTGCCCTCACCACCATTGGAGGACAGAAGATCTGTCCCCATGGGGTCACAAGAACAGGGGAGCTGTCCCTGCCCCTCACTTGATGCAGCATTCAGGAGACCAAGTCTTGCACCTTACTTGGGCACAGTAGAATTGGCCCTGGATGTGAGCTGTAGAAGTTGCAGGCCCAGAATCAGGACTTTGAGTTGGCCCACCAAATCATATACTCCATGGATGAACTGCTGAAGTGCATGAAGAGGCCAGTTCCACAGACCCAAAACTACAGGATCTCCATGACACAGGACAACAGCAGTGTATCTGAGAGGAGTCCCAGTGAGGTTCCAGTATTGACAAAGTAGCAGAAGCCAGAGGCTTCACATCAGACCAAAGAGTCATTATAATGAACATTTGCAAACAAAAACATGTGGACAAAAGAGAATATAGTGGGACACACTGAGACATACTACAGCTTCTACAATAAGATTTTTTTTTTATGTTGAGGGAGGTTGCAAGGGTGTAGGGTGGGTCAGAGAGGAAGTGGGAGATGAGAGGGAATAGAGTGCATGATGTGGAACTCACAAAATAAAAAAATAAAGAAAAAAAATTTATTTAGGTGTGTGTATGTGTGTGTGCCACATATGTGTTTGGAGAAGAGAGGTGCCCAAGAAGATCAAAAGAAGGCACCATATTCCCTGGAGCTGGAGTTAACAGGTGGTTGTAAACCACCTGCCATGGGTGCCAGGAACTGAATTCAAGTCTTCTTAAAGTGCAGCAAGTGCTCTTAACCACTGAGCCCCTCTTCACCCTTAGAATTCTTTTTAAAGTAAGAGTTATAGCCCTTTAAAATAATGTGCCCTTGTCTGAATGGGCTGTAAGAACTCTGAATGCAGGAACTACAAATCTAGTGATGCAGACATGGAATTAGTGTGTGACTATGTGTTAGCTATTAAGCCATAATTCTAAAATTTCAGCCTTAAAGCTGAAAATGATGTTGTTGAAAAGCATAGACCATCTGTGTGGTTTTAAGAAAAATGGCCTCCATAAGCTCATATATTTGTTTTTTTGTTTGTTTGTTTGTTTTGGTTTTTTGACAGGGTTTCTCTGTGTAGCCCTGGCTGCCCTGGATTCACTTTGTAGACCAGGCTGACCTTAAACTTACAGAGATCTGCCTGCCTCTGCCTCCTGAGTGCTAGGACTAAAGGTGTGCACCACTGCTCTCAGCCAGGCTCATATATTTGAATGTTTAGTCACCAGGGAGTACAATTGTTTGAAAAGATTAGGAGGTGTGGCCTTTGTGGAGTGGGTGCGGCCTTGTTGGAGGAAGTGTGTCACTGAGGTGAACTTCGAGGTTTCAGAAACCCACACCAGGTCCCGGTCTCTCTCTCCTCCCTTCTCCCTACTACCTGAGGGTCATAATGTAGAACTCTGAGCTACCTCTCACCACTATGTTTGGCCACATATTGCCATGCTTCCCAACATGATGATAATGGTCTAAGCCGCTGAAACTGTAAGCTAGCCCTCAGTTAAAGACTTTCTTTTATAAGAATTGCTTTGGTCATGGTGTCTCTTCACAGCAATAGAACAGTGACTATCACTCCAGAAAAATACACAAATACCCATACAGATGAGGTTTGGATATAATCTCTTCAAGAAATACTGAGTGTTTTTTGTCTCCTTAAATATATTTTTATTTTTGTTTAGGCAAATATTTTCAAGAGAAAAATTATATTCTAGTTCAAACACCAAAGAAATTACTATCAATAATGACTAACAGAAGCCCCAAATCAGTCATTTTATATATTGGTCTCCTTTGTTTCTGTAATTCTAGTTTCCTTCTGGTAAATTCTGGATTCACCTTATTTTATGAATAGCACCTCTAAAATGAAAAATATGTGTTACATTGATGATGTGATATAGAACAAGAGTATTCAAATTAACAATCTTCACTGCTAGGTATTATGGCAGGCTGAGGAAATTGTCGTTACAATATTCACTCATCTCTTTTTTTCTTGCTCCTTGAGATCTATGTGTCTGCAGGTTAAAAGAATTGCTCTGCTATGTAGAGTCCCTTGCAGCTACCAAACATTAGCCATTGAAAGGGCCTAGGAGCAAACTCCAAGAATGTTCTTTACCAGGGCTTAGTGATTTGTTCACTTCTACTTTGTCCTCTCCATGGAATAGAAAAACATTGATTAGGATTTTAGAACCACGAAGACAACTGTAACAGACTAAAGATGGCCAAGTGGAGGTATAAGTGGAGAAGGGACAGCTGTGACACCAGCACTGAACATATTTGTCTCTAGAGCTCATAGCTCATGAGAAAAATAAAACTTCTGTTGTGCCTAAGATACTGTTTAGTTGACTTTTCTTCTGTCTGTGGCTGAACCTATGTCCTAGCTGAAAGAGCTACATCCCCTCAACCAGCCCTCATCACATTTGTCTCACTGACTCTCAGGGCAGAACTTCTGAAATCTTGATATATACGTATGTAATCTGGGATCTGGGGTAGAAGAACTGGAGTCTCTAGGCTCCCAAGTGAGGCTGTTGCTGCTGGTCTACAGCCTGGTCTAAAAAGAGATGATCTAGAGGATATAAATATTAAATGCAAATTGCATCCCTGTGTGATTTTGTATTTTTTTTGTTCCTGGGGAAAGAGTGCATGGTTTTCATCAGAATCTCAAAGGAGTCAGTCAAACAAAAGTATTTAAAGCAGATATTGCATGCAATTCATTGATAATAAAAGAGGGTGGCCACAGATTTGACTCCCCATTCTGGAGGGTCTTAAAAGGACAGGGCAGATACACTGGTCATTCTCTGTCTGCCTGATTCCCAGTTCCTTTCCAGTCTTGATCCTGTCCTGCCCTGCCCTTCCCTTTTCTGGACTCTGGGAGGAGGACACTCTCTGAACTCTGTCACCTAGACTTTCTTATCAATGGATTTTGCTTGGGTTTAACTGACAGAGGGAACAGGAAAAGACAAAAGATCTGCAGAAGAGAGGAGTGGGGTTTCCTTTCCTACTCTCCTCCTGCGTTGAGTCTTGTCTCTGGTACCAAATTATCCTTCCTCTGGCATGCCCCTAAGCTCACAAGACTCAACACCGACAGTCTTTCCTTCTTTTGAGCCTTTATTCCTCCTTTCCTTCCCTCCTTATTTCTTAATTACCTAGAAACAGGGATTCCCTAAGTAGCTCAGGCTGGCCTGGAATTCAAGATCCTCCTGCTTGCTCCTTCTGTGTGCAAGGACTAGAGATATATGCCATCATGACCTGGATAATTAATTTCTTTGTAGGCCTGTACTCTATCTGACAAGCACAGAGAGGATAAAAATGACAGTGTGGTCCCTTCTGTTTCCTCAGTGTCTGACATATGCTTGAAACCTTTATATATGGAAGGAGAGAGAGGGGCACAGGGAGATGGGGAACCCTTAGGAAGTTCCACTGTGATTTTACTACCCTCTCTCTCCTTTGAGGCAACAGTCATCTTCCCTCCTTTTCTAAGAGTTTTGACGTTTCCATGAAATGGCATATGTGCCCTGAAAAGGTCAGAAGAGCTGAGACTCAAGCCCCAGATTGTCACATGAGACAAACAAGAGGCTGGGGTGTGATGGGGACACCTTTGTAGGGTGTGATCAAATGCTCTCACACAACTTGTTCTGCTCCTTCCTCTAGGAATGCATTGGATGACACAGGGTAAAAGCTTTTTTGTTGTTGTTGTTTTCACAATAATTGTTTTTTTTCCTTTCACCTGAGCATAATATTTATTCTGTGTGAGTCCCCCAACTGAAACATAAGCTGGTGGGAACAGGGAAAACTATGGCTATCTTCTGGAAGTTCATTTAGTATTCATAATGGCATCCTTAGAGACAGGCAGAGAGGATGAAATAGCTTCAATAATTACCATCTCCTCTCCTTCCCTGCCAGTAACTCTGCTTCTTTACTCTTACTTTACACACTTCCCTGCTTGACCCACCTGCCCAGGGTCCTTATGAGCCAAATAACAGGGCGAATATTCATCTGCTTTATCCAGTATCTCTTTTGTCTCTCTGCCTGCTTCATCTCCCCTGCAAGATCTCCAAAAACAATAAAGTAATGTGTTGTGGCAGCTAAGGACATGCCAGGCGACATTCACATCCATGTCTGCATCACTTACAGGAAAAGCCTTTGTTGTCTTTATGAAGTGTGTGTAAGGACTCCTGGTGACTCAGGCCCCACTGGTTATTAATCACATTGTTTGGTACCATTCTTCCTGTTGTGCAGAGCAATGTAGTGACATCTGTCTCAAAGCTAACTGTCAATATCTTCTTTAGAAAGACCCTCTGCCTTAATCCTGCCTCTTTTGCTGCTGGGCTAGTATCAGATCCCTAGTGTGTCTCTTACCAGGATGCCTAGCTCAAGAGAGCACAAATCACACTCAAATGTTCGAGTTTTGTGTCTCCAGATGGTGCTTAGGGCTGGGGGGTGTTGCTTGGTAGCAGAGCACTTACCAAGTGTGCACAAGACCTTGGGCTTGATCCCTGGCCCTGGGTTTGGTCCTGAGCCCAAACAAAACTAAACTAAAAAATAGTGCCCCCCCAACCTTGAAACAGGATGGTGACTTATCTGGTACCTAGAAGGAAGACTGACTCTCACTTTCCCTCCTAAGAGCAATTTAAAAACGTAGCAACAGAAAAAGAAGAAGAGGAGGAATAACAAAAGGTGTGTGGGGGGGGGGGGGAATTATTGCCTCCCAATTCTCAAATACCCCCATTTTCTCCAATTCAGTCCCACAAGCTATCCTTAGGGGTCTAGCTCTCACTGTGTAGACATGGTCGTCCTCTGCCGTTAACATCTTGTGAGGAGAGTGGGGTTTTTCCATTACACCAAATGCAGAAGAGTATGAATCTACTTGAACTCAGCATGAATAACAGCTCTGTCATTCAAGTTTCAGTGCTAGTTAAGAGCTGCTGGAAGAGAGAGACCCTAGGGCAGCTCAGGCACGAGGAAGTCCTTGGTACTCAAGAGTCCTGAAGCTGGGTGTCACCAAAGGGAGTTGAAGACCAGACACTTCCACCACTATTTTGATGGTTCCTAAGGCACAGTTGACCCAGGACAGAGCCTGACCTTGTGCAGGACAGATCTCTTCTGCTCTAGAGGGCTGGTGGTCTGAGGCTTTGCAGGAGCTGATGGAGTATGTTCTTTGTGCAGCTGAGGGATCTGGGAAATGTATTACTCCATCCTGCACAACCTCCCCTCTGGTGGCTCCCAGGGGGTTTGCCCACGCAGCTTCCCTGAGGCTTCTCCTGGTCCTCAGGGCTGGAAGCCTTTGACAGACAAAAACCATTTTCAGGCAGTAAATGCCTAACCCTTTGCTTTATTTTCAAAATCCCAATCAACCATGTCCTTGCAAGAAGAAAGAGGGAGGAACCAGCCTGCTGTTCAGGGTGACTTGAGTCTCTTTACCAGTGATGATTTAAGAACCAGCAGACACAATTCTGAACAGTAAACCAAAAAGTTTTGTCTTTGCTCTTAAGAAAAAAAGGGAACGTCCTTTCTTCTGTCTCTTCCTCTAACTTGTGTTACTGTGCTCTGCAGCAGCCATCTTTCAACCATAAGTATATATGCCTAAAGACAAAAGCCAGACAGCCGACCATCAAGTTAGAAAGAACCTGGCTCTTCAAGCACACCACAGAGCCACTGTGTTACTCTAGCCTCTTCTGGCTATCCCACTACAGGAGATTACAAATGTGTTTACTTTTTAAGCCCTGCACCTTGAAAAGTGTACACCATGAGAATGTATTGATGGTTTCCGTGCTCACTGAATGAATAAACGCCCAGAGCATATACCTCGTGTGAGGTGGAATGACAAAGACCATTGCTTAATAGTCTTCCCTTTTTCTGTGTGCAGTGGGTGCAAAGGGGTGTAATGGGAGGACACCAAAGAGTGCTCAGAGAGGGAAAGAGTGGCTGTTTGTAGCAAGGATGGATTCAGTGGTCTTTATAAAGGCATATGGGAAAACATGTACGGGAGCTATGGCCAACTGTTCTGCCAAGGGTGGTGATGCTGGTGAGAGCTGCGATTCACACCTCAAAAGAGCGAAACCACAGGCAAGTTGAGCTGGTAATGATGCATGCAAATGCAGATTACAGTTCTAAAAAGGCCCCTGGACTGACTGTCACTAACCCTCCTACCAACTACTTCGTCTTTCATTCCATCATTAAAGAGCTCCCTTCCTTGGATTTTCAAGCTTGCAGGAACTCCATCCTTTGACTAATTCACCTTCAAATAAGAGCTAGGTCTTGATGTATTACAGCAGGAGGCTGTGCCACGCTCACAATTTATCATCCCAGGCAGCTGATGCTCAACTCCCAGGATGCTGAAACCCAGCCAGCTGTTGTTCTGACATGTTAGAGCCACGTGTCAACTAAGCCTGGAGCTTGGTGATCTGGTCATCTATGACCACCAAGGTAGCCCTGTTGAGGATGGTGATAGTCCTGGGCCATGTGGAGCACTGGGCAGGCTTAAAAAACAAACAACAACAACAGAAAGCCTATCCAGTGCTGAGAAAGAAAGACTTTTACAATGCTGATTGGTGAGAAACACATTGACTCTTTAGACCCACCCTGTTTGGTACATTGACTAATCTGGTCTAGAAGCACACATCAGGACACCAGTTTCTTATGTGGTCTATATCTGAGAAATCAAAGCTTTCTCAGACAGCATTTCATGTATCTTAATCTTTACCATCGATGCCTAGAATTGTCTTTCAAGTCAGCAAATGGACAGTGCCAGTATACATGCAAGAAGAAACTGCTTCAATACTGGCGAGTGAGGCTTTGCTGAAATCATCTTCTTTAGGAAAGCAATCTTGTGCCTGCCCTTCCCTGCTCCTGCTTTAGACAAGAAGTGAGATTACCCTAACACGTCCTAAACATATAGGGAACTAAAACCTGCCCTCATCCAGGTGCCTCCTACTTAACCAAACTTCCTGGCCAGGGTGTGCCTCTCTGAAGAGGGGCCTGACCTAGAAAAATGGAAGGATTGCAAAGTCAGATCAACTAGGCAACAGCTGGTTTTTGTACTTCATCCATAAGGAGACTGAGGGTTTAGACAAAATGCTTCAGTTTCTCCAGCCCCTTTAAGAAGTCACATGTAGGGCTGGAGAGATGGCTCAGCGGTTAAGAGCACTGGCTGCTCTTCCAGAGGTCATGAGTTCAATTCCCAGCAACCACATGGTGGCTCACAACCATCCATAATGAAATCTGGTGCCCTCTTCTGGCCTGCAGATATACCTGCAGACAGAACACTGTACACATAATAAATAAATCTTTAAAAAAAAAAAAAAGAAGTCACATGTATAGTGAAACTCATTTCTTGGCTGGGACTCCAAGGACACAAAAATGGAACATTTTGAACCTAAATTCTACACACACACACACACACACACACACACACACACACACACACACACA
>CAJQZJ010032684.1:1987044-1998729 GCA_907164525.1 Lophiomys imhausi
CCGCCCACTGCAGCAGAGGAAACCACCCATGATGGCCGCCCACTGCACATGTCTATTGCTCTTGCCAGCTCATGTTTAGCAACAAGGATTGTTTGTTCTTCTCAGTCATTTGAACTTTCTCCATTTGTGTTTACCTTCACGTCCAAACTAGACCAACGCTGCTCAGAGTTAATTCTCCAATTCCATGATGGCCACGGTGGGGAAGGGGGAGTGGATGGAAGTCAAAAGCAACAGACAGGAAACAATGGGAGCCGGCAGCACTCCAAGAGCTTTGGCGTGCTTTGCAGGAGGAGACCAGCTCTGATTAATGCTATTAAAATGCTTGTCTTTCCTTTGATTGATATTCCAGACCCTTGCTACAATTACTGCTGCTGGTGACAACTATTATCAGAGAGTCTTTTATGGCTTGATGTTAGGGAGAGAGGCTGCACGGACTTCACCAGAGCATTTGCACACCTGCCTCAGTTTAACCTAAACCCCATTATTTTGCAAACAAAAAAAAATATAAAGCCAACATAGTAATCATTATCTCACATATTCTTCTATTAAAAACTCTCCAGTTCGTGATAGGGGGTAGATCAACTCCTGGCCCACCCCAGCTATATGGGGGCCTGTCGAACCTTTGGAAGGTTCTTTGCAATCTGAAATCTGGCAAACTAGAAGCATCACTTGAAATGTATTGCTTGTCCTGGAATGTGACATTACCGCAGGCTGAAAACAGGCGGGTATAGATAGAGTCCTCTGGGTTCCTGCTCTTCAAGAGCAAGTGATGAACCGGCCACAAGTATCTGAAAATGACCTTGCCCAGAAGAGCTGGACCTCACACCACAAAGGTGGCTCTCCACACTCCTTGGAGTGGGGGGTTGTAAGTGAAAGGGAACTGTGACTGTGTTCTTACTCCCAGGTTACCTCATTATTCAGTTAAAATGGTTGCCAGCCTAACCTCCATGCACCTCCTCATTTACATTCCCCCCTCCCAACTAAAGCTTTCCCGTTTTCCTGCCTCTGATATCTACAGGAATGTTTGTTCTCTGTTTCCAAGAGGGCAAACATTATGGGAGCCTGAAAAACATGTTTTACAAATGCTTAGTTTCATAGCTCAGATCATTTATTCTGTTTTACATGAGTTTAATAAGTATATTTAAAGGAATTGGTGTTTTTTAAATAGACGTTATTTAAATACATCTTTACACATTGTGAAACACTTTATCTAAAATATATTTTTGGATTTAAAAGAAGTAATTAACATAAGTGCATAGGAGAAAGGGATGATATCTCACTTACTCCCCACTACACAGCCAGGACTTAGAATTGTGCCCTGCACATAGTACGCACTTAACAAATATTTCCTGAATGAATGGATGGATGGGAGGGTGGATGGATGGATAGATGGGTGAATAGGTGGATAGATAGATGGTTGAATGGACGGATGGATGGATGGATGGATGGATGGATTGACAGAACTAACAGCAATAGCCATGGTAATGTTTTGTAACTAATATTGTCCTGCTGGCTTGATCACTGGGGTCATCAAACTTTTCAAAAAATAGCAACTGAGGTATCTCTATTCATTCCAATATTTATCTGATCCTTTATCAGTGTGTGTGGGTGTGCACGTGAGTGCTCATGGAGGAGAACAACCTTCAGGAGTCAGTTCTCTTCCACCATGTGAGTTTCAGAGATTGAATCCAGATCATCAGGACTCCCGGAATGTACCTTTACTCTCTAAGCCATCTCTCAACTGCTTTTTATGTTAAAAGTAGCATACTTTTAAACATACATAAAAGAAGACGTTTGGTTCAAAAGACCATCATCAAATTCACGTTTGCTCCAAGATTATTTCCTTTTAGAAATGGAATTGTGAAAAGTGTGTTTCCTTTGCTCTGAGATCACTTCATAATTTGTTTCAGAATTTAACTAGGAAGTAAATGTGGGAATAAGTTGTAGCATGCTGAGGAAGCAACACTCGCCTTCATTCCATAAACATTCACAGGTGCTCACCATGTTCCAGGCACTACCCTACATAAGCACTGAATCTAGAAAGCTGAAAGCTTCTCTCCAAAAACCCGCTATCATTGGGAAGGACGTTAGTTTCTTAAGTGGCTTTGTTCAAACTTACTGAACCGTCTGTTCTATTTGCAAATGCCAGAGAGCAACATGGAAACTATTCATTACAATCTCGATCTTTGCCTGTGAGTTAAGTGGGGACATGCATTATCCTGCATTATCCCATTTGGCCCTCGGAACATCTCTATTATGCAGTTGCTGCCACTAGGATAGACATGCTAGTTCCAGAAGTCAGATAATTTGCCCAGGACCACCTGGTGGGCATTCAAGTTCAAACAGACACTAGAATCCAAACAGCCACCCTGGACTGTTCTCTACTAACTTGCATGACAAAAAAGAAACAGTTCCACCTGAAGTAAATCTCATAAATTTGAGGTCATGAAGGCCACATTTATACCAATTGACTCCTTCCATTTCCAAGTCTCTACAAGGAAGTGAAATCTTTGGGTTTCACTTTCCATGTCTGTCAAATGAAAGTTGGGCAGTTGGTTATTTGACCAGATTATAGTGTGTGTTTGTGGTACAAGTGTGTCTATGCTTCAGGAAGAATAGTGGTGATTCTTATTCCTTTAAAAAGAGAAAAATGGATAGATGGTATCAGTGCATTATTTATGAGTAGGTCTTAGATCTAAACACTCTACGAAGAGAAGATTTGGGGAAGGAAATTTTCCTTGGCTGAGTTTCTAGTGGTGATCTCTTTTGCCTTCATTTTGACTCCACATCCTTCTGATTTCAGTATTTCCCCATCTGTCAGAAGAGAATGAAGAAAGCCACAACACCAACTGAGGAAAAGTTGCCATGTGCATAGCTACTGTCCTCATCGTTTTGCAAAACATCTAACAGAAGGAACTAGAGAGATGGCTCAGCAGTTAAGAGCATTTGCTGCTTTTGCAGAGGACCCACCTCTTCCTGTAAAACCTTCCTCTATGCGCTAGGAACTTACCATCACCAACAAACTCTCCCTCATCTTCTTCCATTTCTACTTGTTTTCCCAGGAGCAAGAGCCAGGTAGATCATTAAGAATGTGACTTCTGGCAGCCTGCTCAACTAAAAACTGCAAACCTGCATCAAGGTTGGGTAGAGTACTCACCTGGAAACCCCTTATAAGACCTCTTATGGCTGTCCTTTCTCCTGGTTTCTTTTTAAAGTGGGTCATCAAACTTTACAGCCTCTTAAGATTCTCATTGCTCTCACCTTGCCTGCCCCCTGGTCCGTGGAGTCACGTGTCACCATATGGCTCACTGCCCCCCCCATCATAATTCCTATCTATCACCACCTTGGAACTGAACAGCATCGTGAGTCTCTGCTCCTCTCTTGCCTGAGTCCCAATGATCTTTCTCTCCATGCATCTGGGACATCTACTTGTGTGGTCATCATGTCCCACCCCTGACAATGGGCTTCCTGGCTCCGCAATCTCTTTGTTGTCTTCTCACGAACCTTTGCTGCTTCCCTTCCTCTCCCTCACCTGTAGCAACTGGAACATCACTTCTCTCCTCTACCTGCACACAGTCCCTAGAAATCACTACAGTCCCATGGCTAAGACGAAGTCCACAATTTTATCTTCAGTGTAGTATGGAAGTGAAGCTCAAAGTTCTAAACTCTAGTCACACACACACACACACACACACACACACACATACACACACACCTCCAGAGCTTTGTCAAATTCATTTCCTTGCACCATCATAAGCATCCAGGTTCAGACCACTCTTAAGCTCTACCTGCCATACTTCACATCAACTATGGTGAGAACTTCTTAGTGGTTCCCTCTTTCTGTCTTCATCTGCATCCCTCTACCCTGTCCCTTTCAGTCTCTTCTCCATACTGCAAGTAAATCTTACCTCTTGTTCAGACCCTCCCAGCTGCCTTCCACCTCGCTATTTGCATGGCCAGTCATGCTCTTCACAGGCCAGCTAAATGGGGCCATGTGCTCTCTTCCTGTCTCAACATCACCACTGTCTCCATGAGCTTACCTCCTAACACTGTCCCCGGGTCACTTCACTCCAACCACTGGGCTACCTTACATCTGTCATCTTTCTGCCTGGACTTCCCGAGATATCACTATGTCTACCCATCTTTTCCTTCCAAACTCTGTTCAAATATCACCTTCCTAGCAAGACCTTCGGTGGTCTCCCTATAACACTGCAATAACCCTCCCTCCGCATTCCTTATTGCCCTTACCTGCTTTCCTTTTCTCCACAGTCATCACCATCTGATTCATTATGCCGCTTAATTCTCTTTGGTTTCTTGCCATTACTCCCTGCTATTTTGTGTGTGGTGAATTTCTATTGAACTTGCTGTGCCCAATACAACTGTGCCTGACTCATGGAAGTATATAAACAGCTGTGAAAACTCAGTGTCAAACAGAGCATCCCTGACCACGGATGGAGTCCTGTTCTTGCCGCACCTCTCACTGAGATGGCCAGTCCATTAGTCCACCATAAGCTCACTGTCCTGGAGTTTCTGCCACTCTCACAGCCTACTCTAGACTCTACCTGGTCTTCACGCGTTCTTATCCCCCTTGCCTTGTCTCCCCCTACTGTACACTCCTAGGAAAACCACAATTCCTCTTTAAACATTTCAGATAGTTTGTTGATAATAACAAGATCCCAATTATTGTTTTGAGATACTCTGTTGATAATAATAAGATCTCACCCGAAACAACAGCAACAGTTTTTATTCAATAAATTAAAAGTATGCTTAAAAGTTTTAATTTAAAATATTTTGAATTAAATTCTAGTTAAGTGGAATGCTTCCATAAACGAAAATGAAGCATGAATTCATGGAATCTCCTAAAAGAAGAAACAGGAAGAAACTGTTGAGCCATGTAAAGCCCCGTGAAGAACTGGAAGCTACACAGAAGCATTTATGGTAGGTGACTGTCTCCCAAGCAAGCCTTCAATCCCCGGATGCATATTTGGCCTTGAACCACTTTTCTTCACCTGTAGCTAGGGGGTCAGAGGTAATGACAGATGGGTGGCAAGACCTGAGGAAGCAGGCAGTCCTGTCCTTGGCAATGGTCTCAGTCACTCATTGCCTCTCTCCAGCCAACGAGTAGCCATCCCCATGAGAATGAGAAGTCTTGACTCTGCTCTAAAGAGGTGGCACTGGATAAGGGGCTGGAAGGATCCTCTTAAATGCTATTGTTCTTATCACGAGTACAATGTTTCCATTTAACTCGAGCTATACCTTGTAAGCAAACTTTTAGAGTGCAATATAGTAATGTTAACTCTAGGAGCACTGATGACTAGCAGACTCTTCAGAATTTAATCATATTCCCATAGCTGGAAAGCAACTCCATACATCTTTTCTCCAAACACTAATTAGATGCGCACTGTACCCTTTATTGAATGCCCTGCTGTGCATAGGGAGTGAACAAGTACTTTGGGTTCAATTTAATTTACTCATTACAGAATATTAGTTGTTTACAAAAACAGAATTCAGACCATTGACCACGGTCATCAACTCTGAGATTTTCCCTAAGCTCTGCAGCCAGAAAACTGCAACACAGCATTCCAACACGCTAGCTACCAAGATACTCCCCCACTCTCCTGACATCTGTCCATCCTGAGGCATGACCTTCCAAGAGACCACAGGAGGGAACCAACTGTTTTTATGTTGCATATAACCAATTATTAGTACCTTATGTTATATTGGTAATGAAATAATTAGTAGTTTAAATTAAGCAGAAAATTTGAATCGCCTCAAGTACCCTTCTTGATGGTTTGATGCAAAAACCTCATACAGAACATCCCCAGTCAGGGTCCAGTGCATAGGCAGAAATCTTGCTATGTATGGGGTGTGTTGACTTGCTTACTTGTCTTTGCTTGCTTTCTATGTTGGGAGAGGCATGCCACTATGCAGCCCGGATTGACCTCAAACTCCCTATCTCCCTGTCTCAGCCTCCCAAGTGCTGGGATTATAGGTGTGACCCACCACACCTAGCTATAGTTTTTAAAATGAACTAATGACTATTTTTAGATTTTTTTAAAAAGTGTGTGACGGGGGGGGGGGGTTGTGGTTGTGTGTGTGCATGTGAGACGTGCCTGGTAAGGCCAGAAGAGGGCATCATGGCCCCTGGAACTGAGTTCTAGGTGGTTGTGAGCTGTCCAGAATGGGTTCTGGGAACTGAACTCTGGTCCCCTGTAGAGCAGCACATTCCAAAGCATTGAGTCATTTCTCCAGACCCCCAAACTAATAACTTTCTATCCAGGCGTCTCCTTCTCCAAGGCTGAACAAACTTCCCAATGTTCTGAGATTGTCAAATCCACATCTTTGTCTATTTCTTTACTCAGGAAGTCTTTTCACCCAAATTGACTCCTTTTTCTGATTTTCAGGGCTTTTCCTTATTATTTTTTCCTAATCTCTTTATTTGGACATCCATTTTTATCACCTATATTTCTAATATGTACAACCCGAGGTATGAATTTGGCTGTGAATCTATCCAGAGGCCTGCACCCGAATCTATCCAGAGGCCTGCACCCAAATCTAATGCTATTTAATGTCACATGGAACCTGTATTTTTATCTTTCTTTTTGTTGTGGTAAGACTATTTAACATAAGCTATACCTTGCAAACAAGTTTTTAGAGTGCCACGTAATAATGTTTACTCTAGGAGCACTGTTGACTAGCAGCAGATGTGTCACAATTCAGTCATCTTCCATAGCTGGAAAACAACTCCCCACTCCCTCGACCCCCACAGACTCCACACACTAAACTCAACTAGCTGCATTTCGCACTCCTTTACTGAAGCAGTTCAATGGTGCTAGAGAAAAACTATACAACTGTCCTGTCAGGAGTCACTTCAAATTTATGGCCAAGAATCTTCAGCGAGCACTCAACACTGTCGGACATATCAACTCCACTTGTAAATTCATTAGGCTACTCCCAAGATGCCTATTATGGGCTTTCTCCTCAATTCTCAAATCTCCATCATCCCCTCCCACCCAACTCTCAACTGAAATCCTTGTCATATATTTCATAGAGAAATATAGATGTAATCAGGGGAAGCCATTTCAACTAGCAGCTGCCGTGCCTTAAGCTTTCCTATGTCTATCCACGTGTGCCCTGGAACACTCAATCCCATCATGCTCTCCTCACGCATTTGTCTCCCAAAACAGGGTTCTGTTCCCTGCAGTGTCTGGAATTTTCCTTGACCTCTGCTTCTGCAGAATAGTTGCAGAAGTAGCTTGTGTGGACTTGCTTCCCAGTCTCTAATCTGTTCACACCACATCCCCAAGCTCTGTCTGAAGCAGAGAAAGGGCTCTGGCCACATTGTGCCTCCAGAGAACACTGTTGTGTTCCTATGGGTCAAGATCTTTCAGGAAACTACTTTGAATGTCTATCTTTTCCAGGACTTCGGGCATATGTTTGTTGGCAGGAAAGAAGAGCCTGGTGATGCTAAACCCCCCCCCCCTTTTAGATAAGCTCCCCAACATTGATCTGCATAAAGACATTTTAATGATACCAAATGGGTAGGTAACAAAAGCTAAAATAAACAAGACTTTACCAAGGTAACGGGCTTCTTCTACAGCTCGAAAGACATAATCAGTCAGCAGAGTGAAGAGACAACTTACAAAATTGGAGAAAATAATTGCAAGCTGTACATTTGATAACAGGGTAATGCCTAGAACACATAAGGAACTCCAGACTTTGGGATCAAAATCACGGGTGTCCAGTTTTAACACGGGCAATAGGCCTAGATAGACATTTTCCAAAAGAAGGCATACAAATATCAGACACACACATGCTCCACATTATACACACAAATACAACTCATGATCACTGACTATCAGGAAATGCAACTCAAGAATCAAAGTATCACCTCTTTCTAGAAAAAAAATGGCTGTTATCCAAGGACAAAAGATAGCTGGCAAGGAGTTGGGGAAGGGGAAATGTGAACTCTGACATCCATGGGAATGTCAATCAGTCATCATCATGGGAAACACTACAGGAGACCCTCCAAAGGTGTATCTGTCATAGGATCCAGTTATCCTACTCCTCAGACTACAGCCAGCACAGATGACCAAGGACCCCTGCAGTTCCACATCTATTGCACCACTACTCAGAGTAACTAGAGATGGAACCAAGGAAGGATCATCCATTGATGACTAGGTAGAGAAAATACCTTTCCACTTGCAACAGCATGGTAGAACTGGGAATGACTAGAACAAATTAAATAAACCATGAACAGAAAAATAACAGAAAAAAATCACATGATCTACTTCTGAATCATGAACCTGAAAATGCTGAACTCATAGTAGTTGAGAGTGGAATGATGATTTACCGAAAGCTAGAGGACTTAGCCAATGAGCAGGTAGTCACATGATGCAAAATTTCATTTCGATGGAAGGCGTAGGTTTATGTTGTGTGGGTCACATGACAACTATAGTTAATAATATATCATTATTGAAAATCACTAAAATTGAAAGCAGATATTAAGTACCTTAAGGATTCTCACCACAAAAAATATGAGTATAATATAATACAAATGGAAGTCAACAGCCTAGCTCTGCCAAGACAGGGTAGGTAAGTCGTTCATATTTCCTGCTCTACAATCAATGTCTGTCAGAGAAATGGGACCAAAAGGCTGAAGATTGATGCTGTAATGTATGGAGAGTGAATGGGAACTGTCCAGGCAGCCACTGATATGTCATTTCTTAGTTTTGGATGATGCAGGCCCTGCACTTCCTACATAATCAGATATATTTATCCCTCTCAGGTCTCTGAGGTGGTTGAAGAATAGATAGCTAGAGTCTCATAGTTAAATTTTGAGTTGTTTAGGAATCAAGAGGGTGTTCTGGATCTAAGAAGATGTTTTTAAGCCGGGCGGTGGTGGCGCACGCCTTTAATCCCAGCACTTGGGAGGCAGAGGCAGGCGGATCTTTGCGAGTTCGAGGCCAGCCTGGTCTACAAAGCGAGTCCAGGACAGCCAGAGCTGTTAAACAGAGAAACCCTGTCTCGAAAAACCAAAAAAAAAAAAAAAAAAAAAAAAGAAGATGTTTTTAAAATTGTGATGCAAGTTAGTATGAAAGCTGAGTCAGATATAGAACTTTAAACTCATGGAGATGGTTAGATAGTAGAATGTTAAAGTCAGGGGCCAAATGCATATGGACTGGACATTGTGAATGTATGCTAAGCCATTTAATTCTCATAAATGTGGCGTATTTATTTCTGTTGTTTTCTATAGTATTTACTGTTATAAGAGAAGGAACCATTTGTTGGACTGAAAGGGGGAGCTGTTGGGGGGAAGAGGGTGGAAGGGTGGGACAGGAGGGGGGAGTAGGGAAGGGATTGTGACTGAGATGTAACTTGAAGAAATAAAAAAATAAAGTATATAAAAAAAACTCATTGTAAAAGGCCTAAAAGAACCATACATAATGTGAAAGATCCCAAAAGAATGATAAATAAACTGCCTGGAAGTCAAATAGTTCTTCCCTCTGGCTGGATAGTTAATGGATCTGAATTAAAAGTGATTTTTTGGTTTGGTTCTTAAAAATATATATATATATATTGTATTATATATATATATATATATATATATATATATATAATACAAATGCCAAGTAGCTTATTTTAGCCATTCTATATTATATGTACATGTGTCATCTTATGTATAAATGCACATACATCTTATACATGTACATTCTCTACTATATATGTGCATGTGTCATCTTATACATAAAAGACACACCACTTTTGTCAATGCATAATTTTTTCAGGGATTGGGGTGTGGCTCAGTCATAGAACCCATCGCAATTACCTGGAAAGGGTAAGTCCTTCGGTTCAGTACAGTAGTAAAATTTTCATTAAGTCCTTTTATTCTGCTCTGTGATGTTTGTCCTCTCATATGTGATGACCATATCATGTAGTCTCCACCCACCATGCTACCCAGCGTGGGCCTATAGCTGGTGCTGCACTCATGTGGGTCTCTCCATAAATGCCACATTTGACCTTTGTCCTCAGTGTCTGCCTACCTGCCCAAGAATCACCACTGCCCCAACCCCTGTTAGGGGCTGAGACTGAAGAAATGATTGATGGCTCACACAATCGTTCTTCAAAAGACTCTAAGCTCTTAGTGTCCTATAATCGAGTGGTTCCAGCCCCCAATTTTTCAAGAAGTATAAGGACTACGTTGATTTATATAAGATCTCAAGGTGGCTTGGAAATACTGTTCAGCACATATATTTTCTTCCACGGGCATGAATCTAGATTATAAACATATGCTTGTTATCCCCATTGTTGTGATATATGCATAATTGCTCTCTTCCAAGAATACTTAATCTTCGTAAGTGCAGCTTTAAATAATATTACTTTGTATATCAGGAATCCAGCATCCATCAAAATAGCAAGGCACTGCCTCATTTATGAGACGGTATTCTAACGCTGTAGGAACAACATCGGATACTTACAAAGGATGTGTATAACTTTCATAGAACTCTGTTACAACACAAGCCTGACCCCCCCTCCCGCCCCACCATACACTTCACATTCAGTATTGTATCCAACAGCAACACACAGGCTAGGAATCCAAGATGACAGGCTAGCCGCAAGCTCTAGCTTGAGTACTTGAAGTCCCTTTACTTAATTGGAGTGAGCCTTATGCTTCCATTGACTTTAGTTAGGTTTCCTGGCACACAAATAGTGAACTGTTTTTTTTTTGTTGTTTTTTTTTTCCTAGAACATTGTGCAGTACGGACAGCACCCTCAATACTGTATTTAAAATAGATTCTGATGTTTTCTGCCCTTGCTTGGACTCCATGAAGGCAATATGAAAATTTGCTCTTGGGTGTGGCCTAGCCTCTGTGATTAAATGCTTCCTTCACACTCATATGTCAATCTATTACTGTGCTGTTCATCCAAACGCGGTTGTGATGTATCTTAGCCCCATTAGCACATTCATCACAGGTAGCTGTGAAACTTGGACAAAGGTGTACATTCTCATTAACGGTGAGCGGCCTATTCATCTTACAGGAATGTAATTAATGTTAGTTTCCATCTTTAATTTTTCACTGTTTGGCACAATGCATATTTAGCATCTCCCTTGTCCTTTATCGACTGGCTCCCTCTTATCACACAGATAATTCAAAAAAAGAGCTTATTTTTTAACCAAATCTGGTGCTCCGTGTTCAAAATACTTTGTCCATATATGCTTCTTAATGACCATGGCGTTCCCTGTGCTTTGGAGGTTCACACTGGGGGAACACCTGCAGAACAAGAGGAAGGTGATGTTGTCCCACCTTTCTTTAACAGATGAGGTTAATATAATTCATTAGGTATGGTGTTTCACCCCCAGCAGGATGACTTGAGTTCAGAGCCCAGCACCATATAAGAGCCAGACAGCAATGTGCATCCCTAATGGCAGCCCTGCTGTGGGTAGAGTGGGGGCACACAGATCCCCGGAGCTTACTGGCAAGCTAGTTTACTGGAGCTGGTAAGACTCAGGTTTCAAAAAATAAGATGGAGACTGGTTACTAAAGAACATATCCAACAGTATCAACCTCTGCCTCTATACACATAGCATTACACACACACATACCGAACACTCCACATGCATAGGCGTGAGTGCTTTCACACACACACACACACACACACACACACACACACACACACACACAC
>CAJQZJ010032684.1:1998739-2017107 GCA_907164525.1 Lophiomys imhausi
CACACACACACACACACACACACACACACACACACACACACACACACCGACAGAGGGTGAATGCTCCCTTGAGAAGTCCATGCCCACACTTGAGTATGTATTATCCTTTGGCTGAGGGCTTTTGTACTAACCGTGTGCTTAAAATCTATGCTTCGAATCTCTTTTTGATAAGCTCCAACTCTGATTCAAAGGAAAAAGGCTTAAAAGATGTCCCTAATTCAGCATCAATGGAAGAAGCAATTAAGAACTTCTTTTTTCTCAGTCCCTGAGTCCCTAACAGGTGTCAGGGGCCGTGGTGATGCTCCGACACCTATGTGGACACTCAGGACAATTAAGAGTTGCTTCTTTAAGAAAGAACAGGCTTTTTTTTTTTTTTTTTTTCAAATTCTTATACTTCGTTACGGTTAAGACAGATGCAAAATACATCTAGTGTTCTCTTTACCAAACTCTGTAAAAGCCTGCTGTGTATGAGAATGTAAAGAGTCTTCAGAACAATCCCTTAGGTATAAGACCTTTTGCGGAGAAACAGAGAGGCTGAGTAACTTGCCCAAAGCTACAGAGCTATTGAGCAGTGAGTAGGAAGAGGAGCACAGAAGCCCCATGCTTAATCCCAGCTGTGCCTCTCCTCTGTGGTTCCTAATGACAGTACCATAAATATGCATCAGCTCTAAGCCTTTTACTTTATTCTAGCGGTATAAATGCGTTATCTATACATTTGTAAAGCAACAGACTTCAATCTCCTCACATTGAGAAAAAGCATTTTAAGTGACTCTTGACAAATACCTGAGGAAAGTAAGCGCTCTGCAAGCAATTTACAAATAGATGTGATTTTAAACTTTAGGGTTTGCGGCTGGAGAGGTAGCTCAGTTGGTGGAGTGTTTACCTAGTGTGCATGAAACCCCAACTTTGACCCCCTCCCAGCACTGTATCAACTGGATTATTAAACCCTGTTATGTTCTCTCAGCAGCCTCCCTTGAACGCTTGCTTTCTCCTGCTACAGACCTGTGCATCTTCTTCTTCCACATGGCAGATGGTGACAGAGAAGTCGCTTCCATCACGGTGCCGTTTCTTCCCAGTTATTCCTGGCCTCTCTCACAAACCTGACCTCTATGGCAACAGTCTTGACCCCACAACCCCACACGCTACAGGGCCAAACAATGACCCCTGCCTAATGGAGTCATGGAGGTGAGAAAGCATCCAGGGGAGAGAACACTACCACACATGGTCCCTGTCTCAGCATCACATGGAGAGAAGAAATCTGGACTGCCCAACAAAGGTCCTGTTTTCTAAGGTATATGAACTACCATTATACAGTAAGTCCACTTATGTTTCCATGAAACCTTGCTCTACCTTTTTCTCTTGTTTTTCTCTTTTCCAAATAACTCCCCAATGCACATTTTTATTCACATACATGGAAATAGCACGCAGTATTTCCCTTCCCTTCATCACGTCTGGCCAGAGAGGCAGCAAGACCCCTAGGAAGTACCTGGAAAGTACCGTAACCCTAACCCCTGAGGCTGAAGCAATCTTCACTTTTTCCTTTTTTTTTTTTTTAAGTTGGTATCCCTTCTGCCACCTTGTACACATTTTTAATAAAATGAGATATCTGAGTAAATACCTTCATGATAAGCATAAATTATTCTGAATGAAACCTGTATTTAACTTGTTCTGCTTACTATATGGACAGGACCTGCCCTCCAATACAACTACTTCAAGAACTACAAAGTTCTCACATAAGCACAGAGTATGTGCATGAAACCATACGATGCCACTGTGGTTCATGGGATGAATCTAAAGCCACCAGGGAAAGCTGCAAGGAGAGCTTTACAATGCCACTGCTGTATGCAGGCCTTGCATTCCCTACTCCAAGTGCATGCAAAGGTAGCTAATCCTGACTGGGAAGTTATAAACCATGAATCGGTTAAAGACTTTTAGACTATTGATGTTTTGTGTTAGAGACATTACATAAACCATCCTATCTGTACCCTGAGAAATTGAAATGTATGAAGTATGCCCATCCCTATTTTCGAAAGAAGAAGAAAGAGGTGGCTGTTGGAGTGTCCTTTCCAGCCTCAGGCCAATGAACTGTCAGGATAAAAAACGTCTACACTGCTAAAGCTACCTCTGCCGTGGTTGTCCCATCTCACAACGGAACCCAATGCACCATGGTGTCTTTGTCCACCTGGTACCAACCGGAAGGAATAATACCACTTGTTCTTGCTTAATTCACCTCAACCTGGAGGTTAACTAGAGAAATGAGATCTCACAAGCACCCCGGGCCATCGCTGGGCCATAGCCACCCTGAAGGGAAGCAGAGGCCCTTCCTCTGGTTTCCCTCCACCCCAGGGCAAGCCATCAGCAGCTGCCCACAGATTCAGGGAAATCAGTTTCTCTGCATGGAGCCTTAAACCAGTGTGTGCTGCCCACCAAACCTTTTCTTCCCCTGTCCCAGAAGAGGCTTCCCTGTTGGAATGAGGCTCGAAGCTTTGTACAATCAAAAGCCTTTTTGATTAAATCAGACCCACTCCTTCTACTCGCCATATCATTGTGTGACAGGGGGAAAGCCACAGGACCACAAAACAGCTCAATCTGTCGCCAGGTGGACTGGCAAAGCACAGGTAAACAAACACACAGCTGATTTCAAGCCATGTTACATCTCCACGTCGCAAAGCGATGATAAAGTGAGTCGGTAAAGGATGCCTGCGGGTGGACAGTCCTCACAGACAGAGGCCACTCTGCCTCTGAGTGAGCTGTTGTCCTTCCCACTGAGAGTTTTAAGCCACTTGGGGACGGTGACCATTTGAACAGAAAATTGTTCCTGCTTCTAAATGATTTAAAAAAAAAAAGGAGAGATGTTGCTTTTCTGACAGTATACACACATAGCAAAGGGTTTGTAAGAATTAAATCAAAGAGATATTTGGTTGCTCTTTCCGTCATCTGGTGTTTCTTCATCTTCACACCTTGTGTCCGTCTGTTAGCAGTACCCACTCTCTCCCCACCTCCGGGCCCTCCAGAAAGCTTAGGAGAGCTCTGGCTCCCCAATTTTGCCAGAACCCCACCTAATCCACCTTTTTTTTTTGAGTCTGATGGACTGTGTGGGAAATCATGCCCGGTCCACTTTAAATCAAGGTTCCTTAAATAATCACTCAGTCTCATTTAGGAGAAAGAAATTGCACACTATCCTGGTAATGTGCATGAAAGGGTCCAAGTACCGATCCTCCTGCATGGCACCAAAGCCTTCAGTGCAGCCAGCCCTCCCACTGTGGGTGCCTCTTGAGTGGCCAGGTGCTATTGCTCGGGTATCTTCCTGGCACTGAGAGATCCCCAACCACCCTAACACCCACCACCCCCTACCCCAGCCTTGGGGACTTACCAAAGATCTCTTCACGTTGGATGCATTAGTCTTTCTGAAATGAAGCTGAAGCCCAAGGGTCTCTATCCTTCTGTGTGTTGTGTGTGGATCTTGTAAGTGGGTATTTGCAATCCCACCTGCTTGCTCAGCTCCATCACCACATGGATCTGCTTGAGGGCATCTGAGACCTGACGAAAGAGTAAGTCGGTGGGCAGGGACTGAAGGACCCGAGCAGCTGCCATTGAGGAGCAGTGAGGAGCAGGAACTATGCAAGGGGCATAACAGGGGTGGGTGGGGGAATGAGTATTAGCCACTATCTACACTTGCACCCCACAAAAAGCTGAGATAACTACTGTAGACCCTCAGGACACCTGAGACTTGTACCCTGAGGGCCCAGGACCTATCTCACCACAGAAACTGCCTCCGTCCCCAACTCCAAGATCAAATCACCCACCCGTCCATGAGAGCCTGATCTTCAAACAAAACGAAAGGGTTGCGCATGAGTGAGTTCAAGTCTCAGTTCTTCAATCCACTGTGTTAAGAGTCCCACAAAAGTAAGTTGACTTTAGAATATTGGTGTGTCTGGAGAGTGACAAAGCCACAAAGAACAGCATGGAGAAGAGACGTCTCTAAAGCACCCTGGAAGTGAAAGTCAATTCCTAACACCTTCCCCATTAGGACACTGCTCAGTGCCACCAAACACTAATTCATTAATATTACTCAGTGAAAAATATTCTCCCATTTCATTTGTTAATAACTCTATTTAATTTTCATGGAAATCAATTTTTTGCATTAATTTAAGAGGAGGAACATTTCATAACTTTCTAGTGTGAGAAGTGCTTTATTATTTTTAGGGGAAAAAGGGTCACTCCATAGTATGAAATGCTTCTGAGAGATTTTAATAGCGTGGTTTCCAGCATCATGCACTATAATGCCCATGTTACCTGTGACATTTGCAAGCTATAGGGTCAGGTCACCTCTGCTCTGTATTTGGCACTCATTTTAATAATCAACAGACGAGGCAACTTCCTCACAGGTCTAGGACCTCATATAAGTAGGTCTTTCTGTTATTTTCTTTTAAGAAAGAGAAAACAAATTTTGCCCATTTGTTTTTAGCACATTTTGTGAATCCCAGTACATCATTTCATGAGTACCCCTGGGCTAGAAGAAAGAAGAGAAATTACCTCACAATCATCGAGAATCTTTGCACATGGAGAACCTGAGTGATTGGAGTGAAGGGCTTGCAAGAAGCTGAAACCCAGATAAAAATAAGCCCTGATAGAATCTGAACAGGAATCGCCTCTAAAATGCCTTGACATTAGTCAAGCTGGCTTCTAGAAATGCTTGTACATAATAATGAGAAAAATATTAATAGCGATTATTTTCAGGAGCATAATACAGCCAAGTCCTCAAAAGGAGTAAGTTTTTATTGGTAAGGCATTTCATTTAAACATCAAAATGTGGTGTAATGTGAGGTATGAAATAAGTTTTGAAAGGAAGCTGATGATTAAGAAGAAATGCAGTGGGCATTTAATAAGTGGAGGAACCACAAGATAATTAACTGGCATGCATAAAGATTCATGCTTTATACCAAAATTTTAATTTTGCACATAAATGTGCCTGATGTAGGCAGCATTTAATCACCTAGCTGACAAGAGTAACTACTTTCATTTAACCTTGACTGAAGATCATGAATTCTAACAGGTTTAATTGGATACATCATTTAACAGAATGAACAGAGCAAATTTTTCTCAATTCATAGGTTCTGATTGACATGCACCAGCAATAAGGCGTTGCACAATTACAGCTGCTCTGAGATCCTGCCCTGGGCAGCAATTGCCATAGTGACGTGACACTCCTGGATGGCTGGGGCACAGAAACTATACTGAATCTCCCCCTTGTTTTGAAAAGGCCAAGGCTTTTTTTTTTTTTTTTAAGAAAGAAAGAGGGAAAGGAAAAGAAAGACATGGAAGAGGGGAAGAGAGGGAGCTGGAGAAAGAAAGGGGCTTAGACAATTTCTTGCATATTAATCATACTGAGGTGCACATTCTGTAGGGGAAAGGGTATGTCTCCCTATCATCCACACGGGAAATGGAGAAATAATGACATTATCTTTTGCCTGTTTAGCACATCTCTTTGCAGGATGTCAGAAAAGACTAAGTTAAGCAAAACAGACTGGGGAGGAAAGGCCTGAAAGAAACCATGGAGGCAACAGCATGGAGCATGAACAAAATGGGGCAATGAGAAGAGGAGGTGTCTCTGTCCACCAGAGTCCCACTGGTGGGCATCGGGGACTAGTTCCTGGGGCACGGGGGACAGCATAAAGTAGGGGTGGACATCTTTGTACTTCTGAACACACACACACACACACACACACACACACACACACACACACACACGATAATATATACTAGCGAATCTAAGCAAGTTACCCTGAGGGTTAAATCCTCCACCAACCTGCTTCAGCTGTCTTTGTAAGCGTTCTAGAAAGAACCAGATCTATGCAAGTTCTTTTAGTTTCAGACAGAGAGGTGAAAATTAAGAAATAATAATAACAATGAAATAATAATTACAAAGACCTTCGTCTACAGAACAAACGTTATTGGCTGCCTTGTTATTGACCCTCAGCTTTGAGGTCATTACTCTGGCCAGTGAGGGACCTCAGCTCCTGCAGGCTTGGTGAGTGTGTCTCTTCATATCGCCCCCAGTACTAACCAAATTAGGGGTTTCTGGAGAACGGAATATATCCAAATTCCTAGACTTGTGCCTATTAGGGAAACTTGTTAATTCATTATTATCCATTGACCAGGGATGGGGCAATTTCTAGAGTGAAAAATATGGAAGCTGTTTTTTTTCCTACTTTCTCCTCTATCCCTTGTTATTGGCCATTCTTTTCTCTCTTTTGCCCCCTCCTTCCCTCTCCTTGGTCAACCTGGGAGATACCTTCTCATTTTCCAGAACTAATGTCAAGCCAGGAAGCCAGGTACTGGGGCCTCCCAGACTACCAAGGCATTCTGGTGGGAAAGATGGATAAGAACTACGTAATTCTAACGTATTGTTATTTGTATTATACTATGATGAGCAGCAAAGCTGTGCTGGCAGAGTAGAAACTGGAGGTGGGGTTCCTTTTGCTAGAGGTCCAGAAGAGATTTTGTGAAGAAAGTGGCATATTTTAGTGAGATATTAATTTGGAAGTCTGGAAACCCAAACAGATAAAAGATCACTTACAAGACCCCAGGGTGTGAAATAGCTTTGGCTCATTTTAGGGTGAAAATCATTCTGCAAAGCAATGGGGTGGGCAAAGTCTCTGTGAAATTTGTAAGGTAAATGATGCCAGACCAGAGAGAGATGAGCCAAAGAGTCTGCATCTAAACCTGGAGGTGGGGGATGCAAAGAAGGTCTAGTGGAGGTGGGCCTGAGTTCTAGAAATGTAACTAAGCATGAGTGTAGAAATGGGAGAAAAAGAGCAGGAGAGGGTACGGTCCCTTATTTCTCCTCCACTCACTTCCCTGAGACTTCCTGCCTTCCTCTCTTTCTTCATTCCTTAACCCTCCTTTCCTCCCTATTTCTCCCCTACCTCTCCTTACTTTTTTTTTCTTTTCCCTTCTTTACAGTTCAACTTTCTTTCCTTCCAAAACAAACCTAGATCTTTTAGGGTTACTGAGATCCAAAGCCTTGGAGTCTAGTAATGGTTTTATGGGTTAAAAAGAGACAGAGATTTGAGATGGTGCCACTATGCCACAGGAGTTCTTTGTCCCTTTCCACAGGTACAGAGCAGGGAAGAAGGAGATGGCTTCAGCTAGTAGAGATGAAGAGACAACTGGGACCAGCTCTTCCCATTAAGCTATAGACCCCTAGAGAATGTTCAAAGACCAGCCTTTACCACTGGCTGCCTGTGGATTCCCAAAGCTCCTGAAATGAAGCCAGAGCCTACACACACTACTGCCCCATCAGTGCCCACCCAGCCCCCACCCCTGACACACACACACACACACACCCCACTACTACCACCAACACCACCACCACCACAAACCTTCTTCCAGGCTTCCCAACTGCAAATTCTCCACGTACGAACTCAACCTAGTCACAGACCCAGGTTGTCACTCTTCCCACCTGACAAGAGGCAGTGAGTTTCAAAACCACCCTCTGCTGGGAAGCCCACTAAAGCAACTTTTGGAAGAACATGTCAACATTTCCCTCTGGTGTTTGAAAACAGGTCTTCTTTCAAACAAGGAGACCTGCTCTCAAACCTGGGTGCTGAAAACTTGGGTCACTGAACCCTCCCACCTCTCCACAGAACAAACTCTCTGGATTGTTCAGTCCCTCAGATTCAGCGTATCAACTTTGGCTACAAATTCCCTTACAAGACAAAACCACAAAAAAACCTTGCACTCATTTGCCCACTGACCTATCTACTTCACTTAAGTACAAGTATGTGAGGTCACAGGCCATACCCAGTCATCTCCACACAGCCTATCCCTTTCCAGTTTGTAGCAGTGTCTACCCCTGTTAACTATTATGGGTTGGATTGTGTTCCTCCAAAATACTGTTCTGAAATCCTGAACCTCATATCTCAATCTTTAACTGTGTTTGGAGACAAGGCTTGAATAGACTTTTGTGTTTTAGAAGTTACTAGGCAGTTGTTACAGGGGGTTCTAACCCAATAAGTGTATAAGAAAAGGGGGGATTTGGAGACAGCCCAGCAAACTGCAAGAGGGTTGTGAGCTGGCAGAGATGAGGGAGGCATTTCCACCACCGGCTAAGAAACAGCCAAGATGGCCACCAATCACGAGATGCTAAGAGAAAAGCACAGCTAGACTTTCCTCTCACAAGCTCCAGATGGAGCCAATTCTCCCAACACCTTGGTAATGGTGTCAATGTAACAGAACAATGAGACAACATATTGCCGATGCGCAAGCCACCGAGTTGTTGTGTCACTTTGCTACATGCCACAGCCTTAGTAAACTGATAGGGGTAGTTTAATTTGCCTGACAAATTATTTAGTCAGAAAGGTCTAGAAGAGAAGAGGTTATGTTCTCCTT
Organism: Lophiomys imhausi; assembly: GCA_907164525.1. Lineage (NCBI taxonomy): Eukaryota > Metazoa > Chordata > Mammalia > Rodentia > Muridae > Lophiomys > Lophiomys imhausi. The sequence goes on from CAJQZJ010032684.1 coordinate 2,007,134, forward strand.
GAAGGGCTGACCGTGCTAGCCACGTTACCCTCTATGCAATCTGATACGCTTTGCAGTATTGGGTCTAGTCTCCTAATCCAGTTTAACAGTCCAGATTGGCTTCTCAAGGCACAACTGTAAGCCAGCTGTTTGCAAGGGGGTGGGAGAAAACTCAGAGCGAGGAGGGGCTTGACTTAACTGGCTTGAGGAATTTTAAGTAGTGACTTACAGCCAGTCCAAGAAATATTCCCCTCAACCCCCGAGGATTCTCCTGAAGGTCTGTTACCCATTCATTCCTTTCTTCTGTTGGGCCCCTAACCTCAGTTTCCCTATGTGTAAAGCAGACTAATGCTAGCTTAGTCATCCCCAGAGAGTCTTAGAGAATTTCACATAACTTACATATCTAATTACTCCAGTGCTAATGTTTTTCCATAAATACATCATGAGCAAAATTCTACATAATGCCGTATCTGCCAGCGCCGTCCCAATGTGCAGCAGAAGCATAAACACTTTCCTTTCTTCGAGGAAGTTCTTTATGAGCATCAAATGAGCAGATGATTTGTTGAAAAAGAACAGCAAATCAGAAACACGCACACAGAGAAAAATTGTCCTTTGACTGCTCAAACAATGATTCTTCTGGAGTGTTGCTTCCAAATCTCTGTCTTCTCCCCTCCTCATCCCCCTCTAAACAAACAGCTAAGTCTCCAGCATGTCTACATCCGGCCTTCATTTTCCTAACATTCCTTCCACCGATGCTTAGTGTCTTTCTGTGTCATTGCAGCCAGCTCAGGGAGCCCCCAATCTCCTTGGCTTGCTTTCTCCCTTACTTTCCACAGCTGGAAATTCTGCCCTGGCTGACCCAGCCCCAGTTCCCACCCCAACTCTCTGCCTCTGAGGTTAGTGATTCATCACCCCAGCTCTTCAAATCTCTCCTTAAAAGCTCCCCACTTCCCCAGTTTTATCTTGCTGTCAGCTCTCAATGCAAAATGTTTTGGGATACTTTGTATTAAGTGTGTTATTGGTACTAATGGTGCACATGAAACAATTGTATTAAATCCTCATGACTTCAGGTAATTTGTCTGGGAAAATGACATTCTCTACTTCCCCCTAGAATCTTGAATTTGTCTCTATGTTCTCTCTCTCTCTCTCTCTCTCTCTCTCTCTTTCTCTCTCTGTCCTTCCCACTCAGTGCTGTTTTGAACAAACAACAAAAATTACATAAACTGTCGAATATCCTTTGCCTCCATTTTCCCTACTGCACGTCCTCATTGTGTGAATTGGCACATTCTCCCAATGTTGTTGTGTTTACTTCTGGGCCCACAGTATAATTTAACTTTCAGCAATATAAAATAAGTCAGTGGTGATTTTTTTGACTCGTTCTAACAATATCTAAAGTTGTCTCTCACTGTTTTTATTTAAAGATACTAAACACAAACCTGGCTGCTCTCACTGCCAGCCTCTGGGAGGGCTAGAGCCGAGACAAGCCGCTGTCAGGAAGAAGTGAATAGAACTAACAAGACTATTGAGCTGGCCAACAGATTAGTAAAAGGTCTGGAGGTGAGGTCCGACAGGGCAGACTAATGAAGCAGGCTGCAGAAAGCCCTTCTTTGTTAGACACTACTGATCTGGCAATAACAGCGGCACTTAGCAAGGTGCCTGATGAGCTGAAAAAATTATGTCATTATCATTCATTTTTTTCATAATAGAAACATGTTTTTGACCTTTATATTTTCTTACATTTTTACCATGCTGTGGCCTGTATTAACTGTAAGATTACCTAGTGGCTAACACATTCAAGAAACCCTTCAGGAAAGGGAATGGTCACTCTTGCCTGAGTATTATTGACAAATAAAGTTGATGCAATAAAAAAAAAAAAAGACGAGGACTTTATTTGGAACAATTACACGTAGACGATGCTAATGATAGAACCGTAGGTTGGTTTGCCACAAAGCATGGTGCAATTTGTCTGACTTAGTTAAGGAATATGATAATGCCCTAATTATCTGTCTAAGATGTACCCTGGATATTACAGAGGAGACAAAGAATAAAGAATGGCAAACCATGAATTATCCGAAATAATCCATGTTGTTAAAGGTTGGCTCCTGAGAAAGTCTGGTCACTGGCAGCTCTCATTTGCCATTCATCTATTGTTAATTTAATCTTTTGTGTATACTAAAAAAAAAAAAAAAAAAAAAAAAAAAAAGAAAGAAAAAAATTTTCCCCTGGGCTAACATTTGCTGAGAGAATGTCTCTCCTTGTTCCCTGCAGTTGTTGGAGACATGTGTTTTTGCAAACAACCGCTCTTCGTTGCTTTTCTTTTATTTTGGTAACTGGACTTGCAGTGGGCCAAGAAAGCATCAACCCACTGCTAATTAAACAGATTAATCAGACTGGATATTGTTAGAATATAAATTGATGAATGCTTGTTTAGTGCCATTTGAAGTGAAAACTAAAAGGATTTATCGGCTAGAAAGAAAAAGTCTGTGTCTTGGATGAAAGCCGGGAAACCTGGTGAATTTCAATGTGCTCCACCAGGGTAGATAGATTTCTTCTTACCGTTAGTCACTGGTGTCTCTTAAAGCAATGGGGATAAATTACTGTCTTAACCTGACAAGCCTATCACTTTTATCAAATCAGTTTGCCAGCTTCCAAATAGACCAGGAGGAAATAGTAGAAGGACAGCAATGGGCTTCATTCTTTCAAAGGAGTAGAGTAGTGACTCCTTGCCCACACTTGATTGTCTTTCATTAGCTACAGGAACTCCCAAAGCAAAAGACCCAAATCAAACGCCTTGTAAGAACTTCTAAAGAGCCAGCACACCCTGAGCCCAGAGAGGGTGGAGTTCATCCAAACTTCCCTGTGGCTCTTGCCTTTCTGGCAGAGTGAGCCAGTGGCAACAGAGACCAGTTCTATCTACCTCTGGAGGTGGGATGTCCCCTTGATAGTTTTGGATCTAGAGCACTGGCTCCTTGGCCACCCAGGTTCAGGGCAGGTGAGAACCAATGCTGCAGTCGGTACCTCTATCTCACCATGTGGAAAGACTTAGTATCTATCTTTGTTAAAATACTTGGGCTGTATCAGAACAAATATTGTTAATGCAAAAAAAAAAAAAAAACTTGTGTCGCTTATTCTGAGATATTTTATACCAGATGAAGGTGGCAAGGACTCTGAAGCCCTGCAGAGGGTACACACTGCTGTATGTACTTTCTTGATGACAGGACCCAACCATATCAGTGTTCATACCAGATGAAGGTGGCAAGGACTCTGAAGGCCTGCAGAAGGGTACACACTGCTGTATGTACTTTCTTGATGACAGGACCCAACCATATCAGTGTCACAGAAACCCTGCCATCTCTGCTGCTCTGGGAAAATGGGCAACTAAGGTTTATTTTCTGCGAGGATATCTTTCTTAACTTGTTTATTCCTACTACTTTAAATATTTTGATATTTTACCCTTCTGGAGACATGGTTTGCTTTCAAATGTCTCTCTGCCCTCTTTAGCTTCTGCCCACTCTTTCTGTTCTGTTCTGCCCTCTCTTCTTTCCTTCCAACTTTCCTTCTTTTCCCCAATACTCTGTCCTTTGTGTTTCATTGTTTTTTGGGAGTTCAACCTGGGACCTTATACATATTGTTTTCCCCTGAGCCCAAGGCCCTACCTCATCCTTTTCAATATCCCTGCCTCCTTGTTCTCTTTCTTCTCCTTTCTCATTTCATCATGTTTTTCTTTCTGGGCCTTTTTATTCCACTGTTTGGTTGGTTGGTTGGTTTTAGTTTTTAATGTGTATTGGTGTTTTGCCTGCATGTATGTCTGTGTGAGGTGGTTGAATTCCTGGGACTAGACTTACATACCGTTGTGAGCTGCCATGTGGGTGCTGGGCATTGAAACTGGGTCTTCTGGAAGAAGCAGTCAGTGCTCTTACTTCTGAGCTATCTCTCCAGCCCACCATTTTTTATGAATAAAGAGTAAATCTCACTATTACTGTTTTTTTTCATTATTTGCCTTTATTTTATGTGCATTGGTGTTTTGCCCGCATGTACATTTACATGAGAGTGTTAGATCTAGGAGTTTTAGACAGTTGTTAGCTGCTTTATGGAGACTGGGATTTGAACTGGATCCTCTGGAAGAGCAGTCAGGGTCCTTAACCACTGAGTCCTCTCTCCAGCCCCCTGTTTCTGTTTTTTAAGATAACTATTCTCAAGTAGGCTATCGAATTTGTCAAATTTGTAAAATATAGAAACGATCTGTTACAATAGATTCTGTGTTTACAGCCTGAGATTCATGTTTGGAATGATCAGGATTCTTATCTGTAAGTTCTAAGTGGTTCTCTCATTGGCATCATTCTAACAGCCACTTCATTACTGTTTTAAACAATTCTTTAGCATTACTCATTATGAAATGTTGTTACAAGAATTGCTTTCTCCATGGGAACAGGAGGGATCATGTGGAGAGAGGGTGGAAGAAGAAAGTATTAGGAGAGACAACTGGAATTGGGGTCAGGGGTCATCTCTGGGACCAGCTAGAAGCCTACAGCAATGGAAATTCCCAGGAATCTATAAGGGTGACCCCAGCTAAGACTCCTAGCAATGGGGGATACGGAGCCTGAACCGGTAATCTCTTGTAACCAGGCAAGACTTCAAATAGAGGGATTAGGACACTAACCTATCCACAAAACTTACAATTTGTCCTGCCTACATGATGTGCAGGGGTAAAGATGGAGAAGAAATTGAGAGAATGGTCAACCAATGACTGGTCCAACGTGAGACCCATGCCATGAGAAGGAGCCCACCCCTGACACTGCTAATGATATTCCTCTATACTTGCAGACAGGTGCCTAGCATAACTGTCATCAGACACGGTTCACCCAGCAACCGATGGAAACAGATGCAGAGACCCACAGCCGAACGTTAGGTGGAGCTTGAGAAATCCTGCAGAAGAGGAGGAGGAAGGATTACAGGAACCAGAGGAGTCAAAGATACCACAAGAAAACCTACAGAATCAACTAACCTGGGCCCATAAGGGCTCACAGAGACTGAACTGCCAACTAAACAGCATGCATGGAACTGACCTAGGCTCTCTGCACATATAGAGCAGTGGTGTAGCTTGGTCTTCATATGAGACCCCTAACAACAGGAACAGGGGCTGTCTCCAACTCTGTTGTCTGCCTCTGAGACCCTTTCCCCTAACTGGGCTGCCTCTTCTAGCCTCAATAGGAGAGGATGCGCCTTTTCTTACTGCAACTTGATAAACCAAACTGGTTGATACCATAGGAAGCCTCCCTTTTCTGAGAGAAAAGGAGGAGGAGTGTATAGGGGAGGGGAGATGGGAAGGAAGGACTGGGAGGAGAGGAGGGAGAGGAAACTGTGCTTGTGATGTGTGGTGGTTTGGATAGGCATGTCCCCATAGACTCATGTGTTTTAATGCTTGGAAATAAGGAGTGGCCCTATTAAGAGGTGAGTCCTTACTGGAGGAGGTGTGGTCTTGTTAGAGGAAGTGTGTCGCTGTGGAGGCAGGGCTTTGAGGTCTTAACTGCTCAAGTTATGCCCAGTGTGAAACAAAATCAAGCCTCTTCCTGGCTGCCTTAGGATCAAGATGTGGAACTCTCAGCTCCTTCTCCAGCACCATTGTCTGCCTGCAGGTTGCTATACTTCCTGCCATGATAATGGACTAAACTTCTGAAACTGTAAACCGCACCCAATTAAACGTTTTCCTTTATAAGAATTGCCTTGGTCATGGTGTCTCTTCACAGCAATGAAACCCTAACTAAGACAGGATGTAAAGTAAATTAATTAGTTTAAAAAAGATTTGCTTTCTTCAAGACCATTTCACTATCATCACAAAATTCATTTAATTAGCATATTTTAAAAATTAATACACATTAAAATAATGAAACTCAAAAATTATACCAAGATTTGACATTTTCAAAAATATGCTTTAATCTTTCTGTAGGGAGATTTCAGAGCCTGTATAACCAACACTATGAGTGCATGTGCTCTTGACCCAGAAAGGCCAGCGCTAAGGCTTTAGCCTGAGGAAATAAGAATAAGGCAAAGACTCACTCCTAGAATAGTAACTCAACACTGGTTAGAGTAGCTGTGAGTAAGACACATCTCAATACTCTAAAACTGGATATGGTTCGCCAGGCACAGCAGCACTTACCTGTAGTCCTGAAACTCCAGATACCGAGGCAGGAGAATCATGGGTTCAAGACTGGTGTATCAGTTTCTTTTCTGTTGCTAGGATAAAACGCCATGACCCAAAGTGACTTACGGAAGAGTTTCTGTTGGCTTACGTACAGTTCCAGAGTAATGAGTCCCACCACGGTGGGGAAGCCATGGCAGCAAGATGGAGGCACAGCCCCTGGATCTGGATCGGGAAGCTGAAAGCTCACATCTTTAATCCAAAACATGAAACAGAGAGGAGGGAGTGGAAGTAGGGCAAGGCTATATACTCTCAAAGCCCATGTCCACTGGCGTACATCCTCCAGCAAGCCTGCACCTCTCAGACCTCCCAAAACAGTTCCACCCCTTGGGACCAGATATTCAAATCCTGGAGCCTATGATAGACATTTCTCATTCAAACCACTATAGCCAGCCTGATCTACATAGCATGGCTCTTACCCCCTCTACATCCCGCCCCCCAACATACAAAACTATGAATCATCTGTAATATGGAACACTATATACCTATTAAAATATAGTTGTAGAGGAATTTTTCATCTTAATGTATTGTTGGTATTTTGAAGTAAACAATACAGATTACAGAGTGAAATCTATGCTCTGATCTCAGTCTGGCAACATATTGTGTCTCTGCCCCAACTCCACTTCCATTACCCCCTCTCCCGCAACGGGCTAGCCCCTCCAAGCATTTCCTCCCTACAGTGAACATGATCCTAAGCTTGCTAACAGAGGTGTAAGGTCCCACGCCTTGCTTGTTTTCTTTTTTGTGCTACCAGTAACACAAGACTCCAGACTCCCCCTCCCTCCACAGTCACTCAGCTCATCCCAACCAGTGACCTCCCTAAAAGGGACACCACTCACTTCTGCCTTCCACCCATCCTGTCAACAAGTGACTCCTGATGCCCCAACTGTCTCTGAGCATCTGCTTTCCAGTATGTCCCCTACCTTCCCAGGAAACCCGGAGAACGTCACCATCAAATGCAGCTATAGACAACATCTCCAGAATTTACCAGACCTGTCTCAGGGAGTGGGCCTCCTTAGATGTTCTTCCTTAGACAGTCCTCCATCACCAAGAGGTTCTTTAGCCTTTTCTTTTTACCTTCCTACTTATCTTGTAGTAATTTTTCTCTGCTCAAATGGCTTTTGGAGGTTCCTGTGTACTGTTTGGGCTTTCACTGATAAGCATATTTATACATAAGAATGGGAAAAGGGCACAGAGACCAAGAGCCAAAAAGTTGACAGTGGCTAAGTGGAGTCTGAGATTGTAGGTTGCTTAAATCCTGGTCTTTGTGACTTAACAATAGTTTCCAAAATATTTTATCTTTTTTGTTTGTTTTAATTTCTAAGATTCATTGTTAACAATGAATGCTCGAAAATGGCAAGCTTTCATAATAGTTCCTGTTTTTGCTACACAATTCAGATTCAAAAGCAAAATGAATTTTGTTAGGGTGCCTCTTTGGTGGGAAAATTGGCAGCGGCTTGTCTCACAAGTAACCCAAAACCCTGTCAGAATCTTGGCTCTGTGTATCAGTCACCTACTACATAATTCTGCCAATAACCATACAGAATTTCCCAGAGTCTTCAGCTGAGAGCAGAGAAACTAAACAGTGAACAGAGTGACTCTGCTGGCCACCTCTTTTCAGAATCAGCATCTCAGAGCCAATGAACTCCAAGGAAGTACAGAATCTTTGGAATTGGGAGCCCTAACTCTCTCACACATCAGTATGGCGCTGACTGGCTGCCCTATGCTCCCGCCACACAGTTTGTTCTAGATTAGGGGTCTGTGCTCTGGATTACAGAGTGTGTGAGATAATTACTGAACATATTTCCTTTCTGTATACATACAGCTAGAGGATTTCATTGCACAGACTACCTTTTCAGACCGTAAAGACTTGGGAAATGAAACCACATTATGTGGAGTACAGTTGCATAATGGAATGAGGTCATAGCCTTCTATTTTCTAACATTCTTACTCTTTCGTTATAGGGCCTTTTCCCTTCCCCAGCTTCCTATAGCCTCTCCCTCTTCATAAAATGATCTCTGCAATTTGGCTGCTTTTGTGCATGCAGTCATTTTGTTTTGTTTCTTTTTCGTGCTATTGCTTCTGATCACTTGCACAAGGGCAGGGATAGAAGACATCTTTTTTGCATCCGGAACTTTAAGTGATTTTGCCATTGAATTTTGAAATCCTCCCTGAAAATTAAAATCTAACTCTATATTGCTTTCAATTATTTCTGCTGGTCATGACAAAAGGGAAAACACAGATTTTAATAGAGCATGATGAGTTTGGAAAACTGTAAAGAGAATCTCTTGTGTACTGTGTGGAAGCATCACCTGTTAATAGAAAGCTGATGGCATGTTAGCTTAGGCAGGAAATAAAAGGTGGGATATCCCGCAGAAAGAGAAGATTCTGGGATAGAGGGAGGCAGGAAGGAGATTCGCCCCGAACTCTGAGAAAGAGAGCCATATGAAACATAGGAGAGGTAACTAGCCATATGGCAGACAGAGAACAGAATAAATAGTATAATTAAGTTATGAGCTACTCTGAGAACATGCCTAGCTATACGGCCTAGGAGTTTGTTAATAATAAGTCTCAGAGTCATTATAATATGTCCCTATCACCCTCAGCAGACTGGAACATTGGGTCATAAGTTCAGAACAGCAGTTCTGACAATGACACCCAAGGCGAGGGTGGAAAAACATGGGGTTACAGAAAATCCTGAGCAGAAATCTGTCACCCTGAACTGATAGTGAAGAAATTGTTCCCTCTGAGACTCTGCTCAGACTATTTCTCCTGCTGGCCGAGTCCTCCCTGAGCTGTGGTTTCCTGATATGTATTGATGCAGGTCCACTAGTGTTGAACACCTGTAAGGCAAGTTAGATTAATATAAATTAGATTTAGTGAATATCTAGAGGCTTCTGATAAAGTCTCTTAAAAGGGGGCCTGAAGATCAGCCTGGCACCTCTGGGCACTTGGCATGGCAGCATATGGACTAAAAATAAGGTTAGTGGGTTGGCATTGTTTTCAGCTGCTAAGAGCCTTATGAAGTGGGCAGAGCCTAGATTAGCCTGAAACCAGGTGAAAGTAGTAGAGAACCTATTTAAGGATGGCATGGGCAGAGCCCGAGAGTTCAGAGTTCCTATGCTAGAGACGACAAGGCGGCTTGTGTCACCTGATGGAGAAAATGCTGGCAGACTGAAAAGGAGATCTCAAACAGAGCTATAAAAATATGGTCAACTTTCCCTGAGGCAGAAAGAAGCTGGTGGGCAGAGAAGGCCTCAGCAAAGCATCAAGGACAAATAGCCAAGGACTAAAATCCGTGGCACAGCTTTTGCCTACAGGGGTTTGATCAGTTCAAACAGTGGCCTGAATGGAACTGTGGCCAGTCTCAAAGACTGAGGCAGGGTGGCTGAGTGGCTAATACAAACTGAATAAGTTGGCTTACGGACAGCTGAGGCCTTCCAGAGAGAAGAAAGCCTCAAGCCTCATTTAAAGTGAAGCTGCCATAGCCAATTTACCCTAAAGGACCTACATCTGAGATTCGTGAGGAAAGACTTGAACAGGTGCCTTAAAGGATCTACTCCTGAGGTGTTCCTGATGACTGAGGACCTGCCCCAGAGACTGTATTCTTCTAAAAGGTTAGGATTAGTTGTTAGGTAATAGTTGTTATAGTTATTAATAGGGTTAGTTGTTAGGTAATGGGAGGTTTATAGTTATTTTTAGTGCTAGTAGTTAGGTAATAAGTGTTTATAGGGCTGGAGAGATGGCTCAGCGGTTAAGAGCACTGGCTGCTCTTCCAGAGGTCATGAGTTCAATT
>CAJQZJ010032684.1:2023755-2039149 GCA_907164525.1 Lophiomys imhausi
CACACACACACACTCTCTTCTCTCTCTCTCACACACACACACACCATACTATAATATAGACCTTATGCTATAGTATTGTGCTATAGTATCTTCAGGTCAAAATAAAACTGTCATAGGTATCATTCCTTATCTCACTAGGAACACCGTAAGAATATAGGCACTTCTCCTAAAACAGGGAATTTTGGGTTGTCACACCCGGAATAGAATTGTGTAAGGCTGGTTTCTGTCATTTTGTTTCTCTAAGGTCTGTTGTCACACTCTACTCTTTAAAAGGGCTTCTGTGTACTGGCTCATGAATTCATTCAGAAAAGGGTTTAGGCCAGAGCTGAAGTTCAGTGGTCCAGCTCTTGCCTAGTTTGCTAGAGGCTCTGGGTTCCGTTCCTGGAAGTCAGAGCAACCAAAAAGAAACAGAAAGGGACACATAGGAGCCAGGGTTTCAAACATCATGCGTGCTCTTCTTTCACTACTAAGAAGAGAAGGACTAAAATGTCTAAAGCAGACTAGCCAGGTGCTCTGGGACAAGCATTTGGAGAGCAGAGAAAGTCTGCCTTCTCCGCCTCTGTCAGGACCAGAATCACTTTCCCTGAACCCACTCACAGGTCCCATATGGCACAGTGGGTCTTACCCTTCCTTGTGAGTGGTAGAGCTTGTAGCTAGAGAGTGAGGTTGTGTGAAAAGACTCCTCCTGGTATGCCTTGCCATGTCAATAAAGTCACTGAAGTGGGGACAGGGGTGGGGGAGAAAGGAACAGTGAGAGGGAGCACACCCTCAACCCCTTCCCTTCTTTCTCAGGTCTGGTCTTTTTGTGCCAAATGGAGAATGTTAATCCCTCTGTGTCTTTGTCAAAACAGGGAAAGGGTGAAGAGATGACAATTCCAATCAGTTTTTGTGTGCAGAAAGAAGATGCCAGTGTAGACTGGTTGAGCCTTTGTCTTTTCTCACTTCTCATCCATTCTCCCCTCCCCCCTTTTTTACGTTTATTTATTAATTCAAGTTACATCTCCATCTAATCCCCCTCCCCTCGCCCCTCCGAGGCCCAGCCTCCCACCCTCCCACCCTCTACCCCTTCCCCCACCTATCCTACTCCTCTGGTGTGGAGTGCCCCCACATATCAGCCCCCCTCAGTTCATCAGTCATATGGGAGCTAAGAGCTTCCTCTTGCACTGAGGGCCTACATGGCAGCTCCATTAGGGTGAATTGCCCCACTAACAGGTAGAAAAGTCTATGTTCCTGTTTCTCTGGGTCCGTTCTTCCCCTTTAATCAACAACATGAGTAGTTAACACACAGACCTACACACCTACATTCCTAAACAACTACACACCTACAGACCTACACGCCTACACACCTACACACCTACATACCACTGAATTCTGTAAAGCGACAAGTCCTCTGATGTAGGGGCTGATAGGTTAATATAAGTTAGATTTAGTGAATACCTAAGTTTCTGATACAGTCTCTTAATTCGGGGCATGAAGATCAACTGCTGTGAGCAATTAGCTTATCAGCTTATGGATGAAGTCAGGTGAAATGAGGGGAGTCTCTTTGGACTGAAAAACAAGGTTGAAGCCAGGTGAAACAAGGAAAGACTTTATGACCTGGCATTGCTTTCAACTGCTAAGTGGGCAGAGCCCAAATTAAGCTGAAGCAAGTGGAACAAGGAGTGATCCTATTTAAGGACAAGTGGATGACGCCAGAGAGCTGCGTGCTAAGGGCCCCCGATATGAGAGAGCTCCGAGAGTCCTGCTGGAGAAAGTTCTGGTAGACCAATGGCCAGATCTCCCTGAGGCAGAAGGAAGCTGGTGAGCAGAGAAAGCCTCGGCAAGACAGCAAAAGGCCAAGGACTAAACCCTGTGGCTCAGCTTTTGCCTAGAGGGGTTTGACCTGTCCGAACAGTGGCCTGAACGGAACTGTGGCCAGCTTTAAAGACTGAGGCAGAACGGCAGAGTTGCTGATACGAAGGAAGTAAGGTGGCCTACAGACGCTGAGGTCTCCCAGAGAGAAGAAAGCCTCAAGCCTTATTTAAAGTGAGACTTCGATAGCCAATTTACCCTGACGAACCTGCGTCTGAGCTATTCCAGAAAAAGGACTGCTAAGTGCGTTAAAGAGTCTACCCCCGAGACTGGTTTCCTGACGACTGAGGACCTGCCCCAGAGACTGTATCATTCTAAAAGGGTATGAAAGTAGTTGTTATGATTATCAATAGGTTTAGTGGATAGGTTAAAGGGGTTGTAGGAATTTATAGGATTAATAGTTAAGAAATTGTTGGTGTTTGTTATAAGTGAATTTAGTAATAAATAAGTGTTAAATAATAACTTAAAAGTTCGGATACACTCTGAACACCTTGTGATCACTTCAGCTAGCTCAGAGCCTCCTGTGTCCTCTGCCACCTTCAAGCTGACTGTGCTCCGTGAATTCCCATTTACCCTTCAAGGCCTCTTGCAACTAGGAAGTCTACATTCATCTAGGTCCATCTTTTACTCCCCACTCCTGGGCTTCTCTCTGCCCCCAGTGTCACCTAATCTATCTTATTGCATTGTGTTAACATTACATATTTACACTGTTTTTATTTTTCAGAAGAGGGGGAACTCCTTGCCTTTGTATTTTTCTCAATGTCCAATTTATACTGACTAAAAGGTGATTAATATATGTTTGCTTATTTGTTTGTTTACTGAGACAGGGTCTCTCTATGTAGCCCTGGCTGTCCTAGAACTCACTATGTAGATCGGGCTGGCACTGAACTCACAGAGAGCCTCCTGAGTCCTGGGATGAATGGTGTGTGCCACCACGCCGGGTGATATATGTTGTTTTAAATAGACGAATGGGAGCTGGAGGCAACTATTGCATGTACCATCCAGGAAGGATGGGTGCCATGTGTTCTACAAGAGTAGCCCTGAGCTGTGGTCAGGAAGCACCGTGACTGCTCTGAGACTGAGTTCCTCTAATTGCCATTTAGTTTCTGAACCAGAAAGAAGCATGCATCCCTGCTTCTTCATGAAAGGAAAGACTCCCAGGAAGGTTTCTCTTTTCCCAAGAAAAGCAGCAGCATCTGCTATCCCTTTTTCTGCTGTTTGTCTTCAGCATCTCTCTACCTCCGGTGCCAAGTTTAGAATCCCGCACACAGCAGGCAAGCAGAAAATACTTCAAGTGTGAATGAGTGTATGAGTGAGTGAGTACTAGAAACAAGAACTACAAACAAAGCCTGCCATTGAGCAGGAACAAGGCTTGCTGCTCAACAGTGTGCATGCCTGGCAGGGCTTTGTCATGGAGCCAGTCTGAGACCTGTCCAGCCTGAGACCTGCCCGAACCTGCCTGGAGACTGATGACACCACACTGGGTAATGAGACATGAGCCAATGAGGAAGAGCCGCAGCAGCAGCCTGCAGCTGGGGCCAATGGGACTCTGGGTGGAGGGTATAGAGGGGGCATGCTCTTCCTGAAATAAACGGTTCTGCTTTTGCCACTTAACCGGACCCCTGGTGTCTGGGTCGTTGACTCTGCACCAGCTCATCCCCGCCCCTAAGGGTCCTGGGCCCAACAGCCCCCAACAGCCTGGGAACTGGCATGGATGTAGGTGTGATGGTGGGTGATGCTGAAGGCAGGCTGCCACCACAAAGGAAAGACTGAGCATGTACATTGTATGTGCTGAACAAACATCCAGATCCAGGGTTCCTGCTATCTGAAAAAAGCATATCCCTGTTGATATAAATCACCACTTGTCAGAATTTTGTTGCTGTTGTTGTTATTTGAAACCAGAAGCCTTCTAACAAATTGAGCGGTCGTATATTCTTTTCACTGTTGTCCCCTTGCCTCCAGAGCGTCTTGGCAAAGTATTGAGAGACTTTACAGTCTTATGGAAAGAAACTTGAGGTTTTCAACATGCAAAATTTTTGCCTTAAGTCTTCTGGGATGACTTAGTTACAAGGGCATCTGAAGAGTGTATGTTTTATTGCAATGTGTTAATGTGCTGTATTAAAGGAACACATATGCACATACATGTAGACACACACACACAATTACTACTACTAATACTGAGAATGCTAAGTATGTTGTATTTTCTATTCTCGGCAACAGGAAATCCACACTGGCACCACCCCCTACACCTCCACCCACTCCCACCCACCCCACCAGCCTCATCTCCATCCACTCCACCTCTAACTCCTACCTCTTCCTGTTTCCTCCAGACAATACAGGCTCCACTTGTTTCTTCTTGGGTCCCCATTACTCCAAATTCAGGAAGCAGAACCACTGAGGAAATGATAAGCAAATTAAACAGAGTCATTATATTTTTTCTTTATGAGTGTGTTTTGTTAATTAAACTACATAACCATATATCTGTCTGCATGTATACATGTGTATTTAGTCACATATATGTATGAATATATACATATAGATATATATGTTGATGCAAATATTCCTGTGTGTGACCAAAAAGTTGATTCTTGTTGACAATATCAAAGCAAATCAACATGTTAGTGTGAACAGCTAATTTGCTCTAGAGGAATCTGCCCACTGACTTTCCCCACATTCTTCCTTGCCCTTTCTGCCCACTACAGCTCATCCTCCTTAATCTTCCTCTGGATCTGAGTCTCTCCAACACTGTGACGGGAGCCATCAATAATCTGATTGATGTCTTATCCATTTCACTTTCATTTGTGCCCACCATGGTCTCCAGAGACAAGAACATCTCACTCGGCTCTTCTGGCAGGTGTCCTGATTCCTTACATCTTGAAATAAAACGCTTGCGGGTGGGTGTGAGCTCATTTTAGGAGCACATGCTCTAGGGTAAATTGTCCCACACCAGCATTCTGACTAGCAGTTCTCTAGAAATGCTCGTCAACTCACATGTCTTAAAGACAGCTACCCCACAGGTCTCCAAGGCATCTATAGGTTACCTGGAGCTATATGGCAATCTTTTGCTTTTCACAAAGAGTGGTAATGGAGAGTCACTCTGCAGAGTCACCATCCAAAGATACAGATAATTGCAGAAGTGCTGAGGTGGGTTTTGTTATCTATTAGCACTTTTTTTGTTGTTGTTTAAAATTATTTTACTGCTCATGAACACAAGAGAAGTTACGGCACTAGAGCAGAGTATGCGAACGATTCGTATTTCCAGCTGGGCGGGAGGACCCACTTAGTCCTAATAACAAGCCAGTCAGTGCATCCTGCTTTCTTATCATTTCTGTTCCTCTCAAGATGCTTGCGGAAAGCAACTGCTTTCCTAATCAAACGGCAGACGACCTCAGGGAGATCAGCGGCAAAGTCTTTGGACTTAAGGATCCTCAAGATTTTATTGCCAGTCACAAAATGTGCCACTCCATGTGAGTCCCTTCGGATGTCATTTATTTGAGAGGGAGTGGGGCTTTTTTCCTGGCCAGTTTGTAAATCTGTTCCTTCACATTGTCAGACATCAACTTCAGCCAGGTGGGAATTCTACTGAGGTCGGGCAGCACCACCTGGGACAGCCCTGAGAGTGTGCATGCAACCCATAACAGTGGTGGTCTGGAAACAAAGAGAGTGTTATAATATGACAGAGTCTATGTTTTTGATCTTTTGCATGAATGAACCATTTAACTATTAACAAATTCCTGTAAGTGACTGCTGCCAGAAACCAGACATTATATACTTGTTGCCTTAAAAAAAAAATCATGTGTATGAAATTGTCAAAGAACAAATCTAATCAATTTTAAAAATTCAAATCTCCTCCTTATGCCTGTTGGATAGTAACACAGTTGTCTATATCTAACCAATTTTCTGGAGAAAAAAATTATTTTTGAGGCAACAAAGAGTTGTAAAGTGACGGGCAAAGGGGCAACCCCTTTGATGGCTAGGCACAGAATCTAAGGCGCCATGCCTAAACCTTTTGGATGAGGGAAGAAAGAGGACAGAGGAAGAAGGAGGGATGAAGAGAGAGGCAGAGAGCATGATGCTGTACCATATGGATGCACTGGACCAAAACCATCTGGAACACAACAGATGGTCTCCCGCTACAAGTGTTGCCAGATCACAGGATTCCTGGGATTTTTCTCTATTCCATTGGGTGATTGGGCCAGAAATACAATTTTAATAAAGCATAATCCTAGTAATCATTTTTATCTTTGGAACGTAAACTGTGCATCCTTCACTAAAGAAGGCAGAATGGCCTCGTTTTATCCATTCAACCTTGACCAACATTCTAGAAGAATAGATCTTGGTCAATTGGGTTCTAACGGTTACCAAGTGTGAGAGAAGCATTCAGCCATCCATCTTCAGGAGACACGCAATGGGAAGAGTAATCTGAAGACTTGAAGTGTAATAGATTTGAAGGGGTTAAAATATTTCTCATATTTGTTTCCAGAACTGTTTTAAGGGTTTTTTTTTTTTTTTTGGTGGGGGGTGGTGGTAAGAGGGAAATGTTCCTAGAGAGTGATATGAGATAAGGCCTGTGTTCCACATGCTTCAAAACCCCTCATCAGAGACATGTGCCTGAAAAGCAAGCACTGGGGAAAGGCCAACGCCGGAAGGATCAGGCCCAGGAGTTAGGAACTGTCTTTCTCAGCAGTGTGTGTTGGGTGTGGATCTTAATGGGACCTATATTTTGCACATAGGATTTTCTTGTTAAAAGTGAATTTAGGCAAGATGGGATCACATAAGCTGTGGGAAGTACCCACACGCTATGGGATTAGAATTGCTAAAACCAACATGGACACCTCTGTGGGGGAAAAAAAAAGATATGAGCACCTAGCCCAATCTTGGGAAATATATTATATGAAACCATTAGATTCTGAGTGCTTTTTTAAGGGAAAGGTCAAGATTACAGAGAAGAGAAGAAAGGAATGTACTGTTCTGACCATAGTCTTGGGGGGAGAGTTGTCTTTATTCAAGGAAAGGGGGCAATAAATCAAATTGAAGAAGGACCTTTTGCTCTCTCTTGGACTGTAAGACTGGGTCCTCCGGTGAGGGAGGAAATAACCCCGTGCATTGGAGGAGAGAAGGGTGCCTCCCACTTAATGAAAAGTAGTAAGCTTTGCAACACAGCCACTGACAGAACCTTAAAAGGGCACCCAGGAGGAGTGAAAGTAATCTCTGCCTCCCAGATTGAATGCACTTCCTATTCTCACCATGATTCAAAAGTTCAAAAGTTTGACTTCCATAG
Source organism: Lophiomys imhausi (assembly GCA_907164525.1). Classification (NCBI taxonomy): domain Eukaryota; kingdom Metazoa; phylum Chordata; class Mammalia; order Rodentia; family Muridae; genus Lophiomys; species Lophiomys imhausi. Next base: position 2,030,888 of record CAJQZJ010032684.1, read on the forward strand.
GGATTGTGGGAAGCAGTTGTGTCCACATTCAGGGTGAAGCAGGTCAGAGAGACATGCAGAATAGACAGTAATCAAGTCTTGGGGGAGAACAGTGGTTGGGGCTCAACAAATGGGTTACAAACTAGAAGAAAGTGTCTAGATTAACTTATCAAAATGGATCCCAGATAATGTTAATTTGAATATAAATTGATTAATCTGGGAGAGTTGAAACTCATATTGAATGTAAGATATTGTTCATATATATTCTCATAATAATGGTACTAGTGAATATAAAATATTGTTCATATGTATTCTTATAATAATGGTACCAGTGAAAGTAACATCTGATAGAAGTATCTATCATCATTCTTCATGACCAATGATAATGGGACAAATGGTTGTGATTATTTCTGAATGTAATGGAGTAATCCCAAAGGGAGGATTGGGAGCAAGAGAAAACTTTCATGTGAGCCCAGTGTGCTTTTTGTCCCACCTATTCTTGGAGACACCTGAGTGTGTCGATGAGAAGGTTCACCTTATGTGATCATTAATCTTAATTGTCTATTTGACAAAATTTAGAATCACCTAAGAGAAAAAACTTTAGGCCTGCCTGTCTATGAATGCCTTTCCAGAGAAACTTAATGGCAGTGGAAAGACCCAGTCTAAACATGAGTGGTAGCATTCTACAGACTAGAATCACAGTCTGGATGAAAAGAAGTAGGTAAGTGAATTGCCAGCATTCATCTCTCTCTGTTCCCTACCTACCAATATCTAGCCAGCTGCCTCCTGTTCCCCCCCCCACAATGTTTTCCCCACCATGAGGGATCATACCCTTAAACCAAGAGCCAAAGTGGAGCCTGTGCAGGGGTGGCACACACCTTTATTCCCAGCACTCAGGAGGCAGAGACAGGTGGATCTCTGTGAGTTAGAGGCCAGCCTGGTCTACAGAGTAAGTTCCAAGACAGATGAGGCTACACAGAGAAACCCTGTCTCAGAAAATAAACAAACAAACAAAAACAACAGCAACAAAATCAAGCGCCAAAATAAACCCTTTCTTTCTTAAATTGCTTTTGTCATGTATTTTGTCATAGAAACATGAAAGTAACCATTACACCTTGCTTTCCAGTATCACTTAAACATCAGTGGTACACTATGTACTTTGTGACCAACCACCAGTTGGTCATCTTCTAGGCCATCTCCTTATATGGGGCAAAGCAATTTAAAAAATATGAGTATTCCCCAATACTTCCAGAGCATAGTCTTTGTTGCTAAGCAAGCATTTTAAAACACATCGCCCACAAGGACCTCACTTGGGCAGAAATTGAACTAATCCAAATGCAAACCTATTCTGAATTATGTTTTTAAAACTGGCATTGTAATTTCTCATAAGAGCAGCAATCAATGTAAGACCAAAATTCCGTTGAATTGGATATTGACTCGTTACTGAAAAAAAAAAAAAGTAATCCACTTTGTAAATGCAAACTAAGATTGGCTGGATCAAGCAAGGGAAACGTGGCAAAAACCAAGCTGCGTTAACACCAAGGACGCCGTGAATATTAACTCAGAGCTAGTGGTTCGGTGGGGAGTTCGGGGGACCAATTTACTTAAATCCAGAGGCAAAAACACCTTTTTTAAATGTCAGACGTGTGTAGGATATAAAGAAAGATTGTGCAGTGAATGCAATTAGCAAAAATAGAAAACTGGGGAAAGTGAAATTCTGGCACTTGTGTTTGGACCTCACATAGAGATAAGTGGGGTTGTGAGTCACCTGAGCGTCAGGACTTTGAGTCCAGCCTTCCACCGTTGTGCTGTAGGAGCCCCCATGTAGGAATGCCTGCAATTGGCTTCTCACTGTGTTGCCACTTCAAACACAGCTAAGTGAATAGCGACAGTGCCCAGGATTTCAAAGCTGGACACAGGGCATGCTGTTTGAACCCCACTAACCATACAGTTTTTGACCAAGAATGCCTTATTTACATCTTAAATAGTAATAAGGAACATTTCAAAGGTACCATTTCAGGAGACATGGGAGGTCAGCTTCATTTATTCCATGGCATCTTTTCGAGGCCCTCTATGAGTTGCTGTGTTTTTGTTTTTTGCTTTTCACTTCCTGGCTTTAAGTTTTGTCTGTATCTTAGTATGTCTCCAATTTTAAGGGGGCCCTTAAAACAGAAGACAGGCAACCCTGAGGAAGAATCACCAAGAATAAACCAAGCTTTATCTGCCAACATCTATCAGTGACATCTGTTGACTGAATAATGACCGTGAGGAAAGTAACAAGGGAAATCTGAACTGAGGATTTTAGTGGAGGGCATTTGCCAGTATGTAGCAAGAGATTTGAAAATACACATTCTACTCCACAGCCTTATCATAAGAAAGCAATGATGGATTATACAAGGATCTGGGAAGATTCATGATAGCACTGTTAATAATGTTCAACTTTATATATGTAGGGGTTGAAGGATGACTCAGTGGTTAAGAGCATTTACTGTTTTTTCATAGGACATGAGTTGGGTTATCAGTGCCTATGTCAGGTGACTGACAGCCACCTGTGACTCCCGACTCTGAGGGATCTGACACCCTCTTCTAGCCTCCATGGGCAGGCACACACACACACACACACACACACACACACACACACACACAGCCTCTTTCTCTCTCTGTCTCTGTCTCAACTGATAAATCTTTTTTTAAAAAATCATAAATAGTATATCTCCATGGTAGGATAGTTGCCCTGCATATATGAGGGCCTGGGTTCAGTCTCCAGCATGGTTGAGAAACATGTAATCATCAAACTTCTGGAAGCAGTCAGAAGTTTGAGCAACAGGAGATTAAGGAAATAAAATACAGGACATTCAAATAATGAATAAAGCTACAAGTCATTAAAAATAATATTAGAAAACTTCTTCCTAGTCAGCCAAGGTGCAAGCAAGCTGCCACAATGCCATAGAGCTGCCTACAGCCACAGGTCCCCTGCCATGACAAGCTGAAGCTCATCCAACCACAACCCCAAATGAATCCCTCCTCCCTTAAGCTGTTTCTTGTCAGGTGTTTGGTCATAGTGATGAAAAAAGTAGCTAATACAGAAGACAGGTCCAAAATTTACAGGGGTTCTGTTATAGAAGAAAGTTGGGACCATATGCTTCTTCAACTTTTGGATTCGGTTTGTAAGAAGCATGGGGAGAGTTTGAAGATTCAGGGTAGCAAAGTGCTAGAATGTCTTAAGTGGAGCTTGATAGGCCATTCCTAAAGAGGTGAAGAAAGAGCAGACTGTACTTAGAAATGCAGATGTTGAAGACAAGTTCATAAGGCTTTAGAGGAGAACAGAGAACCTGTGGGAAATGGATAAGAAGCCATTTATGTTCTGTTTTGGCAAAGCTTCTAAGCTGTACCCTGTCCATTCCTAAATCTTGAGTGAGGCTGAATTAAGGGCTGATTTAGTAGAAGTTTCAAGACAGCATAACATCCAGGCTGTGCCATGCTTGTTTACTGATTTTGTTTTGTTTTGTTTTAGATTCTGTAATTTTATTTATTTATTTATTTATTTTTGTTTTTTCGAGACAGGGTTTCTCTGTGTAGCCCTGGCTGTCCTGGACTCACTTTGTAGACCAGGCTGGCCTCGAACTCACAAAGATCCACCTGCCTCTGCCTCCCAAGTGCTGGGATTAAAGGCGTGCGCCACCACCGCCCGGCTTGTAATTTTATTTTTTATGTTTACTTATTACTTCTGTTTACTGAGTTTTAATGAGGTTCACAGTGAGAATTAAAAGCAAAGTGGAGAGCAGAAAATATGACAACAGAGTTTGGCCAGGAAAGGAATGTGAACCCTGGCAAAGTAGTGAACAAAATGGGTTACAGTTGGTTGGTGCCAACAAAGAAAAATCAAATAGTTTGCACTGGGACAATAACAAGGGTGCCTTGAGGAAAATACTCAACTCATCAAGAACTCCAGACTCTAAAAATGCACATTCACTTGAAAAGAGAGAGAAAGTCCCAAACCTGTTTGAAGAAAGCCTCCTAGGAAAATGCCATTCCAGGTCAAATCAGGAAGACAATCAGAAGCCACTGCAGATGGTCTGCTGGAGCCAAGCTATATCTCTTGAAGGCAGCAGAGCTTGGCCATGTGGTGATGTGTTTGCAGGTATGCAGGATGTGATAGTGTTTGAGTCATAAAGTCTCACACTAAGGTCCTCTGAAGTCTTCTGAGGCCAGGAAATGTGTGAAGAGAGCTCCTGAGGACTCTGTGTGTGAAGCAGTGAAGCTGAAGTCTAAGCTGCAATCCAGATGGCAGACATGTGGGACACACCCCGAGAAAAGCAGCGGATGCCAAGTATAAATGACCCGAAAGAAATGAGATGAGAGCCACAGGCCACAGGGTTAGAGGGGAGGGGATGCCCAAATCTCTTGAAGTCTAGGTGATGTTGGCACAGCCCTAGATTCTAGACATGGAGCTTTGGGGTTTGATGTTTTCCCTGCTAGGTTTCTTGGCCCCATTCTTCTCTTTTAGGATGGGAATGGCCACTCATGCCCTTCTATGTTGGAAGCATATAACTGGCCTTGGTTTTGTTTTCTTTGTTGGAAAACAAAAAGAGGCTCCCAGTTAAGACATTGTCTTGAATCTTACAATCAGCTTTAAACTATGGATCTTGAAGCAGTGTTGGAACTTTCAGGCTATGGGGACTTTCGAAGTTGAAATGTGCTTTGAGATGGCCAATAAACAGCTGTTCACAATATATTTAAAGAGAAAATATTGAAGTGATTAACCTGGAAGGATGGAAGAATAAATTTTTTAAAGATTTAGTAATTTTTACTTTAATGTGTATGATTGTTTGCCTGCATTATCTATGACCACCATATGTGTGCACTACCTACAGAGGCCAGAAGATGGCATTAGATCCCTCTGGAACTAGAGTTATGGACAGTTATGAGCTGCCCTGTGGGTGCTGGGAAATAGATATGGTTCTTCTGCAGCTTTTCCTTCTGGGATGTTTACAGCCTGGGCTGGGCTGCTCACCTACAGAAACCTCCCACTAAGACTAGCTAATCCCACCCCTGTGCTGTACATAATCCACATGCTGAGGTTCCTGGTTGCTGCTATAGCATACCTCACCTGACCCTAGCTTTTCCATACTGTGTGTCTGCCCTTTCATCATTCCTACGCCACCCCTAGTCAGGGTCCAGGATCCGTGCCATATGGGTCACAGCACTTCCTCCTTTAACTGGCTTCCTTTTAGGTGATTGGTCATAGCAGTGAGAAAAACGGCAAACACAACATATTCTGATCTCCTTGACTATTCTAGCATTTCTGGCTTACTACAGTAACTCAAAGGCCTGTTAGAACTCAGAAGAAAGGATCAATACAGTAAACAGTCTCCATAAGGAAGGACTTGCCCACTGATTGATGCTTCTCAGCAGCCACAAGGATATATACACATGGTACAAGATATGGTAATATTGCATTTTCATGCTTGCTATCGTATTGGAAGTTTGTTATAGAAGGAAGCTATCAGAGCCAATGCACACACTACACCCATGTGTACTACCCTAATGGAGTTTAGAGGGAGATGATAGCACTGAGTCAATTAGATGGTGAGTTTTCTGCTAGAACTGGAACTTTGCTTACGTCTGAGGACCTAGAGAGAGGACAATCCTACAAGTCAAAAGCTGCTGGAAGCATAGCAGGGGTTGTGGTTTGGATATAAGATAATGCTCCCAAAGGCCCCTGATTTGAGGGCTTGGCTCCTATCTGGTGCTGCTAAGAAGAATGACTGAATCATCAAGATTTTCGTCAGTGAATCTCATTGCTAATGAATTCATAGCTACATGGACTATCGGGAACTGTGTAGAGTTATAGAAAGAGGTCATTAGGGATATATTTTGTCTCTAGCCAGTCCCTTCATGTCTTTCTCTCTGATTCCTGGCTGTCGCCAAGTGAGAATCTTTTCTCTCCCACACTCTGTCATGGTGCTCTCCATCACTAGGGGCCCAGAAACACAGATGCAGGCAGCTCTCATCTGAAATTTCTGAAACCATGAACCAAACAAGAATCCATTTCATCAAGTTCTTCTCCCAGGTCACAAGGTCAGAAAAGGCAACTGACCAGGAGGGCACCAACTTGACTGGAGAAGAGGGCTATTTCCGGGAAACAGTGGAGAAAGTAAGAAAAGGTGATGGAGTTAGAGCCTGGGGGGCTGGATGTGCAGATCACAGGTCACAAAATTCTCCATGCAGCAGAAGAGCCAGCAGCTCATAAGGCGATGTGTGTGTCTGTAGCGCTAAGCTTCGGATCAGCTCTCTACTGCCTGATCTCACATACACCACCATGACGTCAGACAAACCGGCGAGGAGGAAACTGGGGAAGCTGAAGCTTTGGACCAGAGCTTCCTCCTCCCTATTTCCTGGCATGAATAAGAGTTCTGTAGGAAGACTGATGTGAGGACAGCTCCAAATGTGGAAGCAAGAAGCAGGAAAAACGTTGGGGGATCTGTAACGGTTATAGAGAGTGATGGGGGCCCCCGAAGAAAGCAGCCTTGCCCTTCAGCACTAACTGGCAGCCACGCGGCTCAGCGAGGGGCCAGAAATAGTCAAAGAAAGAGATGAAGGAATCTGTTCACTCATGCGAGCACTGTCAATGTTTCTGTGAGTAAGAAGAATACTAATCACAGTGTTCTAGCGTTTTCCCTAGTCTTTGCTATAGTCCCAACTGTCTGAAACATGAGCTATCTTCTCATACTTCTGTCCCTTTTTAAAAAAATTTTTTTTTATTTTGTGAATTTCACATCATGCACCCTGTTCCCTCTCATCTCCCACCTCCCCTCAGAATCACCCTCCACCCTGGAAACCTCTCCTAACATAAAAAAAAAAAAAAAAAAAAAACTCATTGTGGAAGCTGTAGTGTGTCCCACAATATTCCATTTTGTTCATACTTTCTTGCTTACAAGTGTTCATTATAATGACTCCTTGGTCTGGTATAAGGCCTCCAGCTTCTGCCACTTTATCAATACTGGAACCTCACTGGGACTCCTCTCAAATATACTGTTGTTGTTCTGTGCCATGGAGATCCTGTAGTTTTGAGTCTGTGGAACTGGCCTCTTCATGCACTCCAGCAGTTCATCCATGAGATATATGCTGCAGTGGGCCAAGTCAAAGCCCTGGTTCTGAGGCTGCAACCCCCACATACAGAGCCAGTTCTACTGTGTTACCCAGGTAAGGTTGGGCCAGCTCTCCTCCTCTTGTGAGACCATGAAGGCCAACTCTCCTACCTGCTACCTGTAGTGAGGGCATCAGAGAGTGGAGGGGATCTCTCACTCACCAATACCACTGAAAAGCAGACAAAAGGCAGGGATGGGCCTCCCACACTCATACATTTGGTGCAGGTTTACACACATTCCCCATATCCTGTACTGTAATGTCCAGGCTAGGTGCAGGGCCTGCTCTCTTGAGTAATGCAGCATGTGAGGGGCAGGGATAGCTCTCCTGCTCTTGTGACCCCACTGGGGCCAGTTCTCCTGTCCACCACTGGTGGTGAGGACAAAAGGGAGGAGAGGGTATCTCTCCCTTCCCAACACCACCACAAAGCAGACAAAAGGCAAAGCTGACTCTCCCACACTCACTCCCTTAGAGCTGACTCATCCACAACTTTCACATCCAGGCAGGGTTCTTCTAGTCTCTGGCTTGCTTACTGTCCTGGGAGCCCAACTGGTGCTTGGCTGGTGCTAAACTGATGGTCATCACAGGCTAGCTCCCTGTTCAGGTCCCATGACGCTGAACTGGTATTGGTCTCCATCTTGATTTTTTTCCAGGAATGTTAGGCTACTATTCAATCAGATGTTCATAAGTCACAACACTGAATGTAGACATAGCCTCTCTCCTCTCTGCCACCTACTGATGCACATGTGAAACAGCACCCACATCTGCAGTACCTCTAGGGGCAGAGTCTTTTGTCCCTTTTTATAGGGTACATGTTTGTCATCATTGTTACTAATCTGTTTCCCTTTTTATCACCCCATCGTGTTCCCTGATTTTTCTGTGGAGATGTTAGTTTACCAATCTTTGAGTGAAAAACAAAAACAAACAAACAAACAAACGAAAAAAATCTCAAAATTGACACCTTATAAAAATATAAGAGTATCAAAATGGGGGAATGATAGGGTGGATTAAAATGAGTTAAATTGTCTTACTTCGTGCATAAGCATAATAAAGATGAGTTCTTCTACTCCCCAAATGCATGCTTGGTTTATTGAAGGTCTAGTTTCTGTGACTGTTCTGGGATAGAATATCAAT
>CAJQZJ010032684.1:2047211-2067273 GCA_907164525.1 Lophiomys imhausi
GTCTCAGTGCACCTGTTGCTGACTGCCTCAGATGCTTGGGTGCTAGGATGAGTGACCCACCCGCCCCAGTATTTGTGGAGAACACACTGTCCCGGGCTCTGTTTGCAGGCTGTCTTGGCTCCTAATTGCTTTGCTGTGACTGGGTTAGGTCTCTGCCTCTCTGCTACAGTGCACACTGTGCCACCATGTTGGAAACTCCGGAAAAAAATTATCTCACTTACCTTTGCTCTTGTGGTGTGGCTCGAGTGCAGGCTGGATATCAGGCAGACAGGCGGGGCTGCTGGTCTGTGGCTGGAGCCGTGGGCTGGATCTGCTCCTGGGCTAGATCTCTAGCCAGAGCTCCTCTCCAGACCAGTGACGGAGCTGGCTGATCTCAGGGTTGTGTTCCCAGGAACTGCGTGGGCTGTTTTACCTGGTGACCGGTCTCAATGTTCGCTGTGGGAATTCAGACACCGTCTGTGTTTCACTGTAGGCTAGGGGACCTCACATTCACTCCACAGTGATTAATCTCATTCACCTACTACTCAGATGCACTGCTCTATGGTCGGCACCATCTTGGATCTCAAATTTGGCTGTTTTTAAAAATCTATGTATAGTACTAATCCTTGACATTTAGAGCTTAAAATTGATATTTATTAATCCCCTGTAATTTGATGCATAGGCTATTTATGCTATATACAAAACATTACAATACCTGTTGCAGCCAAATTTTAGGTCAAAGTATCTATTTTAACCACTCACTCTGTACCTAGGGGATTTAAAGTTCTCTGAGTGCCTAAGGAAAAGAATGCAGGTGTTTAATAGTGATTTACAATCCTAGATCTTAGAAGTACGTTGGATATAATCGTTAAATTTCCTGTTTGGGCTGTGAGCATAACTCAGTGGCAGAATGCTTACTTGGTATGCATAAAGAAAGCCTTTTGCTTAGCTCTCTAGCACCAAACACACACACACAAACAAACCCATAAATTTCCTGTTTGGTTGATGAAAACTCTGGTTAAGTGACAGTGATGGCTATTCAATAACATGTCCGTGACGTCCGTGATGAATTACCACTCCCACCTTTTAAGTCCTACTCAAAACAGTGAGCTTTTCTTAAATGGCAAAGTTTAAAATTAAATTCAAAATGTTGCTAGCTTTTTTTCCATTATTCTAGTTGTCACAATATAACCTAAGAAAGCAATTCTAAGGATAGAAAGCCCTTTCTGCTCAAAGATGTGGATCGCAATGTTACTTAATCCCTGAAAACTTTAAAGTAACCAGAGTGACCAATGATAGCAAAACCAGGATGTAACCAGTGATTCACTACACTACAGACTGACAGAAGGCCCCATAAAGATGTTACAGCGTCTACCTCTTATCTCCATGGAAGTCTGTCCATGTCAGACTGTTTCTGAGCAAAAGATGATTTTTTTAAAAGAAATGTTTATAATAAATCTCCTGAACTTAATTCTATATTTATAAGTTTAAAATGAGAATTACCACCCTTGAAAAAGAAAATATTGGAGCTGGAGAGATGGCTTAGCTGGTAAGAGCACTTGTTTCCCTTGCAAAGGAACAGGGTTCGGTTCTCATGGCTCACAAGGTAGCTCATACCCATCTGTAAGTGGAGGGTTCCAAGAGATCTATCACCCTCCTCTGGCATAAGGCACTCATAAGGTGTATATACACCCACTTGTGGGCAAAAACACCTATGCACATAAAATTAAATAAATCTAAAAAAAAAAAAAATTAGTGGGCTGGAGAGGTGGCTCAGAGGTTAAGAGCACTGGCTGTTCTTCCCAAGGTCCTGAGTTCAATTCCCAGCAACCACATGATGGCTCACAGCCATCTACATTGAGATCTGCCCGGGCATACATGTAGAGCAAATACTGTATACATAATAAATAAATAAATAAATGTTTAAAAAAATTAGTGTCATGAAACCCTTTACTTCGAATACTAACTTAAAATTAATTAGATAAGGGACGGTATGATCAAATTGTTCTACGCACTGAAGAGAATGCCTGGATGTTCTGCTCATGTGTCAGCACATTATGAAGTTGACGCTGTGGTTGGTTAAAGGAACGGGTAAGAGCAAGAAACAGCAAATTCGCCATTCTTGACTCAAGTTCTGGCCGGGTTCGCATGCTAGAAAACTTAAAGGTTTGGTTTATTTTTTATTTGTTTGTTTGTTTTCAATATCTCATGAACAGACTGCACAGACAGTGAGGTGGGGTGGCCCAGGACTACAGGAGCAGGTGTCCCTCCCGCTGGCACTCCAGGCTGGCAGAACCCAGCAGGACTGGCTAAGATGAGCCACAAAGTTTTCAGGCTGGACAAAGTACGGTTGCCCATCCAGTCGGCAGCGAATTGACTCACTTCATAACCTGCTTCCTCCAGGAGCTGTTGTTGAACGGCAGACACAAGCAAATGCATCTAGTCTGAGGACAGATGGCTCTTCCGTGTGATGAAGACAAAATGAGGGTGAGAGGGGAGGGACAGCGCTTTTTAAAAAGATCGCTCTCTTCCCCTCCCCCGCTCATCGCTTCCTCCCCAGCCTCCTCCTGTGAGCCCGGCTCTGTCTCCTCAGCCCCTCCCACCTTTGTGAGGATGAAAGATGCAGTAGGTTGGAGAAGTAGAAGACAACGCTTAATCCTAAATCCCCTTTGTGAGCTTCAGTAGAGCTCTTGTCTCCCCAAGTCAAATAAAGAGGCCAGGGGCAGCTGTAAAATGGCAGCAGAGCGGACACAAAGGGTATGGGGCATATGGTGACCTTCCTTTCTCGGCCGGCTTGAACCTCGGTTGTCATGCTGGGGGGGTTGGTTTTAAATATCATTCGGATGCTATTGTTTGTCAGAGGCTCAGAAAAATGTGACTGTCTTGCTGAGCTGAAGGGAAAAGGAATCTAAAAGGGATTTATGGAAATGCCTGGAAATTTTGCCAAAAAAACGTCAGTGTTCTGATCGTCTGCTGAATCACATGGGAGGCGGCTCCATCTCTACGTAGGGCTGAGGTGGAAAGTGTATTTGGACTTTCATACTGTCCCCTCGTCCTTCCTGCCTTGTTTGGAATCAGGATTCCACATCCTTACAGCAGAAGCGGCTTGCTGGGTGTCACAATGCCCGTGATGTCTCATGGTGACAAGAACACACAAATTAGATTTTCCCATAGGAGATAACATTTCACGTGCTCTGTTTTCTATAGAAGTCTATTAGTATACGCCTTCTCATCTGGCCATATGTCACCCATGTTTTTGAAACCAGAAATAAATCAGTAAACAACCCTTGTTTATTGTGAAATGAACACAGTAGGCGTGCAAATATTAAGGAGAGGGAAATGGGGAGGGAGTGCTCATCCCAAGCTGGGCAGTCAGATGGTGGAGGCTTTACTTCCAGTTTCTCCATTACCTTGTCCAGAAAATGTCCAGACAAAGCTTTTTTTTTTTTTTTTTTGAGACAGGATCACTTTCCATTATGTTGGCTATCCTGGAACGCACTGTGTGAACCAAACTGGTTTGAACTCACAGAGATCCACTTGCGTCTGCCTCCCAAGTGCTGAGATTACAGACATTTGCAAGCACACTCCATTTTTTGAAAAACTTATTTCTGAGATGTGTCCAGATCCCCAAATCTATCTTCTGATAAGAGACCACTCCGTCCAGTGCTCTGAGGTTCTCTTCTTTGCCTTCTGGTCATATCCCTCAGTCGGGCCTGCTCAGGCTGACCATCCCCAGAGCAAACGCGGGCTGCGGAACTTAAAAGCCAGCCCATAGAAATCACTCAAAGCACAGAACTAGTTAGGACAACTACATTCCTTTTCTGGAGAAAGGCTCCTTAACATTAGGAGAGGGGATCCCAAGGCCCAAGAAGCTAGAATTAAATGAAATTAAGTGTTCAAATAAATGATTTAAAAATAAAAGATGAAGTGAACAAAAATGTAAAAGTGAAATGTGAGCAGCTTGGGGCTGCACAGGGCTGTTTTACAACAGGAAAAAACACATGGATGTATAGTTACAGAAAGAATACCTTGAACCTAACCGCATGCATTCCAAATGTGCTCCAACTTAGAGGACAGAAGGAGTGATTTGGAAAATATTTTTGAATCTCTTATTTAATTTCTCTGGAAAGAGTGTTACTATACCAAGCCACAGTTAAGTAAAAGCTGACAGAGATACAAGAAACACACCCTCTTAGACGGAGCTGCTGCTGAGTTGGCAGAGCATACCTAAGCAAGCCTGGGCTCCATCCACAGCAAGGTACAACTCGGGCATTGAGCACACACACCCGTGATCTCAGAACTGGGTATGTAAAGGTATCAGACATTCAAGGTAACCTTGACTATATACACAGAGTCCCAGGCCAACCTGGACAGGAGACACTGCCTTAAAGTAAATAAAAATCTTAAACATTTATTTAGAGTTCCTAGGCTCAGAAGAACCTTCAAAGCTGAGGGAGAAGCGAGAAGCCCTACACAAAAGTTACCTGTAACACAGGACAGTCTGGGGTCCAAGGAGGTTTAAGGAGAGTTCCCCAGGAGCTAAGGAGGAGAAAAGGAGCCTGGGAAATGAGAAGGGGAGCAGTTTTAGGTGATGAAGGTGGAAAGCCCTGGGCATTGCTAGGATGCAAGCAGCACTTTAGTAACGTAGCTAACTTTTTAATTGCTCACATTATCTGATTTTATTTTGGTTTGTTTTTCAAGACAGGGTTTCTCTGTGTAGCCCAGGCTGTCCTGAAACTCACTCTGTAAACCAGGCTGGCTTTGAATTTAGAGATCCACCTGCCTCTGCCTCCCAAGTGTTGGGATCACCCACATGGTAGAAGAAGAGAACCAACCCACACAAGTTTTTCTTTGACTTCCATATGCAAACCCTGGTAAGCTCTCTCTCTCTCTCTCTCTCTCTCTCTCTCTCTCTCTCTCCATCTCCATATGTGTGTGTGTGTAAATAGAGAAAAAAATGACATAGCAGTTCAAAGAAATTCAAGTTTGAGGAAGTGGTGGGAACATATTTGTTCATTTTGAATTATTTTTACAGCAAAAATGCTGGTGTTTTTAATCTCTCCCCCATATGTTTAAGATAAAAGGCTCTTACCAAAGCAAGGCCTTGAACAATTTACACAAGGAGAAAGAGTCCCGAAAATGACTCAGAGACATTGTCCTGGAAGAGAATGACAAGCAGGACACAGACAGAAGCAGCAGGTTAAAAAAAAAAAAAAAAAAAAACCTCAATGGACAGTTTTAGATCTAGTTTGTGTCTTTTCTACTTGGCCCTCTCACTAACGGTGAGTCATTGCTATAACATCATTTTAATCTCCCACCTTCTGTGCGTGTCAGCGTTTGCAAGCATAACCATAGAGCTCAGACAGTTAATGCTTAGACTAGAGATGCTGGAGGGAGCATTGTGTCTGCTTTGCTTTGTTTCTAGGATTTCGTGCCTAATAAATATTCCCCCATTGGACGGGGCCTGTAGTTCAATTGAATGCTTGTCTAGTGAGGAAACGGTCCTGGATTACATCCCCAGCATGTCAGGGGGTGAGGTGAGAGAAGGTAGAAGGAAGTAGAAAAGGAAGGGAAATGGGGAAGGAGGGAAGGAAGGAAGAAGCAAAAGCAGGAAGGTAGAGTAGGAGTAAAGTCGGAGTGAGAGGAAGGGAAGGAAGGGAGGAAGGGAGAGGGAGAGAGAGAGAGGCAAAAGAAGAAAAAAGAAAGGAATGCCCCCATAGCTGTAGGGGAAAGTTATTGCATTAATATTTAAAAAGGACAAAAAAAAAAAAAAAGGACTGTGTTGAAAGAGAATACACATGGCATCCAAAGAGAAAGTCTTCCAGGACTGAGCTCTGATTGACATCCACATTTAATATCTTGGGCTTGGGTTTCACAGAGTCTCTTCCTGCCATTGGCCTCTGCAGCAACAGAACAAGTTGTCAGTCAGGCAAAGACCTAGATCCCGGCTATTAAACCAAACAACAACCTCATCCAGAAAAGAATTTTAAGATTATGAAAGCGAGCAAAGGAAATTAACCATTGGAAACGGCTGCGTTTTACACGCTTAACCCAGGTTTTGGCCCTGTCAAAATGCAGTTTCATTTGATCATTTCCCCTCCCAAGTTCCTTTAATGTGCTTGGCATATATAACCACTCCCGGATATAACTCAACAAACTTTTTTTTTTAAACATCTGAGGATGAAAAATAATAATAGAATAAAATAAAACATCTGAAAATGGAGTGAGAAAGCACAAAGAGGCCTGGGCAGCCACTGCGGCTAAAGCACAGGAGTGCACAGAAAGGAAAGCATTAGTAACTGAGTCCAAGCGTGGGGTGCGTGGGAGACTAAGGCAGGGAAGTAGCAAGTTCAAGGCCAGCTTGGGAAACTTAGGAGGGAAAGGAAGAGAAATAGTGTTCAGGGACATCCACTTTTTACTGTAGGCCCTATGACACAACACAAGATAAGTTTGGAGACTTTGGCAAATGTTTGTCAACATAGGTTGGAGTCAATCCTGATAAACCTTCAGAAAGCTGAAAATATCAAAAGACCAAGAACATTTAACACACCTAATCTGCTGGCCATTCCAGCTTGGCAAGGAAGTCCTCTATAAAGCGTCATCATGTCCCCTGTTGACTGCCTGGCTGACTGAGAACTGTGGCTCACTGTTACATCCCAGCATCATGAGAGATCACTGTACTATTCACCTTTCATTACTAGCCTGAGGGGGAGTCAACACTTGAGGCCCAGTTTCCACTGGACACATATTGCTTCTGCACCACCGTGAAGTCTAAAAATCTGCAGGAAATCGTTGCAAATCAGTAGTAGATTTGAAACTTTGCAGCTGGGGTGCCGTCCCCAGGGTGTCTTAAGCAGGCTATTTGTTAGTATCATTGAGTGGGGCTTCTTATATTGATACGTTGGTGCAGCCCACGCCAGCTGCTGCAGAATGGCTGGCTGCGGAGCACGAGCTTTCCCTGCGGGCGTGCCCCGGCATGGTTTGAGATGCACCAGTACAAACTCAGTCTTTAGGATCCCCTGATGTTGAGTTCAGACAACTGTTGGATTTGAATTGCACAAAATTGAGTCTGGCTGCATTGTCTGGGAAAAGGAGATGTCAATTCCTCCTTTAAAACGTGAGTGTAGAGCCAGGCTGTGGTGGCACACGCCTTTAATCCCAGCCCTCAGGAGAGAGAGGTAGGCGGATCTCTTGAGTTCCAGGCCAGCCTGGTCTACATAGCACCAGGACAGCCAGGGCTCTGTTACGCAGAGAAACCCTGTCTTGAAAAAACAAACAAAAAAGCAAGATAATTGTAACTATTAGAGGAGAAAATATATGGGAAAATGTTCATTATCATAGATATTAAGTGTAAATTCCTTTCTTTTTTTTTTGTTCTCTGAAACAAATAGAATCTTACTAATCCATTGTAGGAAAGTTACCCAAATCACCAATGTCTTTGCATTCCATCCCAAGGAATCGACTTTCCAAAAACTGTGGGATCTGGCTAAGCTGCTGTCTGGTGGGTGGCACTGTTCACGCACAAACCAAGTGCGGCACAGCGTCCGGCAGCAGTGAGTCCCCACCACTACCCCTGCGGCATGCCTCACCACAGTTGGAAAGCCCTTCCTGTCATCCGTGCCTGATCCAAATCTACCCTTGGGGCAGTCCATATCGTAAGTCACCAAATATTGGGCTGTAGATGCTTGACCAGCATGAAAAAGCCTGTCACCCAGGTAAGGTGACTCACACCTGCAATCACAGCACGTGGGAGGTGGAGGCAGGGAAATTAGAACTTTAAGGTCATGCTCAGACACGGGGCACATTCAAGGCCAGCCTGAGATGCATGAGACTTTTTCTCAAACAAATAAATACACTTTCCCCCTAACAGTACCCCCACAAACATGGCATGTAGTAAGAAGAGCTGTTTGCCTTAAAAGAGACCCCACAAAGGGATCTTGGGACCACAGCAGGTCAGGAGACACTGGGGATATGTTGATGGCCAGCACCTCAGGACAAAGCACAGGCTGCTGGTCCACACAGTAGCCATGCATCACAGCAGCAGGTGTGCTCCCCATAGCCTAAGCCAGCAATGTGTGAGAAGTCAGGCGATATTGACCCTTCCCCTCAACGGGCTCTTCTTCCATCGTCAGCACAGGTCTTAAACCAAAAGACTTTCTGACCTACTTAGTAGTCCAAAAAGGATCAAGAATTCTGTTACCTTCTAGTTGTACTGCAGAAAGAGAAAGAAATTATTTGTATTCTATAATATCCAAGCTAAACACATTCCTTAGTGTTTATTACTTTGTGTGTGTGTGTGTATACACACACATAAACATATTAAATACACACACACACACATATGGGGGGTTAAAGTTTGGATTTTCACCAATCAGAAAAAGCTTATGCCCTGGGACCCAAGCCAAAACACATGGGCTAGGAATTTAGCTCAGTGGTAAATTGCTTTCCCAGAATGCAGAAGATCCTAAATTTGATCCCAAGTGCCATGTAGAAAATGACCTTCAACACAAATACCCACAGCAACAACATCAAAAGGACACAGGACTCTATCTCAGATAAGTGTACATTTCTTGTTGCATCTATGGTACATTACAAGACTGAAACCTAGCTTCTTGCTGTGCTGTGTGTCTAGATCAAACAATATTAAATAATCATTAAAATCTGCCTTTTCCCTCATGGAAAACTACTCTCGGCTCCACGTGGAGCTGTATGTATTAGTGGAACATTAGATATTGTGTAAAATGTGAATGGGAACTATCTTGTTGGGTAGACACTTCACTGAAGTGTTATCTGGAACACATGCAATCTGATTTACTAACTTATTATCCATTAAAAAAAATCCCTGGATAAATAAGTGTGTGACTAAAGGAATTGTTGCTCTGCATAATGAGATGAATAGATAGGAACAGCAAAGGTTGCTGTCATTATGCTGTAGAGAGTGCCCAACAGGTGCACATGATCTCTTTCAAACAGTATGGGATATCAGACTGCTTCCTTCTGTCTGGGTTCTGTTTCTTATCAATAGGATGCTTCGGATTCCAAATAATTCATTGTTCTGAGATGAGAAGGCTCTTTTCTCTGTCTTACCCTTCTACCCTTCTGCCCACCTTGCATCTTGCAGTAAAGGGACTTGACACAGAACAGAAATGACTAGAATAGAAACAGTCGAAAACAAGTCTATGAAGGTTGATGAGCAATTGGGGTCTGATTTTTACCCTAAGGAGCACATCATGCCATGAGACACCTCAAAAACAACTTGAGTTATGGTGACTGAGGGCTGTGTCCTTTGGAGCTCACTAGCTGTCTGCCACATAACTGTCCCAACAGCCATGGGCTAAAAGCCTATTGGTGGAGTATGGCTTGGGATTCTCTGCCGATAAGGATGGAGCTGTACGTGCCATCCAGTCCTCATTCATCCTGACCTTCATATTTGTATCCAGTTGGTAAGGTTTCTAAGAGTAGGCAGTATACATGAACATAGCTAATAATTGACCTTTCCTTTTATCTAGTGCGTCAACATCCACCCATCCACTCTACCCATACCAGAAATATTCTTAGGTCCTTATGCTGGCAGGCAGGTATGCCAGGAAAGGCCTCTATATGGTTTGCAGAGACTTGCCAAACAGCACCAGCTATATTGCAGAGTAATAGGCTAGACTCAGGTGTCAGATGTGAGAGATAGCTGTTTCAACTGATACACTAATGTTTAGCATCATGGAAGGGGGTGGCCACTGAATAGAAAACCAGAGGGTGTGAGAATGAATTCAGGGAGATTTGCTCAGAAATTGACTCAGAAGCAAAGGCATTTAACAAAACAAGCAAGAAAGATGTAACGTCTGCTATGGCCACAGCCCCAGCAGTTCCTCTTCTCCTCGACTATACTATACTTGCTTCTATAAAACTTGTGTTTTTTGAAACAGCTTTATTGTTATACAATTCACTGCCAGTAGCTATGCAAGGCAGTGGCTTTTAATATGTTCACAGGGTTCTATAAATACTGCTGTACTCACCTGTAAGACATTTCCATCACTCCCAAAACAGAACAGAAATCTCTGGAAACAAGTCTATAAAGGCTGATGAGCAAGCAATGGGGCCTGTTTTTCACCCTAAGGAGCATATCATGCCATTAAACACATCAAAAACAACTTGAGTCACTTCCACACTCCTTCATTTTCACTTCTATCCCCCACAGGCACCTTAGCCCTATACAACCAATATATATATTTGCCTGTCCTGGGCATTTCATATGAATGAGATTATATCATACAACTGGATGGTTTCATTTTGCACAGGACAATAGAGTCAGTGAAACTTTCTTGAGAAAGGCAGCCTTGGGTCCTACCCTTAGCCATAGCTGGCAGATGGGATCAGTGTGCTGCTCTCAGCCAAAGGACTGCCAATCCACATGCTGGTGAGCAAGCAGTGTTGAGTTCTAGCCAGAAAGATGGGCCAGGGAATCTGATTCTCTTCCATTTGAACTGTTAAAATACTAACAATGGGGCAGCCTTCACATGAAATCAGAGGGCAAGACAAGTTAGTTTGCACAGAAGCAAAGGCAATGACCAGGACAAAGAAGAGTGAACTGACCTGAGAGCATTAAGGCTGTTTGCCATTTCCTTTGCATCAGATCCTGCCTCCAGGTTCCTGCCTGGTTTGAGTTCCTGTCCTGACTTCCTTTGATGATGAACAGTGTTGAGGAAGTGTAAGTTGAATAAACTCTTTCCTCCCTGACTTGCTTTGCTCATGGTGTTTCATAACATCAATAGTAACCCTAACTAAACAGAAGGCTTGATTTAGGTTTTCAGCTCTAACTAGGTTCTTCCACATGTGTAGCCTTAAAAAAACAAAAAACAAAAACAAAAAAAATCATTACTTAGTTCCAAAAAAGCTGAAAAGGAATAAACTTAGTAGAATGAGAGGATAGTGAACTCAGCCCAAGACATTCTAGGTTTCAGATACAGGGACACAGAGGGACCTCCAGAAATAAAGTCTGGTGAGAGAAAGAGGCGCCTACAGAGAATGGTAAGAAGGAATAGCCAGAGCTGGGGGCAAAGGACCAGGAGACAGTGGTTGGGGACCAAAGCCATATGTTCTCCGGCCTGGGGATTCAGCAAGTCCCCTAAATGCTTTGGGAGCAGACAGACTGCCTCCTATTCAGTTCTGCCTTCCAGAAGTCAATGAGAACTCGCTGAGGGGGTCAACCTCCTCAAAGCAGGAGGAACACTAGTGTGGGGAGGGCAGTGCTGCTGCCATGACCATTGTCACCTGTGGGAGGGAGACCAACCTCTAGTCCCAGATCTTCAGGCTACGGCTCTGCTGTACAGTTACAGCCTATAAATCCATATGTCTGAGAAATACAGTTCAAGTCAAGGCAAAGAGGAATGAGAGGAACCCAGTGAGAGTCAGCCCTGCTGCCTCTTCCTCACCTGATACTAGTCCTGGATTCTTTCCTCTCAAAAGTCTCTGCTTCCTGGGTGACTTTATACCTCCCTTGAGATCTCATGAGTTACTTGTAGATGAAAATCGGGCACAAAGGTTACAATCTGAGTGAGTCAGGAGACAACAGTCAGATTCAGCTTTGTGAAGCAGCCATGGATACTTTTCCCCTTTTCTTGGAGCTACACACACACACACACACACACACACACACACACACACACACACGCACGCACGCACGCACGCGCACACACACACGTTGCTCATGGCTGAGATTCCCAAGACGAGATCCCAAAATAAGTGGAAGTAAAGCATCCAGAGGTGGGAGGAGGATGCCCACAGGAGAGGTATGAAAGGGACAGAGACAAAGTCTACATCCACTGCTCATTTCCCCATGGGCTCCTCTTAAGGCCCCAGACACCACAGCCCACAGAGCTTCCCTGGGCCACCTGGAGTGCTGGTGCCGTCTGTGGCTGCAGCAATGGACCGAAGCCCTCATAATTATCCAAGTGGTGAGACAGAAAGCCAAGGGGAAAGACCACATCAGTGGAAGCTGAGATGAATTCAGACCACCCAGAAAGGCACTTAATTCTGTCAAGTTCAACTAATCTTCAGTCGCAACACTATCAATAACCAAAATACATGTAAATCCAAAATCAGGGCCTCTAATTCTGAAACAGTTGGGAAGCAAGTGAAATTAAGACAATGGGCTTCTGAGATAGCTGTCAAGACTTATTCAGTGCCACATGGACTACTCACTCAGAAACAGTAGTATTTCAAAGTCCAGAGATCTGAGTCTGAAGGAGTCCCCCAGACTCTGAGGTCATTTGCTCTTACTGGGTGATTGTACTTATAGAGGCATCATGGGTGATTGTAAGTGTGCAGCCCTTGCTGTCCTGAAGCCTGATCCTAGCTAGCTATGTACTCATAGGAGCCACAGCAACCGGGCAGTATATAAGGAGTGCTAACTTGTGTAACTCCAGCTAGAACACTGTGGAATTTGGCAGGTAATCAACTGTGGTTAGAAACATCAGGGAAAGCTCTGTAGGAGAGCCAGAACTTGAGCAAGAGTTTGGGAAGACAACTTTCCACTTGATAGGAATAAACATCTGGCACACAAGTGTGCAGTCAGTACTTAAGTGTATAAACATCACTGACTAGGGACATTCAATGGACATGAGAAGGACAGATGGCCAGGTCACACTGCAAACTCGCATCCCCCTGTCTTCCTTCTGGGACAGCTTATCAATCTCCCCAGAGAAAAGCATCCCCACATCTCATTGCCGTCACTATCCCCACTCCAAGTGAAGGAGAGAGACTGTGTGTGAGTTTGTGTGTGAGTGTGTGTGTGAGAGTGTGTGTGAGTGAGTGTGTGTGTGAGAGTGTGTATGAGTGAGTGTGTGTGAGAGTGTGTGTGAGTGAGTGTGTGTGTGAGAGTGTGTGTGAGTGAGTGTGTGTGTGAGTGTGTGTGAGTGTGGCTGCTACAGAGGACCTGGCCACACCTGCAACTGCCCTTCATAACCTCTTAGAAGTAAACGTCAGGTGCCACTTTATGACCTGTACGCTTTCATTACTGGCATTACCTATTCATGCAGTATGGTCTTGCTGTTCTTTTTTTTTTTTTTTTTTTTAAGATTTTATTTATTTATTGTGTATACAGTGTTCTGCCTGCATGTATACATTCACTCCAGAAGAGGGCACCAGATCTCATTTTGTAGATGGTTGTGAGCCACCATGCGGTTGCTGGGAATTGAACTCAAGACCTTTGGAAGAACAGGCAGTGTTCTTAACCTCTGAGCCATCTCTCCAGCCCGGTCTTGCTGTTCTTAAGGGAACAGGACAGGTGCTTGCAATCTTGGAAACCTTGTTGATGTTGTAGATAAGTCTCCTCACAATAAAATTCACTCACTGCATAAGTAAAACCAAAACCTCTTGTAGTCTTGCATGTGAAAAGCAAAGACCCATGCATGCAGCAGCATTCCATACAGAAAAAAACGTTGCCGAAGGACTTGTGTACCCTGTGATTTTTTTATGAGGATATTACAAATTTTTTAATTTATTTTTTATTTCTTCAAGTTACATCTCAATCGCAATCCCCTCCCTACTCCCCCCTCCAGTCCCACCCTCCCACCCTCTTCCCCCTCAACCCCCCCATCCACTTCCTTTTTTTTTTTTTTTTAAGTTTAAGGTATATCTTTTTCCCCTCAACAGCTCTCCCTTTCAGTCCAACAAGTGGTTCTTTCTCTTATAACAACAAGTACAATACAAAACAACAGAAATAATTAGGCCACAATTATGAGAGTTATATGGCTTAGCATACATTCCCAATGTCCAGTCCATATGCATCTGGCCCCTGACTTTAACATTCTACTATCTAACCATCTCCATGAATTTAAAGTTCTATATCCAACTCAGCTTCCATCCTAACTTGCATCACAATTTTAAAAACATCTTAGATCCAGAACACCCTCTTAATTCCTAAACAACTCAAAATTTAACTTTGAGACTCTAGCTTCCTAGTCTTCAACCACATCAGGGACCTGAGAGGGATAAATATATCTGAATAAACAGGAAGTGCAGGTGCCCTGTGATTTATAAGCTCAACACAACGAAATCATCTTGTCCCATGATTTTGTCTTTGTGTGTACCAAAGCTTACAGTCTTCTTTGATCGTAAATGTGTGACCAGTCTCTATATTCACAAGCACGTGGTTAGAGACTCTGCATGTGTTTTGGGCACCACCAGTTCCTCCATCCAGGAAACACCAGGGGACACAGAATAGAGGGATGACATGTACAGAGGAAGAAGCAGAAGCCCAGAGAGCCCACTCTTTCTTCCGGGGTCAGCGTTTCCCAAAGTGGGCTGCTCAGAACACTGGTATCTTGAATATAGACGCTCTATGGAAAGGGGATCGGGTCATGATCAGACACATTTGAGAAACTGGGGGTTTGACAAAACTGAGTGGGGGTTTTCATTAGTTTATTTAAACTATACAGCTGCTAATTGCAGCCAGCTTTCTCTCCACAAAATTGGAGACAATGGGATCAATGGGTGATGTGTTAAAACTCCCCCTAACTGGGATCACAGTAGTTGTTTGGACTCTTGGGGACAACAATGCTCCCCACATGCACAACATTGAACTCTTCTTCCCTGAGCATGCTGCCTCTTAGGTTCTTGATGGGCTGGACTGCTTTTTCATGACTTACTCTCTTTTGTTAGGCTTCCTACATCTCCCTGCTCATCCCCCAGAGTGGAACTCAGAAGACAAGACAGGTGGAGTCCCTTAACCCCTTGTAGCTACAGTGTTGAGGGATTTTTTGTTTCTCCTTCTAGAATCCAAATAGAGAGCGACAGGAAACCAGCACTGACTGGAAGTCCAGTCCATTCACCAGCTCCTCCAACCCCAGCGTTTTTACTGCCTATGGTTGGCTCCCTGCTCAGCACACCGTTCCCTGCGGAGAGGAGAGGTGTGTGGGGGTGGGGCAAGAGGGGATCTTTGCTGCTGATCACCTGTTTCTAAAACGTCTGTTCTGTGTTTCTATAAAGGTTTTAACCACTTTTCTCATTCAAGGACCTTGCAGACCGAGACCTGATTCTAGTTCACCGATATCATCTATAGACCATGTTACCAACCTCGGTAGCAAGGAATTCTGAACTCAGAAAAGGCTAGGCTGGGATAACTAGCGGTCAGTGACCAATATTGGGTTCCCAGAGTTGGGGCTCCCCCTGCTGGAATCTGTAGCCAAACACGGGTGTATTTTTCTCCTGCAAGCCCTGATTGAGCTTGTCTTCAGCCAGCTACTTCACATTCAGACAAGGCTTCTCCCAAAGACTTGACTGGCATCTCTATCCAGGCATCTGTGAGATTCCCTTCTCTCTGCCTGTGTTTTCTTTCCTAAAGGATGATCCAGCTTGCCCAGCCTGGGTCAAATAGGACTTCCCAATGCTGGAAATTTAGGACTGGGGAATTTCCCAACATTTCCCCAAAGCAGATCTTTGTAGGACAAGTTCTCCCCAACAAGAACTGCATTCTTCAAATACTTGAAGATTCAGATCCTTTGTATTGCACATCTGAATCTGAAGGGGGGAAATGGCTTGTGGATTCCAGAGAACAGAAGGTGAGAAACACCTCCAGGAAGCTCCCTCTTGGGAGTGAGGTCAACAGCACAAAACTGGAAAGGAACCTAGTTTTACTCTGCTCTGTTTGCTAAGCCCATCCTTGCTGTAAAACATTGCCTCTGTGGAGTAGGAGAATAAACAGTTCATCTTGCCAGTCTCTAGCTTCCTCCGTCTAGCTTCTAAGACCCGAGTCTCAGAATTCCTGGTGGCTGAGAAATTGCACAGCCTTCCATCTGGAGACTATTCCCCACCCCATTTGCTGCTATTTGTAATTGAGAAGTCTGTGTATCTTTTCATTTGTCAAAGATGAGGGGAAAGGAGGAGGGCTGAGTCACAGTGAAATGGAAATCCAGCGTTGTCATGCAGAGGGCCGCAGGGTTTCCAGGTGCTCTCTGTCGGGTGACGACTGGTTCTGATGCACTGGCGTTGGAGCTGGAGGTTCCCTAAGACCTAAGAAGTCAGGGACTGTTAGCCGTGCTTTCCAGAAATGGAATCCGTACCCACCCGGGGCCTCGCTGAAAGGAAGGCACAGAGGGCTAGGAAGGTTACGATCAGTAGCTCAGTTGGTAGATGCAGCCCTGGGTTTGATCCTCAGTTCCTCATAAAGCCAGGTGTGGTGATGGTGCAGGCTGGTGATTCTAGTACCTGGGAGGTTGAGGTAGCAGGAGGGAAAGTTCAAGGTCACATCCTGGACTCAGCACTTGGAGGCTACCTGAGATATATTAGACCGTGTTTCCGAAGAAGAAATGTAAAGACAGCAAATTCAAAACCCTAAATGAAGGCATACCTCTTTCAACCCCATGAATAATTATTCACATTTACAGAAATGAATACTAAAAGGAGCAGATCCTCATTTTACAGCAGGCTGCACTATGAGATCTCTTTACATTCCAAGTTCCCCTGATGCATAAAACATATGATTAGATTTACAAAAACTTGATTTACACGAGTTCTTTTTTTTTTTTTTTTTACATCTTTGCAGAAAGATTAGGTGTGATTAGATTGGATGGGAGCCCTCCCACCCACCCCAGCTTCACGGATGGGCGATAGTAGAGTTACCAACTAAATATTCTTGAGGCTGTTTGACAGAGCTGACATCAGTTGCGTGATGTTCCTGGAGATGTCTTGGGTGAGGCCGAATGGCTGCTTACAGAGGTGGTATTGGAACTCCTAACAAGGGAGGCTTCAGGAAATAGGAAGAGTGTTCAACAGTCATGAACTCACCAATGAGGCAGAGAGCATCACAGCTGGAAAAATGGTCTGATCTGTTCCCTATAGAGAAAAGGGATCCGGAAAGACCCAGACAGCTTCTATCACCACTAGCATGAGGCCGCTAAGAGAAAGAAAGAAAGACGGAGAAACCCAGGTGGCAAGAGAGCCTTTGGCTGAGGCTAAACAAAGGAAGTTATCTCGCAGAATTTATGTGTTCATTCCAAGAAATTTTAAGAAGACCTTCAGAGCCCACACCATTGTGAAAGTTATAGAACTGGGCTTCTGGTTGAAATCTCTACTCTTTCCAGACCAGCTTTTTTTCCCTATGAAACTCTGCCACGCACACGGTAAACAGTCACATAGACAACGTGTGTGGTAACTTCTTATATAGCCCTCCAATGGTCAAAATCAACTTCATTTTAAAATACAGACTCAGGATAATTAGCCACCGTAAACTTGAAAGAGGAAGAAAAACAGTCCATATAAACTCTCTTTTCTGATGAAGAAATCCTAGCCTGCACCATTTTGAAATACCTGTGAATTTCTGTCATATCGTGCTCTGACTCCTGATTTGCTCTGAGCTCTCTGAAGTGAAGGACAGCAGGGGCTTTGGGAGTCCACATCCAATTTCCTTTCTTACCCTTTATCCTTGTTCCCTGCCCTCCCCCAACACACACACACACACACACACACACACACACACACACACACACACACACACACACACACACACACACAGCAACATTTTGAGATGGCCAGAGAAAGAAGTGTCCTATTTTCCTTCCCTCTCTTCTCTCACCTCACAGACTGGAAGATGCAACAATGTTGAAAAGCTGTCCACCACGCCCTGGACCTTCCATCCTTGGTGTGTTTTTTTATGACCTTCCACCCGTTCATGGTGATACGGCACACTCACAGCTCATGAATATTTGATACCGAATTAAATGGTTTGTCATTCTGTTACATAAAGAAGATGATTTAGTTCAAATGAAACCATTTGAAAGAGAACTCGTTATTACGTACCATGATGATTTTATTTTATTGAAACGCTTTGATTGTTGCATAGACAATACACGACTTTCTGCCTCTGTCTTTTAATTACCACCCCCTGTTTTTTGTCTAAAAACTAAAACCTGCCTTTCACTTTGCAAACTACAGTACTTGTTTTCATTTAAATAAGAAAAAGTATTTTCCCAAATTATTAAATTGTTTAATAATGGAACAAATGGAATAATAATATTTTCCTAGGAGAGTGCACCTCAAAAATTAGAGAGAGAACACGTGCTCCTACAATGACATTTTTAATTCATGATGTAGCCAAAAGGAATCTTCTGAGACTTAGCAACAGCCTCTTTGAAGGTGTGTCAGCTGAGACCCCGCGCTTATTTATGTTCATGCAGGTAGCTGTGTAAGTTAACCCTAAAATGTTGGGTCTTTTTTAACACGATTTGGAAACATTTCTTTGTATATCTGAACAAGTAACAGCTGTGAGCAGTGAGGAGGATAACGAGTTTTGTTAGGAATGCTGGGCAAACCAAGCCCTCTGATTTTCAGGGCTGACTGCGGTGAAGGGCTGAAAGCCTGCCCCCTCCCCCTATGCGTCCCATCCTGAAGAACATAAGTTAAGTACATGAAGTACAGAATTTACTGTCTGAGTCTTTGGGCAGCCTGAGTACCCACTACCAATGAGTGCACATCACCAGTGGTGAGGGGACACTGAGGTGCTCAAAGGGAGAGAGTCTTTAATACAGAGGAAGAAAATTGTCCCTGAAAGCAGAAGCTTGCTCGTGCTCCAGGGCGGTCACCAATTCATTTAAAATAGTTATTTTCTTGCTTTATTCCTTTTCTTTTTCTTTTAATTTAACCAAAGAAAAACAGTAAATGGTTTTATGGTGGTTTTTTTTTAAGTTACCCAACAAAATAAATCAAGTTACTTAAACCACTCTGCTATCATAAGGTCTTTAGTCCTTATTTTCAGTCATTCTAATGCTTAACTATACAAGATGACCCGTGAAACTGGAGACACAGCTCTTTTTTTTTTTTTTTTTTTTTTCTTTTCGAGACAGGGTTTCTCTGTGTAACAGCCCTGGCTGTCCTGGACTCACTTTGTAGACCAGGCTGGCCTCGAACTCACAGAGATCCGCCTGCCTCTGCCTCCCAAGTGCTGGGATTAAAGGCGTGAGCCACCACCGCCCGGCAAGACACAGCTCTTAGGATGCCAATCTCCAAATATTTTCATTTAATTTTTCCTCCCTATGAGAATTTTTTTCTCCTTTCCAAGCCCTAAGATAATATTTCCTGTGCTCAATATTTGCTGATTTACATACTAATGTTGAATTGTTTTCTTAACTCAAAGGCCACTTCGGGTGCATAATTTAGATTAACTGTATTCAGAGATAACTAGGAGAAACAGACTCCTGCATTCTACTTTACTGTAGAATAAAACATCAAAAAGTCCTTGGCTGTCACTTACGCGTGACGATCCTATTGCATGATTTCCTTTAGAAACTGACAAAAAAAACATCTGTCATGTACCTGTTGTTATTAATCCTCCAATAGCAAATGGTTCCCTGTGGTTTTTGTTATGCTTTTGACAATATGGAGAAAGGACAGTGCTGTTCAAATGACACTGTCCCTTTAATAATCTATTTTAAGTAAACAGGTACTGGACATTGCTGTAGTCATTTGTCCCCATGATTAAGTGTCTATAGTCTATTAGTGAGGAATATCTGATTAGTCACATATAGTGCCCCTACCACTACAGTTCGTATTTAATATTAGTTGCCTGTTGTGGAGAGATGACTCAATGAAGCAACTAACTCAAAGGTGGGCTTGGTTTTTAAGATTAGACACAAAGCTGGAGTTGTGGAGTTGGGTAAAATGAAGGGCCGTGTCTATATTCTCTGATTCTTGATTCTGATGTCTCTGATTCCTCTACCCAGATTTCCTCCCTTCACCCCAACCCTTGCAAGTGTTTCCTTCTCTAACTTTAGCTCATTTTGCTGTTCCTCTTAAATATGTGTGTTTCTAAAGCTTTTTACACATAAGCCTCCTTTAAAATGGAGTTTGGCCAAGCATGGTGCCACATACCTTTAATCCCAGAGGCAGAAGGATCTCTATGAGTTTGAGGCCCGGCTGGTCTACAGCAAGTTGTAGGCCAGCCATACTAGTAAGACCCTATCTCAAAAATATAAACAAACAAACAAATAAAATTGATTTTGCCTCTATATTCCTAAAACTGAGGGTTCCAAAATCTGCAATGGAATTAGCTTCTTCTTCTTCTTCTTCTTCTTCTTCTTCTTCTTCTTCTTCTTCT
>CAJQZJ010032684.1:2075453-2116034 GCA_907164525.1 Lophiomys imhausi
CACACACACACACACACACACACACACACACACACACACACACACACGCAAGCACAATTAGGGAAGGGAAGATCAAGGTGATGGCAAATGGACAGAATATGTACTTTAACCCAGTCGGTTTCCTGAATACCAGGCCCAGAACAGCCATCCCTTCTCAAGATGCCCACAACAGCCAGGGAGCGGTAATGCACACCTTTAATCCCAGAGCTCAGGAGGGAAAGGCAAGAGGATCTCTGTGAGTTGGAGGCCAACCTGGTCTATAGAGGGAGTTCCAGGACAGTCAGGGCTGCACAGAGAAACCCTGTCTCAAAAATACAAAACAAACAAGCAAACAAAATCAAAACAAATAAACAAAGGTGTTCACAACAAATTGATCTGGACCAGCCTTCCATGATCTGTTCAGACAGAGGGGGTTAGGGATTCAAAGCCTCAATTTATGTCGCTACAACAGAGCCCTGAATGGCACACAGCCAGCTCTTCAGCTGCTATGTGGCAATGTTTAACTTCTCTTGCAGTTTGTGGGGCACATCTTCAAATAAGAGTGCAGTTGGCACTAGCATTAGTGAGAGGAACGCACTTGCATATCTTTCAGAGAAGATAAACATTGTGAATTCTGTCCATTTAAGGAGGCAGACTTTTTGGAATCTTAAGGAAAGATTCCTGCCATGGGAAAAAAAATGTAGACTTCAAATTTACCACTTTTAAAAAAAAAAAAAAATCAGCCATGCCAAAAAAGAGTGTTATATTGGACTTGGGACCTCTGAGTATGGCTGTACAGTATATGTCTTAAAAACATCTGGGGGAAATTCTCAAATAGACTTCAGTGGGCAGTGCAACCTACAGTGTGAAAGCAAGTTGCTTGGCGCAGCCAAGGCAGATGAAGGTGTGCTATGGAATATTGGGACCCTGGACCCGTGTCCTTCTGCCCACTCCTACGTGGTGACTCAGGTAATACGGCAGTGCCAGGCTTGCACATGCCTGTCCCTTGTAGCACTAAACTTACTGTCCTACCCTTGTTAATAACAATCTTCCATGTTTTGAATTTCCACTATGAGGCACTATTCTCTGAGATAAACTGGCCTCCAGACACACTGAGCTCTGCCTGAACCCAGGGAACCACCACTTCTGGCCAGGCTCTCTGACCTCCAGTTCCCAGGAAATCTGCCCTGGGACTTTTGTTGTTCCCTCTTAACTGTTCCTTATTCATGTGAGTGTGAGTGTGTGTGTGTGTGTGTGTGTGTGTGTGTGTGTGTGTGTTTACCACCTCAGGTATCATTCCTCAGATACTTTCTTGCTTTCTTTCCTTTCTTTCCTTTTTTTTTTTTTCCTGGTTTTTCAAGACAGGGTTTCCCTGTGTAGCCCTGGCTGTCATGGAACTCACTCTGTAGACCAGGCTGGGCTCAAACTCAGAGATCCACTTGCCTCTGCCTCCCAGTGCTGAAATTAAAGGCATGCGCCACCAATACCATGCTTTCTGTCTCTCTTTCTTCCTACCTTCCCCTTTTTCTTCTTTTTCTGAAGACAGAACCCCTTGCTGGCCTGGAACTCACCACATAGCCTAGGCTGGTTGGACATGAGCCTCTAGAATCTACCTCCGGATTATAAGCACACACTACCATACCTGGCTTTCATAGAATGGGTTTTAGAGGTCAAATTTAGGGCCTCATGTTTGCAAGACAAGCCTTTTTAATGACTGAGCTGTCTTCCCAGCCTGGCACCTCCTCCTTTGAGATCTCAGCTTTTTAACACTTCCTCCGACTAGGCTAGACCTCCCCTGCTCCGGTCCCCTTCTTGCTATGGCTCTGTGCCTTGTTTTATTCATGGCCCAGTTCAACATCTACACTGAAGCACCGTGAGCCTTATAGACAGAGCTGTGCCTGTCCCACTGGACCGCTAGTTATCTACTGCCTGGCATACAGTTGAGCTTGTGTCTGATTGAATGAAGGATCGAATGAATGAATGAATGAATGAATGAATGAATGAGGAGGAGGAGCTCTATAAGACGACTGCAGCTTCCATTGCAGTGTCTTGAAATTGCTTCTTGCCTAACCTGATTCTACTTGTAAAGCAAACTCTCAATCAGCATTTGTGCCCTCCTCAAAATGATTTTTTGTGTGCCTTTTAGGGTTCGAATACCTCAGTCAGCCTTGCTGAGGAGCCCCCAGCCTCCTGTCAGCACAGCAATCCCTGGCACTGCCCTCAGTGGGCCACCTCCTTCTCTTCTGTAACAAAAGGTCCTTGACCTTTCCTGAATGGTGGGATTGAGGCCTCTCATCCCACAGGGTAGACATCATCCCAAGATAATCTGAGTAAAATGCAAGTCTGCTCACTGCTTTTCATGCTCCTGTGACTGGGGCCCACCACTAAGTACAATATTACTCATTAGTTTAATGTACAATGATCATATTATAGTGATATAATACACGGTGACAATCTTGATACTTTCGTCTGACAAGCCAACAAACCTGACAATCTCATTTTAAGGCATCTGCAATTTAAAAAGAAAAAAAAATGTACACTCTAATGTCATTGTGCCCTCCCCAAACGAGGAGGGGTTGGACGCACTTGGAGTACGACATGCTGAATTGCTGTCAGAATTCTTAAAATTAAATAAAACCCTCTTAGTGTTATAAGTGAGAAGACAATAGCAGCCACTACCTGAATAGATAGCTGTCACTCTAGAAGACAGCCTGCCCGGAACTCCGAGAACTTGCTTTTGAGGGATGCTAAAACTGGGGCTGAAGAAAGTGTGTTCCCTGGGTACCACATTCTCCGTGGGAGAATTCACCTGCCATGTGTGTTTGGGGTGTCAGTGTGTGTCAGGAAAACAAAGGCTGCTGGGGATGTACTGATAGAGTCAGGTCATGTGGTAAGGGCACATTAAAACAGAAAACTGCACATCAAAGCTGTGTACACTCACTCCTCCCTAAGATTTCACAGTTTTGTTGATCTGAACAGGCCTGACCTCAGTTCACTCTGGTTTTTGCCCCTACCCCATTTTTAAAATGTAGACTCTCAATCAAAATCAATTACTTGCATTCTTAAGAAACTTAGCCCATGCTAAAAACGAAGGAGAAAAATTTTAGCCAGTACTGATCCTCCAGAGGAGGAAAACCCCTAGGAGCTTAATGTTTAAAAAAAAAAAAAACCTCCAGGCACTTGCATTTGTTCGGGCGCCATGCTCCTCAGTTGGCTTTGAAAGAGCAGAGGGGAACTCACACCTCAGCGGTCAGAGTCAAGGCCTTACAGTAGCCGGACTGCGTGTGTCTGGAATCATGTCCCACGCTTAATCAGAAGCTCTGTCCATCCAAGGCAGTGGACATGAGTTCCCTTCTGTGACCCTAGCACGCACGGCAACGCGGCGCCGCTGCGAGAATGCTCACCTTTGGGGAAAAAGAAGGCTCTAATCTTGATCCTGTTCTCATCGCTGCAAGAATGGCCCTGGTTGTGTGGCCCCAATCTTTTTTTCTTGCCTGGCTACCCTGATCCTTTCTTGCCCTGGTGAGAGAGCGAGTGGCGCGGCCGCGGCGCTCCCTCCCTCCATCCTCATCTGGTAGCAGGCTTTTTTCAACCCCCAGTCCTTCCTCACAGGTAGGAAGCACATCACAACTCATTAGTAATTTACTGCTACAGTAATTTTTATAATTACTGCCAGGAGGCCTCATTAAATTTGATCTAATGAATAAATATTGTATTTTTCAACGTGATTACCAGAACAGCTTAAGCTGAGTGCCATAAACAATTATTTTCCACAGTACTCAGGATGTTGGTGACTATTGATTTTTATTTCATAAAGAATTTACTGTAGTAATATGGCAATATAAATTATTTCAGAAATAGGCTCCATCCCTGTGTCAATTCACAAGCAACTGCGAATTCCAGAAACACTGGTGTGAAAGGGCTGCAAAGTGGATGGATAGGAAAATAGGGCAAAAGGAGAGCCCAGTGTCTGTGGGCCAGGTCGCTGTGTGTATGGACAGCCTGGTGCCACCAATATTAGCCCCAGCTGATGATGGGTTCCTGTCCCTGTAGGAGTGGTAAGCACTTGGCTGAACTCAGAGCTGGAAGACGATTCTTTGCATTAAAAAAATATATATACAGTCAATAAATTTGCCTCACTTGAAAATTTCTGAAGTAAAAAAATGACACCAATGGGAGGCTCATATAAAGCCCCATTATTTATATGTTTCCTTCTTCCAGGACTATTTTGTGCCTTTTGTTTGGGTGTTTGTTTTATTTTTCTGGTTTTGATTTTTGAGACAGGGTTTCTCTATGTAGCTCTGGCTGCCCTGAAACTCAGTTTGTGGACCAGGGAAGCCTCAAACTCAGAGATCCACCTGCCTCTGCCTCCTGTGTGCTGGGATTAAAGGCATGTGCCACCACGCCTGGCTATTCTGTGCTTTCTGCTCTTCTATTTCGTTCTTAATTCTTTTTTTTTTTCTCCTAATGTTGTGTTGTGGAATTTCCCATTTTAACTACCAGAATCTGTATTTTCCTACCTCTTTTAATATCTATCCCACTTAACACCACCCTTTATATATAGCCACTGTGAGGTATGCTGGGATTCCCTGGGTTTTTAGTTCTCATCCTCTGACCAAAGCAGAAATTTGCTACTGAAGATGACCAATGCTTTCCTGGCCTTGAAGGCATGACTAAGGTAAAATGAGGTCGTATGGGAAGACTCCAATCAAGGGACTAATGTTCTTATAAAGAGGACATGTGGACACAAGTACAGAGAAAAATAATTTGACAACAGCAGGGATATCTATTTACAAGTCAAGGAGAAGTCCCTGAAGCAGCCAGCCCCAGTGACCTCCACCTCAGACTTCTAGCCTCCAGAATGAGAAAGTCTTTTTTTTTTCTGTTTAAGCAATCAATATGTGGTACTTTGTATATTTTTAACTGATACACAGTTGCACACTGATATATGCGTGTTTTGTGAGTGATGAAATCAGGGTCATCTCAAATGCCCCAGGAAACTCATAGGATACTCTTCACAGACTGGACAGAAGAGCCTAACGATTAACAACAAAGAGTCAGGAAGAAGACAACACCTGTATAATCAGATTATCTCAGAACATAGTTGCATAAAGCTATTCTTCTCACATTCGTGAGTGCTGTAGGTCAGGGTTTGAGACATGGATTGGAAAACCATCTTTATTCTATGATGCCTGAAACCTCATCTAGAAGCAGGAAGGCTGAGCGGAGTCCGGCAGCTAAGGTCCAGAAGCATCAGAAGGCTTGTCCTCTCCCACTCATAGAGTGTAGGGTGGGTCAGAATAAATGTGTGCCCATTAATATGTGGTCTCTTCATGGAGAGTGGGTTTCCTAACTACGTGGTGGCTGGGTTCTAAGAGCAGGTAGAGAGTAAGATGCCACTCAGTCCTTTTGAAGCCAACCTTACAAGTCTAACACTGACATCTCCACAATGTTCCATCAATCAAGAGAGTGCTCATTCTGCCAATGATGCCAATTTGACACTACCTAGGCTCTCCTAGGAAGACATTATTAGTGAGGGTTGGTCTAGACCAAGTCGGCCTGTGGACATGCCTAGGAAGATTACTTATTCATCTATTTATTTATTTACTTGTGAGACAGGGTCTAACTATGTAGCTCTGTCAGTTCCGGAACTCACTATGTAGACCTGGCTGGCCTTGTACTCACAGAGATCTTCCTGCCTCTGCCTCCTAAGTGCTGGGATTAAAAGATATATGCTACCATGCCTGGCTGGGGGGATTATTATTATTTTTTTTTTTTTTTGGTTTTTCGAGACAGGGTTTCTCTGTGTAGCCCTGGCTGTCCTGGACTCAATTTGTAGACCAGGCTGGCCTCGAACTCACAAAGATCCGCCTGCCTCTGCCTCCCAAGTGCTGGGATTAAAGGCGTGTGCCACCACTGCCCGGCAGGGGGGGGTTATTTTAATAGTCTTAATCGATGTGACAAGACCCAGCCTGAAAGCCAGCAGCAACACCATTCCCTGGTTTGGGGACCCCAGGTTGTATGAGAAGCTAGCTGCTCACTAGTGTGCGTGCATTTGGTTTTTGTTTGTTTGTCTGGCTTGGTTTTTTTTCTGCTTTTAACCTATGGAGTAGCTCTTTTCAGTTCCTTCCACCTTGGTATCCCGGCTGTGATGGACTGCAGATTGGACCTGTGAGCTAAATAAACCCATTATCCCCCAAATAGCTTTTTGTCATCACAGCAGCAGCAATGAGACTATAACACCCCCATTCAGCAAGTGTGTGTGTGTGTGTGTGTGTGTGTGTGTGTGTGTGTGTGTGGAGAGTGGGAGTGTGGAGGGGTGTCAGATTGAGTGGCAAAGGGGATGAATGACGTTCAGAAAAGTCAGTGGGCCCAGGAATATGTTAGGGCCTCTGTCATCTGCCACACTTAGACAATGTTTCAGTTCTGTTTCCTTGTTCTTGAAGTGGAGTAGCGTAAGCTTGCCTGTGTGGTTGTCGTTGTAAGGGCTCAAGTAACAGTTCGGGAGCACAGTGCCCTGCGCCCAGCAAGGACTTAGGAAACCTTAGCTATTCTTGTCATTTGGGACCAAGCTCTTATTCTGGGCACGCACGCCTAGCCTAGAGGGATGACCACAAGCTGAGGCTGATCCCATTGACCCAGAATGGTGGCGTGAGCCCCTCATTCTGTTCCCTCTCCAGCCACACCCAGTGAGAGAATCCTTCATCTCTCAGAACCCAATTGTCTCCACAGCAGTCATCCAGGAATAAGAATTTGGGACTCCACAGTCACCATTAATTAATTCACTTCTCTCTTGCCTGAGCCCTTTTAAGGATATTTGCTAGCAAAAAAGACAAAAAAAAAATTGATTATGTTTGGGCAAAAACCTAATTTGAAAAAGTGCATTGCAAAACAGTATCCCTACTATTTATTTCATTAAGGAAATAAATAAATAAATGAAGCAAATAAAATGCATATATACCCAGATACAGAAACTTTTAAATGTTGTATCTTAAGAATGTTTATTCAGGATGATGAGGTCAGAGTTCTCCTTTGTGCTTTAGAATTCCCACATTCTTTACAATAAATACAGATTAACTTTGTAGTCAGAACAAAAGAAAAATCACATTGATGCTATATATATATATATATCTTTTGAGACAAGGTTTCTCTGTGTATCCCTGGCTGTCTTAGTAGACTCACTTTGTTGACCAGGTGACCTCAGACTCAGAAATCTGCCTGCCTCTGAGTCCTCAGTGCTGGGATTAAAGTCGTGCCCCACCATGCCCGGTTTGTATTTTATTTTATTTTATTTATTTATTTATTTTTTTTTGGTTTTTCAAGACAGGGTTTCTCTGAATATCTCTGGCTGTCCTGGACTCGCTTTGTAGACCAGGCTGGCCTCGAACTCACAAAGATCCACCTGCCTCTGCCTCCCAAGTGCTGGGATTAAAGGCGTGTGCCACCACTGCCCGGCCCTGTATTTTATTTTTTAAGGAAGATCATTTCTGCAAAGTAATAGATGGTAGGACTGATGCTACCTCTTGAGGTCATTGGTTTTTCTCTGCAGGTGACTCACTTAAGATCATGGATATCTGGTCATGTTACTTCCCTGGTGTTTGAAAAATAAAAAATAAACCTTTAAAAACCTCTCACTCTTTCAACGTAGCTGAACCCTTGATACTCATTTCTCATGATGGAGCATGGTATGTTCTGTGCGTATATTTGCTGCCACACCATTAGCAGGGCACACTCCTGAAGAATCAAATCGTAAACAGGATAGGAAAAGGGAATAAGCACATAATTTGCTGGGACCCAGTAAGACAGGGTAAAGTCAGTGTGATGTGGCAGAATGCCTCAAACCTGTGTGTGAAAGGCAAGGCAGCCTGGAAATCTTCCACACACAGAAAGGAGAGAATTGGTTTGGTTTTCCCCTCCTTCACCCATGAGAAATAGAAATAAACTGTTCATGGAAAATTAAAATAGATTCTATGAGAAATGAATAATCACAGGGCAAGAATGGACTCTTGAAAGTTAAAAAGGTGACTTAAAAACAATGTTAACTGAACTATATATAAGTGTTGATATTTGTCCATGCTGTTGTATATAAATAGCAATTCTACATGTCTGAACCTAGGTTAAGGATTTGCAGCCTCACTAGGTGTAAGAAACATAGACTCCATGAAAGAAAAGATGAAAACACAGAGGATCCACGCAGAAGATCTGTTACATAATAAAGAATTCCAGAATAAAAAGAGAAACACAATATGTACTTACACATAAGTGGATATTAGCAGTAAAATAAAGGATAACCATGCTCCAATCCACAGATCCAAAGAAGCTAAGTAACGAGGGGGACTCAAGTGGAGAACACTTGAATCTCACTAGGAAAGGGAAATAGAATAGACATTGTGGGTGGATGAAGTGGGGGTACTAAACAGGGGAGCGGGAGGGGATGGGAACAGGGAGGATGGAGGGAGACAGTCCTGGGAGAGACAACTGGAATGGGATGGGCAGCTCTGGGATGAGCTAGAAACTTAGGGCAATGGAAACTCCCAGGAATCTATGAAGGTGACTCTAGCTAAGACTCCTAGCAATGGTGGATATAGAGCCTGAACTGGCCATCTCTTGTAACCTGGCAAGACTCCCAGTGGAGGGTTTGGGACACCAATCCATCCACAAAATCTTCCACCTACAATTTGTCCTGCCTTCAAGATTTGGAGGGATAAAGATGGAGCAGAAGTTGAGAAAATGGCCAACAAATGACTGGTCCAGCTTGAGACTCATGTCATGAGAGGGAGCCCACCCCTGACCCTGCTAATGATATTCTGCTATACTTGCAGACAGGAGCCTAACATAACTGTCATCAGAGAAGCTTCACCCAGCAACTGATGGAAACAGATGCGGAGACACACAGCCAAACATTAGGTGGAGATTGGGGAATCCTGCAAAGAGGGGGAGACAGGATTGTAGGAGCCAGAGGGGTCAAGGGCACCACACACACACACACACACACACACACACACACACACACACACAAAAGCCACAGAATAAACTCGCCTGGGCCCACAGGGGCTCACAGAGACTGAACTGCCAACCAGAGAGCATGCATGGAACTGACCTAGGTTCTCTGCGCATATATTACAGCTGTGTAGCTTAGTCTTCATGTGGGACTCCTAACAGTGGGAGCAGGAGCTGTCTCTGACTGTTGCCTGCCTTTCAGGCTCTTTCCCCTAACTGGGCTGCCTCTTCTAGCCTCAATAGGAGAGGATGCGCCTTTTCTTACTGCAACTTGATATGCCAAGGCTGGTTGCTACCCATGGGAGGCCTCTTTTCTGATGAGAAGAGGAGGAGGAGTGGATGGGGGAGGGGAGGGAAGGTGGGAGGGCAGGGATTGGGAGGAGAGGAAGGAGGGGAATTTTTAATCAGGAAGTAAGTTTTCCCTAGTGAATTTTTTTATTTTTTATTTTTTTGGTTTTTTTGAGACAGGGTTTCTCTGTGTAGCTCTGGCTGTACTGGAACTTGCTTTGTAGCCCAAGCTGGCCTTGAACTCAGAGAGATCAGGACTGCCTTCTGAGTGCTTGTATTAAAGGCATGGGCCACTAAGGCAGAGGCAGGCAGAACTCTGTGAGTTCCAGACATCCAGGGCTGCACAGACAAACAAACAAACAAAAGAAAAAAGGAAGTCATGCAAGGTAGAATGAGAAAGAAGAGATAAGTAGATAAGAGAGCAGGATTGGATGGCAATGAGGGCAATATGTTAGTAAGGAAAGGTGATCCTTAAACCTGCGAGAAAAGCTGAAGTTTCTAAGAAGGGAGAAGAAAATTTAAATTCGCAAATTGCGGGTGTAGCTCAGTAAGAAAACACCTGCCTAGCTTGTATGAGACAGTGGATTTGTTCCCTACTACCACACACACATTGAAAAGTGATACAATTTTGAATCATTTGTGCAGTGTACAAATAGAAAATTGAGCTCAGTGGGTGAAGGCACTTGCCATAAAACCTGGCAAATTGAGTGCAAACCTAGGGACTAAGGTGTAGAAGGTGAGAGCCAATTCCCACACGTTGTCCTCTGGCCTCCCCACCCATGCTGAATATGTACACATGTGTATGTAGACACACAAATACACACAATAAATGACAACTTAAAAAATAGGATAGAGAGCCGGGCAGTGGTGGCGCATGCCTTTAATCCCAGCACTTGGGAGGCAGAGGCAGGTGAATCTTTGTGAGTTCAAGGCCAGCCTGGTCTACAAAGTGAGTCCAGGACAGCCAAGGATACACAGAGAAACCCTGTCTCGAAAAACCAAAAAAAAAAAAAAAAAAAAAAAATAGGATAGAGAGGGGCTGGAGAGATCGTCCTTGTTGCTCTTACAGAGGATCTGGAGTTCAGTTCTGAGCACCCACATAATGGCTCACAACCTAACTCCAGGGATTAAAGGCGTGTATCACCTCACCCAGCCATTACAGACAGTTTCAAACTGCCAAGTGGGTACTGGGATTTAAACCCAGGCCCTCTATAAGAGCAGCCAGTGCTCTTAACCACTGGGCAACCTCTCCAGCCCCAGCCAGAATTCTTAACTTTGGTGATGTCTACCTTATGTATTTTTCAAATTTTAAACTTTATGTATAAGTGTTTGCCTACAAGAGTGAAGTACTCTGTGTATGCAAAATGTTCGTAACAACAGAACCGAGCCAGGACAGAAGCCTATCCTCAGATATAAATTCTATTTTTTTTTTTTTTTTTTTTTTTTTTTTTTTGGTTTTTCGAGACAGGGTTTCTCTGAATATCTCTGGCTGTCCTGGACTCGCTTTGTAGACCAGGCTGGCCTCGAACTCACAAAGATCCGCCTGCCTCTGCCTCCCAAGTGCTGGGATTAAAGGCGTGCGCCACCACCGCCCGGCATAAATTCTATTTTTTAAACTTTATTTTTCGTTCCATTTATTTTGAAGGCTGTAAATGTCTTTTAATTACTTATTATTGAACAATGAGACTACAGAGCGAGTGCCAGGATAGCCAGGGCTACACAGAGAAACCCTGTCTCGAAAAACAAAACACAAAGAGTTCTGGGTGGAGAGGTAGCTCAGTGGTAAAATGCCAACCATCTGTGAAAATCTGAGTTGTATGCACAGCAACACACATAAACTCACACACACGCACACGTGAACACACACATGCACAAAGAAGCACAACAAGCCTATGAAAATATAATATAGTTGAATGAAATAAAAAAGAAAGAAACATGACTGCTCTTAGGTGTGGTGGAGGAAAAGGTTTATTGTAGATAAAAGGGAGACACAGTCATAGGCAGGGACATCGGGAGAGCCCCGAGTGGGCCTGACCACACGGAGGTGTGCCATATGGGAGAGGGGGAGGGGCAGGGAGAGGGGAGAGAGGGGAACCAAGTGCAGCAGCCAGGAAGTCCAAAGGTCAAAGAGAGCAGGGAACCAAAATGGTTGGGTTATATAGGGAAGAGCAGCCCAGTTCCCTGGACTGGAGAGTTCAGGGTATGGCAGCCAGGAAAGCCCTTAACACATAGAGACTGAGGGATTCAGGGAGAACCAGGACGGTGTCTGCACAGGCACCTAAGCCATTTGTGCCAGGTAACCTAGCAAGTCTACTTTTATATACCAAGAGAAATGAAATCAAGTGCTTAAGCAAAAACAAATGCTGCCTGCAGTCTTATTCATTCTAACTCCACAGTGAAAACAACCACAATATCTACCAACTGAGGTATGCATAATTGTGGTATATCCATATAATAGAAAAATATTTTTGTTTTTGTTTTATGCTCTGGCTGTCCTGATATTATCTAAAACAGGCTGGCCTCGAACTCACAGAGATCCGCCTGCCTCTGCCTCCCGAGTGCTGGGATTAAAGGCGTGTGCCACCACACCAGGCCAAGAATATTATTTTATTTTATTTTTTTTTCGAGACAGGGTTTCTCTGTGTAGCCCTGGCTGTCCTGGACTCACTTTGTAGACCAGGCTGGCCTCGAACTCACAAAGATCCACCTGCCTCTGCCTCCCAAGTGCTGGGATTAAGGGCGTGCGCCACCACCGCCCGGCTCAAGAATATTATTTAAGCAGAAGTAGGAAATATAAACTGACACATACTACAGCACTGGTAAGACTGAGACACATGACATTAGGTGGAAGAAGCAAACACAACTCCCTATCCCCTGATCCCCACCACCTCCTGCTGGTTAGTTGTCAACCTGACACCAGCTACAGGCATGTGGGAAGGAATAATTTAACTGTGGAATTGCTTTCATCGGATTGGCTTGTGAGCACATCTGCAGGCATTTCCTAGTTAATGATTGGATGTGGGATGGCCCAGCCCACCCAAAGCAGTGACACCCCAGAGCAGGTATTCCTGGGTTGCATGAGAAAGAAAGCCCAGCAAGCTGCCTGAGGCAAACCAGTAAGCTCTCCTCTCCTCCCTTTATTTCCCTTAATGATGGGCTGTAATGGAGCAGGACGAATAAACTAAATAAAGCTTTTCTGCCCAAGTTCCTTTGATCATGCTGTTTATCCCAGCAACAGAAACCCAAGTCGGATGTTACATATT
The DNA here is from genome assembly GCA_907164525.1 of Lophiomys imhausi. Taxonomy (NCBI): domain Eukaryota; kingdom Metazoa; phylum Chordata; class Mammalia; order Rodentia; family Muridae; genus Lophiomys; species Lophiomys imhausi. The sequence continues at coordinate 2,087,984 of CAJQZJ010032684.1, forward strand.
GTGCATTTCAAACACCCCAAACAGGCAACTCTAGAGAAAGAAAGCAGTACTCCGGAGATTGGAGAAGGAAGAAGCGGGGGTGTGGCGGGGTTGTGGTGTTTGAGGTAGGGGTGTTAGTCTTAAGAGATGTGTGGGAAGGACATGAGAACACCGAAGATGGTTACACAGCACTACGAACCTACAGGAAGTCAACGAGTTGTACATTTTGAAGTGGTAAATTTTATTTCAATTTCTCTCTCTCTCTCTTTCCTTTTTTAAGAAAAAAGAATAACAAAATGCTAAACACTAACCAGAGACCCGGTAAACTTGATGCTGGATTGCTGGTTCTACAGCAAAACACCCTGAGCTGCTGCAGAAGCCTTGCTATCCAGGGGTAGCTCTCCAACGGGTTAGCCCTCATTGTGCCTGCTGAAATCAATTAATACAGTTCTCAGTGTCGGCCCCGATCATCATGCAGGCAGGGAAAATTTAGTTAATATCTTTTTCTCCCTCCCCAACACTGAAAAATAAGATAAATAGATCTATCTCCATAATTTCACTTAGTCATTTAGTTCAGTAGCATCTGTTTATCATGATTTACAAGAATTTGGCTGGCAATGAGAGTTGCTGAAAGCATTTGCATACAGGAATTTTATTTACATATTTTGCTCCTTAAGCACCAGAATACTCAAAATGGTCATGTCCTGGAAGCCCAGGCAGGCTCCAGTGGCTGTTATTACTTTCCAAAAGCCAAACTGGATGGTCATTAAGAAGGAAAGGAACATTGAGACGTAACTTGAAGAAATAAATAAATGTTGGGGGTAAAAAAAAAAAAAAAAGAAGGAAAAAAAATCTATTTACAGCTACTCAGTTTGGAAGATGAACTTCGGGGCTGGTCTATTAAAATACAGATAACCAAAAACAAGAGAAAGCAGAAATATTGATTTCTGTCATTGTAAATTGTAGTCTACCTGCCTCTGCCTCCCAAGTGCTGGGATTAAAGGCATGCGCCAGCACGCCGGGTCATTACAGACAGCTGTGCTGGGGTCTGAACCTGGGTCCTTTGGACGAACAGCCAGTGCTCTCCGCTGAGCCATCTCTCCAGCCCTCAGGATTCTTTCTACAGTATTCTTTTTTAATTGTGTGTGTGTGTGTGTGTGCACGCACATGAATGCATGCCACAGCACATGTATGGAGGTTCAGAAAACAACTAGGAAAAGTCTCTCTTTCCACCATGTGGGTTCCAGGGCTCAAATTCATGTTGTCAGCTTGAGGGGCAAGCACCTTGACCTGCTAAGCCTTCTTTCCAGTCTCCTAAAATCTGTGAATAATAGAAATTATGTTTATCTTATCCACACATATTACATGTGGAAGACACAGTGAGAGAAGGACATGGTTGAGTACACTCTGCTAATGTAACTGGCAGGCAAGACGCTACAAAACACATACAGATCTGGGAAGGTGCGGTAGTGAGTGAATCTGTTCCAGGAAGGGGCAGAAGGATTAGGAGTTCTAGATCAACATTGTTTAACAAGTATTACAGGATATTTGATTACTGTACACAGAAAACCTAATTGTTAACCAAATATAAAAGCCTAAATAGATATCGAGTTTGTCAGATATAACTAACATGTGCTGTGGTATGCATTCATATGCACACACACACACATACACGCACGCGCGCGCGCACACACACAATTAAAAAAAATACTATAGAAGAATCCCGAGGGCTGGAGAAATGGCTCAGCGGAGAGCACTGGCTGTTCATCCAAAGGACCCGGGTTCAGATCCAAGCACCCACATGGCAGGTGTGCCCTGAAGAGATGCAGCTTGGATGTGCCTCTGAAAGCCTCCATGGTAAGAATGCTGAAGAATGGAAAGTTCCACCAGGGCATGGTGGCACACGTCTTTAACCCCAGCACTTGGGAGGAAGAGGCAGGTGCATCTCTGTGAGTTAAAGGCCAGCCAGGTCTATAAAGTGAGTTCCAGGACAGCCAAGGATGCAGAGAAACCCTGTCTTGAAAAACAAAAAACAAAGTAAATTTCATATTTTAAGGCAAATTGCTTGAAAGAGGTCTTGTGCTCTTTGTTATATGACCCTATGTAAAGCTGTGATAGGATTCAGCCTGTCAAGGGTTTAGCGGAGCTAGAGACTTATAAGAACTGAACCTTTGTCTCTGTCTTAGCTTGGAAGAGAGCTCTGGGTAAGAGAGATCCTCTCTTTGGGCTTGCAGGAAAGATAAGCAGCTAGCATGACACTAGTAAAACAGAATTCTAGAGAAGAGAGCTAAGGAACCCTCTTGGGTTTGGAGGAGCTCAAGAGAAAGATAGACTAGCTAGATAGAATGACACAGAGATTTCTTCTTTTTTTTATTGAAAAATTTTTGTTTTGTGAATTTTACATCATGCACCCTGTTTTTTCTCATCTCCCACCAGACCCACCCTCCACCTTTGCAATCTGTCCCAGGATAAAAAATAAAATCTCATTGTGGAAGCTGCAGTGTGTCTCAGTATGTCCCACAATATTCCCCTTGTCCACACATTCTGCTTGCAAATGTTCATTATAATGACTCCTTGGTCTGATACAAGGCCCCTGGTTTCTGCTACTCCATCAGTACTGGTATCTCACTGGAACTCCTCTCAGGTGTGCTGTAACTGTCCTGTGTCATGGAGATCCTGCAGTCCTGGGTTGTGGAACTGGCCTCTTCTTGCACTCCAGCAGTTCATCCATGGGGTAGATGTTGGGGTGGGCCACCTCAAAGCCCTGGTTCTGGACCTGCAACCCTCACTTGCAAGGCAAGTTCTACTATGGAAAGGTGCAGGGCCTGCTCTCCCAAGTGCTGCAGCACATGAGGGACAGGGACAGCTCCTGCGTTTGTGACTCAGAACTCCTGTTGGCCAGTGGTGGTAAAGGCAAAAGGGAGGGGAGGGCATCTCTCCCTAGTTACCACCACCACATAGCAGACAAAAGGCAGACTGGCTCCCCCACACTCATTCCTTCAGGGCTGGCTCACCCACAACCCCCTCAACCAGGGCCAGGCAGAGTTCTTCTATTTTCTGGTTTGTTTCCTGTCCTGGGACCCCATCTTGTGCTTGCCTGGTACTGGCCTGGTAGTCATCTTAGGCTACCCCATGGCGTTAAAGTGGTGTTGGTATCCAGCATGCTTTTTTTCCCCAGGAATGTTAGGCTACTATTCATTCAGATGTTCATAGGTCAGAACACTGAATGTAGACATAGCCTCTCTCCTCTCTGCCACCTACTGATGTACATGTGACATAGCAGTCACATCTGCAATGCTTCTAGGGGCAGGAGAGATTTCTAAGGAGCTAGCAGATTCGTTACAGAATCAGGCTTGTGACTAGTTATTCTGTATATAGTTGAGAAAATAAAAGTTACCCTATTCTAATGGGCCTCCACTTCCTCCCAGCATTTTATCAGCAGTTTGACCTGGCACCCAACCTTCTTCTCCAGACAGAACCTAATCATCCTCCTGGGCTTTCCTGTTCCTGCTAAGGCAAGCTCAGGTTAAATAAAACTTAAAGCCCTTTCCTGGGGTTTAGGACCAGACTGGGCAACAACATACCAAAACGGTCTCAAAAAGTGGGAGAGCATCTATGACTGAAATTGCCTGGTAATGAGGAAATGCTAATGTCTTCTTCTCTTCATTCCCCACAGAGGACATTATTTGTAGGACTTTTTTTTTTTTTTTTCCTTTCAATAGTTCCTCTGCTGGATAAGGCATCACAATGAATGCTTACAATTTTTTTTTTTTTTTTTTGGTTTTTCGAGACAGGGTTTCTCTGTATAACAGCTCTGGCTGTCCTAGACTCACTTTGTGGACCAGGCTGGCCTCGAACTCACAGAGATCCGCCTACCTCTGCCTCCCAAGTGCTGGGATTAAAGGCGTGCGCCACCAACGCCCGGCGAATGCTTACAATTAATTTTAAAGGAAAACTCTCTTATACAAACATCAAAAATTATGCAAATAAGTTGGGGGCATAGCTCAGAGCAGAGTTTGTGGAAGACCCTGGGTTCAATCAATTACCAGTCACAAATTTCAAATAAACCAATTTATATGAACTCTAGCATTTAAGCTGCCCAATTTACATACTCAACAGGGTTGAATTACAATTTGGCTTATTAAGATCCCAAGACTTGATTTCTAACAACTGACTTCTTTTGAATCCATGTACCAGGTGAACAACCTCCAGTTTGGTCCTAAGTGTGTACAAAATCATCATGGCTTCCCATCAAAGTATGGTTTATGAAGAACACGGGCTTTTTTTTTCCTACAAAGTGCCAGGCTAGACATGTGTTAGGTTTGTGGCTTAATAGTGCCATACTGTCAACACCGAAGTGTTTTGCCTTTATTTATGTGAGTGTACTGTATGCACGCCTAGTACCCAAGGTCAAGAGGGCACACCACCATATAGGTGCTTGTCATTTAAAACAAACAAAAACAAAATCCTAGTTGTTCAATTTTACCAATGAAGACATAGGAGCCAGATGCTGGGGTGAAAGACTGCTAGCTCAGAGAAAGCACCTAGTTGACCTTCCTACTCCATGGACATCCTGGAAGGAGAAAGCCCTTCTCTTTCTCCTGTCTGAAATACCCTTCAGCTCAGTGTCCCCTCCCTTCTAGTTCCTGTGTTTTCGTATGTTCACTTCCTATCAACTGGTTGCTTACTCTGCCTCTTGACCTATGGCTGACTTTAATTCTTGTTTACAGAAAGCTCTTAGGTTAAAGGTATGTGCTAGGGCTGAGCCACACCACAAGAAACATATTTTTCCAGTTCACAATCTGATCAAATATCCTGCACTAGGTGCTAGACCCTCCATAGTATTCTTCATTACTGAACCATCTCTCCAGCCTGTCACATGCTTTTAAAAGGAAAACAAAACAAAAACCTCCTTTACAAATGTAAAAAAAAGGTATATGAAGTTGGATGTGACATGCAGACTATATAATTTGCCAATCCTGGTCAGAAATTTAGTTATAAGAACTTTGTACAGGGGGCTGGAGAGATGGCTCAGCGGTTAAGAGCACTGGCTGCTCTTCCAGAGGTCATGAGTTCAATTCCCAGCAACCACATGGTGGCTCACAACCATCCATAATGAAATCTGGTGCCCTCTTCTGCCCTGCAGATATACCTGCAGACAGAACACTGTATACATAATAAATCTTTTAAAAAAAAAAGAACTTTGTACAGGGGGGCTGTATGGCTCAGCAATTAGGAGTACTTGCTGATATCCCAGTACTGAGTTCAGTTCCCAGAACCCACATCTGATGGGTCACACCTAACTTGAGCTCCACAGGAGTCAACACCCACTTCTGGCCTCCAGAGGGCACCTGAACATACATGTGCATGAATGTTCATGTGACACTCATGCAAAAATATAAATTAAAAGTTTTACAAGAGGCAGAAATAGCTGGGTGTGCTGGTGCACGCCTTTAATCCTAACACTCAGGAGGCAGAGGCAGGCAGCCTGGTCTACAAAGTGAGTCCAGGACAGCCAAGGATACAGAGAAATGCTGTCTAGGAAAAAAAAAAAAGAGGCATTACTGGCCTTTCAAAACACCAGGGAAGAGAGGGATAAGTGCAGTAATATTGAAATTTTTTAAAACAAAAATAAACACATAAGTTAGAACAAAATGTTTTATTTATTAAAATAAAAACCTTTGTATAAAAGCATTACAGAGCAAAAGCTGTATTTATACTGAATGACTCAAGATCCAATTGAGCATCACAGAGTGGGTACAGCAATAGGTTACACATGTGAGGGAATCAGTCCCTTAAAAGTCTGGCATGGTGGCACTCGCCTTTAATCCAGCACTTGGGAGGCAGAGGCAGGCGGGTCTCTGTGAGTTCAAGGCCAGCCTGGTCTACAGAGTGAGTTCCAGGACAGCCAGGGCTACACAGAGAAACCCTGTCTTGAAAAACCAAAAAAAGGTTCAACCATACTCAATGGCCCGACTGAAGGAAAAGGGGGAGAGGGCATCTCATGACACTTGCCCATAAACTAAACTTTTTTATCTGTAGAGATAACTCGTTAAGCAAATGGTTCAAAGCTACCCATCTCTAAAAGGTCACCTCTCATTGTTACAAAAGTGTCTAAAACCTAAACAGAAACCACGCACACTGCCCCAGGGTAACCTCTTCAGAAAACTGAAGAGGAACCAAAGTGAAGTCATTAAAATCAAGTTTCTAAGCGGCACACTAAGATTTCAAATTGGCCCGTTGCCGAATTTCATTATGTTAATTTCCCAGAATGCCTTTTCTACAGCAATTTCAGCAGCTGAGTCTCAACTGTGACAAGGTATAAATCAAGTACAACACAGAGGAGTTGTATTCCTTGGAAAAGCCATTCAACGTTGATATTCCACTTCCCAAAAACTACCTAACCTTTCCAAAAGGTTTTCAGCCCTTTGTGCCTTGGTCTTTCCATCATCATTTAAAACATCAGCCAATAGCCACACTGGACACTAAATCGCACGCATTGATTATGTGTAAACAACTTAAAAGGCTGCTCTTTCCAATTGATCACAACCATTGTGATTACTCTACCCCTAAGTGCTTGGGTATGTCCTGAGACTATTTCAACACCAATCAAATAAATTGCCACTTAAAAAGATCTCAGAAGCCAGGCGGTGGTGGTATCATACGCCTTCAATCCCAGCACTCGGGAGGCAGAGGCAGGCGGATCTTGGTGAGTTCGAGGCCAGCCTGGTCTACATCATGAGTTTCAGGACAGCCAAAGCTACACAGAAAAACCCTGTCTGGAAACCCCCCCACGACCCCAAAAAAAGATCTCAGAAACTAAATGGTGATAAAGGACCATGGGGGTAGGCTACAAGGTGGGGCCAGGGCAATCACTGAAAAGTACACCTAGCTGAAGCAGCAGTGTGCCCTCCATGATGTTTCAGAAAAAAAGTGTGAGTCTAACAAGATGAACCTGACTGAATTCTAAGACAGAGTTTTAAAATAAACTGATCATCTGTTCCGATCAATGACAACATCACGAAGAAGACAGCCTTGCGAAGTCAAAGGCAGGCAGCAAGAATCTTCAGGCTCTATGCTTGCATTTCAAACTCCTGCTTCAGGCTGTGAAAGACAAAGGGAAAGATGTCAAGATGGTTTTCAACCAGCTATTAATTCTCTTTGGAAAGTCAAATTCATTGCTTAAAAAAAAAAAAAAAAAAAGCCGGGCAGTGGTGGCGCACGCCTTTAATCCCAGCACTTGGGAGGCAGAGGCAGGCGGATCTTTGCGAGTTCGAGGCCAGCCTGGTCTACAAAGTGAGTCCAGGACAGCCAGGGCTACACAGAGAAACCCTGTCTCGAAAAAAAAAACCAAAAAAAAAAAAAAAAAAAGTTCTTATGGAGCCCTAGCATATACTAACATATACACGCACATGTCTTAGGGCACACCACCTGAATTTCACATACATGTTCTGCTCAGATGAAGATGCATTTCCAGTAACATTCCCTTGCCCCGAGGGCCACTTTTCAGACTTCTACCACCTTTTATCAAGACACATAAGTGAATGTCAGACTCAGATGTGAAAGAAGAAAACAATGGGCATTACCTTTTCAAGTAAGCATGCACGTTCCCGTAGCCATGATACTTGGCTAAATACACGAGGACTCCAGTGGCACACCGTCCATCACGCTGCCGGCAGAAGCTGCAGTTGCAAATTCCTCGACAGGGTGGGCAGTGCCAGTTCTGAAGGATTGTGGAAAAGCGCCCTGAACCTAAGCCTCATTTCCCCTCCATCCATCTGTTCTGTTTCTTAGCCCTTAAAGTACTTAGTATTGACTCATTTAACCTGTGATATTTTTTTTAAAGCCTTAAAAATAACCAAATCATAAAATAGGGGTCTGAGTTTTTGGCTCAGTGCGAGAGAGCATCTGCCTAGCATATGTAAGGCCCCTAGCAATACACGCACGAAATCATAAAATGTAATTCAAGAAAGTTACACAACCATCACCAGGGATGGAGAGAATCGGCTTCCCTCAGCAGCAGCTCTGAGCTCTCTGCACAGATCTACCATCCACGAAGCATCACATCTCAGGCTCCTCCCCAACCACCCAAGGTACCTACCGGGTCCAGCAGCGCATCCTTGACCTCTTCTCCATAGCGGTTTCGAAGGCAGGGACCACAGAACTGGCCCCGTATGCCCCAGCAGTCTGAGTTCCTGCAGTTTGTTTTGGTATCAATGGTTTTCTGGCGACACTGATGACAAGTAGAACCCTAAAAGAATAGTCAGATGAGAGAAGCAAACACTGCATTTTGTAGAGGAAAACAAACAAACAAACAATAAACGACATTGGTCAAAAAGGTCTTTGAAGGCCATTTAGCATTGATATGAGAAGTATCTCCAGCAAGGCCTCCCATTGGTAATGCAGAAGTATCATTATCAAAACTATTTGGGGAGTGGGGGACAACTCAGGGCTCAGTACCAGAATACCCGCTTAACCGATTCAAGACCCTGAGTTTGATCCCCAGCACAGTAAAAAGGAAACCCCATTCAAATCCTTTTTTTTCCCCCTCTTCCAAATCCACTTTTCATCTTTGGCCCACCACTTCATTATCAGCAGCTATTTATACACACACTGTGACGATACACAGTAAGTCCCAGTACAATGGCAGCTCACAACTGTAATTCCTCTTCCAAGAGATCTGACATCCTCACAGATATACATGGAGACAGAACACCAATATAATAATAATAATAATAATAATAATAAAATGTAAAGAAAGAAGATACAATCCTACTGCAGACCTCCTAGGCAGGTAATTCAATGCCACGCATATGAAAAAAAATATGCAGGCACAAATGTCCAGACTGTAATCATGTGCAGCTCTCTTGGGACAGATGCTGTCTGTCCTCTGGAGGGGGTTTCTGTTTCAGGAAATAGCCTTGGGGCACTCACCAGTGACCGGCTGTAGATCTTCTCTCGTGAGTTGCTGCAGATGTTCCTGATCTCTTCTTCTGTGATGTCTTCTGCTGGGCGAATTACATGTGGAAGGGTCATGGATCCAGGGCGACGACTTCTGGGCACGTCATCGTCCTGAATAAGAAGCACAAACTGAGTTCCTCTCCAGCTCTCTGCAGCCCTACATCTCAAGATGCTTCGTTTGAAACTTTTCAGAGAAAATTCAATCTGGGAAATCTTTCTCAATTATGGAGAGAAGGGACAAGCCCATAAGGTTACTGTAGGGCTAACTGGCCAGATGTGTAAAAATAATTCCCACAATATTGAGAAGCTGAAAATCTGACTCTTGTCCCCTAAGGAAATTAAATGACTTGGAATGCTGAGACTGTGTGCTCATGATGCTAAGCTCCTCGAAGATGGACAACATAAGAAGGTATCAGTGAGGACTCACATCCATGTAGCTGTCCACAGACTTCCTCTTTCTCACTAGCATGTACTTATCCTCTTCCTCTTCTTCCTCCTCCTCCGTGGGCAAAGTACCCAAGGACTCCAGGATCCGAGACCTTGACCTGGTAAGAGGTCGGGTTCTCCGTTCAGGGTTCCTTCTGGAAGCTACACCTGGGAGTGTGCGCCTTCTAGGTGGCTTTGGCTGGTGAATAAAACATGCAAGAGATAGATCCACTTACTCCACTACAGAGAGAAGCAGCACTCCAGGGAACCTGCAACTTCTCTTTAGTAGTTTTAGGTAAAAGAAGAGGTTCATTTCCATATTCTCTTTGCCCTTTTCACTACATGTGAACAACAAACCCAAAAGCCATATAGTCATTTGCAACTTTTATTTATTCTTCTATCGAATTCTTCTACCATTTACTCTTCTGGCCCAGTTACTGAATATGTAAAACCTGAGCTCCTGATCCAAAAAACTTTCCTATGACATCTCTACACTCCTGGAACACATACACTATCTCCATATTATATAAGCAAAGAATGCTTGGGTTTCTTCTCTCCATTCCTTGCTGGCTTCCAGCCTGCCTCCCCATGGAGAAGTAAGGAAATGCAAGATTTTCTTTTTTGCCATAGCCAACACAACAAATCACCTACCCCAATCACACCATCGTAGTCCCTTGGAATATAATTAAATATTATTAGGATATGACTTGACAAAGAAATTGTGTGTATCTTCTTTTCCCTCAATCTGTTTTTAAAAATACCTATTTTTCATCTAGCATGTAGGAAAAAAAAAGTGCTCCTTGAGGACATAGAAACAAGTTACCAATCTTCCCTGCTGCTGAGAAAAGATCAAAAGGAGCTTGGGCACAGGGTAGTAGAGCCAAAGGGTCCAAGATGCGAAGATTGTCCACAGTTTCAAGGAGGCTGTTTCTAGCCACCCCACCCCCCCCCCTCACTATAAAAATAAGATCCTAAAATCTCAGAGATCTGCCCTGGGCTCGTCCAAACAACAGGACAGAAAGAAGCACTTACATCTTTAGATCTGTGGCCTGGGAGGGAATGTCTTCCAGAGAATATGCCAGGGAAGCTTTTTAACTCTGACATGAGTTTTGCAAGCTAAAAGGGGGAAGAGAGTAAACAGGAATTATAACCAGTGACAATGGGCAATTTGCGGAAATAATGCTAGCCTACCTCAACTTTCTATTTAATAAGTTGACACAGTTGAGCTTCTGATCTCCCTATGTTTATCCTAACTCTTAACAGACTCTAAAAAGCAGGTGGAGGGGCTGAGAGGTGGCTCAGCAGTTAAAATGGGCTTGTTGCTCTTGCAGAGGACCCAGGTTCAGTTCCCAGCACCGACATGGTATCTCACAACCATCCATAACTCCAGTTCCAAGGAATACAAAATGCCCTCTTCTGGCCTCTAAAAGCACTTGTGCACATACATAACACTATACCCAATATAAATAAATATATCTTCGAAATGCATCATCTAGTCTTGACAACTACATGGAAACAGTTCTTAGAAGAAATCAGTTGCTTAGAGAGAGATGTTGAGAATGGGTTCAGATATATTCAAATACCCACCATTGCTTTGTTTTGCTTTATATTTAAAGCCCTTTTCTCCAGAAAGTTCATGCCATCTTCTTCTTCCGAGTCAGAATGGGAATCGTTTGAGGTGTTTTCAGAGGGCTTTGAGGGGGCTGCTTTTTTTTTTTTGGCTGGCCCCCGGGTACTTCGTGCTGGGAACTTCATGGCTACCCTGAGAGGTCCAGAATGGCGGCACTGACTTCGTGTCCTGCAGCCTTCCCTGTTGAACTGCAGTGTCTAGTAAACCAGAGCAAGGGAGTTGTTAAGGACTTGCTGACTGGCACAAGTAGCACCAATGACTCCACAGAATTCTTTTGGGATAAAGGACATGAGGAAATCCATCTTAATCGGACAGCAAGAATCATGGGTAACAAAGTCAAGCCTTGCAAATGAATACAATGGAAGGACAGATCCACTGTGTTGCTGCTGGCGTTGCTGCTCTCAGGCCCTGTCCGAGTCATCCTCGCAGTCCTGAGACCTATGTCTTCAAATAATTTTTAAAAACATGGGAACTCCTGCTCCCCCCCCCCTTCCTTAAAAAGAACCCTTAGTTAAAAAAAAAAAAAAAGAACCCTTAGTTATTTTCAGAAAATCCTCCAGGAATAACTGTGTTCACCCATAAACATGGCTTCAATGCCTATGATGATACTAAATAATATCCTGAACTATCAATTTCCAATTCATTTTTAATTGTGGTTAAAATACACATAAATTACCATTTTAACTACTTTTAACTGTGTACCTGAATGGCATTAAATTACTTCTCACTATTCTTCAGCCTTCACTTGGACCATTCCAAGATTTTATCTTCCTTAACTGAAACTTCAGGCACATTCAACAGTAAGTTGCATTGTGTGTGATGGCCCACGCCAGTTATGCCGTACATGCAGGAATCATGGGCCAGCATGGGCTACACAGCAAGTTCTAGGTCAGTCTGAGCTAACCCTGCCAGATCCTGTCTCAAAAGCAAACAAACAAATGAACAGACAAAGAAAAATTCCCAACACTTCCACCACCAGCCAGCCCCTGGTAATCACCATCTTTCTGTCTCTGAATCTGTCTAGTCTAGGTACCACTCAAATTAACTCTTGAAAGTCAAGATCTAGTGAGACATCACTTCATATCAACTAGTATAGCTAAATCTGTCAGCTTGCTCAAAAGTTAAACAGTCTCTATATATCCCAGTCATCTACTCCTAGGTACAGACTCAAGAATATATACCCACATAAAAGCTTTGGACATGAATGCACACAACAACATGCTTTCAATTTTGTATGTGTGCACAAGTGTGAGTGTAGAGGCCCGAGTTTAGTATCAGGAATCATCCTTGACCTTACTAATTGAGACAGAATCTACCAATCAAACCCAGAGCTAGCTCACTGATGTGCCTCAATTTGCTAGTCAGCTTATTCTAGGGATCCTAAGAGCCTTCTGAGAAGCTGGAATTACAGACTGGCCACCATACCCGGTAGGTATTCATGTGGATTTCTGGAGACTGAACTCTGGTCTTTATACTTGCAGGGCAAATTAAGCCATCTCCTTAGGGGGGGGGGGGGGGGGGGAAAGGAACAGGCTGAGGATTTAGTTCAATGGAAGACTCTATGCTTAGCACGTCTAAGACACTGGGTTTGATCCCCAGCACCAACAAATAAGGATCCCCAAGGTCAGCTTTTAGCACTTCATGTACTTTTAGTGTTCATGGATGGAGATCACAAAACTAAACTACCATGAATTCTTAGCTCTTTCAATCAAATGGCATTTTATTCATCACAAGTAACACCTACAAAGAACTAAGAGACTGCCTAGAACAGTCAAGTCACAAACAAAGGATCGCATCCAGACCTGCAGACCGGCCCCTGCTAACAAATGCCAATCAATACCAATTTGGACCAAAATCTTTTATTAGAGGAACCACAGATGTTGATGAAATAGTTTGGGGCAAGTGCTGTGACAGCAGTGTCATTCAAGTGATGCCCAGAGGGAACGGTGACACGAACAACATGCAGGTGATCTGTGATGAATACACCACTTCCTTAGAGAAAAGTCTAAGCATGCTATACTCAGGGAGCAGGGCACAGGCACAGGAGCCATACGGGCAGGGGACAGTGCTAAGAAGGGAGGGAAGCACAAGCAGGAATGGCAGACCAGAGAGCAAGTCAACACAGAAGCAAGGGCTTCTCGCTATGACCACATGGTCCTAGGAGGTTCTGGAGATGCAGGTACAGCTAGAACCATGGAACCCAGCTTTGTCAGCTCCATCTCAGCACTGGCCTGGGTACCTACACATAAGTGCCAATGCAGCTAATCTTTGGGACATATGTGTGATTCTGTGACTAGGCCAGATCTGCAGCTAACAGCAGTCTGGAGCCTAGCCAACTTTATTTAACACGTTTCCAAGATTTTTCAGAACCTTAAAAAAAAAAATGTGTAAGACCTACAAGCAAGATATTAGTAAAAATGGCCTTAAGATATAAATCATTCATAATCAGGTCAGCAAAATCTCCTAGATGGGCTGAAAGGAGAGTTATCAGGTATGGAAGAAGGAGGAAGTTCAAAAAGCAAACCTCTCCTGCTTCTCAATGCACCTCACTTCTTGATCCTAGTGAAATTCTCAAACTCACCATTTCATCTTGTATCTCACTCTCTGAAAAACCACAAAATGATTCATCATCAGAGTCGGCATGAAAAATGCTGGCCAATTCGTTAGTGACATCTGGCCTTGGTTTCTGTAAAAATCCACAATGGTTTAATGTATCTTGCACCTTGCCCTTTGAAAAGCCGCAGAAAGATTCATTATCAGAGTCCTCATAAAAAACATTAGCCAGTTCTTCACTGATATCTGACCTGAATTTAGGCTTCTGCAAAATAAATAAATAAATAAATGTGGTTGTGGGGTTTTTTTTCCCCTTTTCAAGAACCAATTTTCCATAAACTGTGCAGAGAGAAAATCACATTTACAAGTGCACTACAAGAGAATGGTTTTTGTTACAGAGAAAAATGGTTCAGAGGTTTACAAATGATTTCTGAGTTGTTATAGCAAGTCATCAGTCTTGTTAGGTTAGGCGACATTTCAAAAGGGTACAATAAGCAGCTAATCTACCTCCAACAATTACTACCTAGAACCACAGCAAGGAGGGAAATGAAATTACAGAGCATGCCGTATTTTCCTAACAGCTGTATAGAAATGCAGGCAAAAAGCAAGCAGTTTTAATCGTGCACAAAGCATTTTGGGGCATTTGGAGCACGGCAGACTCAATCCTGTTTATTCTCAGGCAGCACTTACTGTGTTTGCAAAACTATCAGAAGCAAAGCTGTCACAACTGTCATCAGAGGATGATGATGTTTCCATGGAAATCAACTTCATATATCTGACATTCTTTAAGTTCTTTACTTTGAGAGGCTTTTGCTGCAAAGAGAAATGGCAACACTATTAAGTAGGATGCTCCCTGCAGTATAAGACCACTAACGACATCATATTCTGAGTTTGGTGGGTTTAAACAGCAGAGCAGAGGGACATGTTATTTTCAGACCTTACAGAGAAAAAAAAAAAGATTGGCAACTGCTACCAAAAAAATCAAGTCAGGTCACATTCTAACAAAGAATCTCTTTTGGAGAACACTTTAATGGTATTTATCAATTGATCCAAACATCTGCAGTTACTTCTCTTCCTACCTTATAGCCCTAAGCATTTAGCATTATACTGAACTCCATAGAGTTTAATGCCAGCTCCTAAAATCCAACCTCATTTTTTCTAATTGAACTGTACTTCTAAAAGGATATTTCAAAAGTACAAAATGGCAGAGCAATTTTTCTCCCTCAGCCAAAAATCAAGCTAATGAGGTCTTTTTATGTAAGCGTTGGGCTCTACACTGTGATGCTAATTTCTCAAACTACAAAAATTGGGCAGGTCCAGTGCTTTAAGGTGGCAGTCACCCAAACAGGCCCCGTCCCAACGAGGTTCTGCACTCCTTACAAAGTAAGTATTATCAGCCCGTAAACACATGGTACGGGAAGCCAAGTTAGAGGTCAATCAGCACTCCAAGGACAGATGGAATACCTGAATTCTCTAGGACCATGGTCTCTATGCAGCTCTTTCTCATGGCCCCTCAAGACTCGAAAATTTGAAGACTGGGGATAGAGCTCAGTTGTAAGGATTTGCCTAGCAAGGAATGTCCTGGGTAAATCCCCAGCACGGGGGAGACAGGGCTTCTCTGTGTAACAGTATTGACTGTCCTGGACTTGATTTGTAGACCAGGCTGGCCTCGAACTCAGAGATCTGCCTGCCTCTTGGGGGGATAGTTTTTGAAAAAGCCTTTCATAAGGCCAAATTACTTGGCGATACGGATAAAGCTCCATTCACCCCCATTTACAGTCTTGTAGGGTCCACTAGGAAATGGAACTGGGACAGCCTGTTTTGCCATTTCTTAGGACATGATGAGATTTCTGAAGGGCTGCATTAGTTTTTTTTTTTTTTTTTTTTTGGTTTTTCGAGATAGGGTTTCTCTGTGTAGCCCTGGCTGTCCTGGACTCACTTTGTTTTTTTTTTTTTTTTTTTTTTGGTTTTTCGAGACAGGGTTTCTCTGTGTATCCCTGGCTGTCCTGGACTCACTTTGTAGACCAGGCTGGCCTCGAACTCGCAAAGATCCGCCTGCCTCTGCTTCCCAAGTGCTGGGATTAAAGGCGTGCGCCACCACTGCCCCGCCTCCTGGACTCACTTTGTAGACCAGGCTGCTGGCCTTGAACTCACAAAGATCCGCCTGCCTCTGCCTCCCAAGTGCTGGGATTAAAGGCGTGCGCCACCACCGCCCGGCTTGCATTAGTTCTTATATTCTTGAAATGGAGTCGAGGAATAGCAGTATGTTTTTGTACTGAAAACCTGAAAGGGCAAGTGCAGCCAGCTTCACAAGAGTGCCCAGAGGTCTCAGGAGGATAAAGAATGGCTAGATGTGGGCAGTTAAACTTCCCTTCTCGCCTGACATTCTGCATTTCACTCTCTCAAACACAATAAAATTATTTCCTGGTTGACAGCAGCCCAACTTCCTCTCCTGTTCCTAAGTAGACACCATTCAACCATCTTGGGTGTTTCTGATATCCTAAAGAAGGTAGGAACCTGTGGTAACGGGGAGTGGGTAGAGCTACAAAATACAAAGGTTGCATTTCGGTTCGAGTGTTGTTAGGAATTAAAGGGGATCTCAAAAGTCTTTGACCGGGTTTCCAGATGAGGAAGCCCAAGGCACAGTGAACACAATGCAAAGGACCCAAAGGTTCCCCTAGAAAAGTACAACTCCTTAAATGACTTCTCTCCTCACTTTGGTAATCAATCTAACTCTATGTCAGCCTCAAGGGAGGCATTCTATTGAAACAGGCTAATCTTTAACAAGCTAGGACAGGCAAAGAGTCATTCCCCAGGCAAATATATCTGACGGAAAAGACACAGAAAAACAGTGCAAATGGTCATGCCTGGGGTGAACCTTCTTGGCAGACATAACTCTCACTCCATTTATGGCGAGTGTTTTTTTGGCGGCAGATTTGCTAATGATGTTTGCTTAATTCTTTGCAGCGAAGGTTACTATCCTTACTATCACTTAAATGAAGAAAACTGAAGCTCGGGGAAGTGAAGTCCATTCCTCCAGTCAGGTGCCCCAAAAAAGCACCGAGGCAGGTCAAATTTCAAGCCCAAATCCCCACGGGCAGAGATCCGCTATTAAATCACGACCCCGCCTACCCACCCAGACCTCCCCACATGGGCCTCGAACCTCCGATATTGATTTGACGCACGTCACCATCTTCCTTTTCGCCCATCCCCCCACTCTTCAACCCTCTCCAGGGCAGAACCTTAAGTTCTGACTTCCGTTGGAGCAAAAGAGTAGCGTTCCACTCGCGGCAGCTCCCGGCTGCAAGTGAGGTAGAGGAGTGGGTGGGGGGGGGAGGGGGACGCAGGGAAGCACACTAAAGGGTCGTGGCACACGGCTTGCATCACTGGACCCCTAATTTGCGCTTAACCACAGTCTGGGACTAAAACAATACCTCCCCCACGTGCACAACCCAAGTTCTCAAAAGAGATGCTCGCAAGGCCTTCTACTCTAAACCTGCAGATCCAGAGGGTTAGAAGGGGCTGCAGAGGAGAGGAAGAGGGTCCTACGGCCACCAGTGCACGCAGGGATAACCACGCAATCGCAGCGAGCGAGTCGTGCTGGACGAAGTCCTAGGGGACGGAAAGACTGGGACATGACCGCCGGACACCGTGGCCAGCGGCCAGCCCCCTGAGTCCACGTGGAGCTCGAGCGCACGGACCGCGCAGGCTTCGCTCCAGAGGGCCGGCGGGCGCATCACCTTGTCCCTGAGTTATTCTGGGGTTAAAGACTATTTAAAAAACCCATCTGTGATTTCCCCCAACCTGGCCACAATCGGGAGCGCAGGGCTCATCCGCGGAGCCGGAGGGAGGGAAGTGGCCCCGGGCCGCCCGCGCTTAGTACCCACCAACTCCGCCCCGGTACACCCGGCCGGGCCTTACCCGCGCGCGGCGAGCCTCCATGCTGGCTGCGGGTACTCAGGCACTCGGAGCGGACACAACTCGTCAGAGCCCTCCCGCACTCAGAGCCGGAGTAACCAGATCGCCGGGGCAGAGGCGGGGCTTGCACGCCGCCGCCGGAGGGGCGGGGCCGCCGGCTTTCCCGCGCTGGGACGCAGGTCCTGCCAGCTAAGACGACCGCTCCAGCGCCCCAGCCCTGGGGGAAAAAAAAAAGTCGAAGCTGTTTCGACCGTCGTACAACTCTTGAGTATCCTCGGCAACCGCTGAATGTTCTTTGAAACAGTGGCGTTTTGGGGACTTGGTGCCATTGGCTCTTTATGAAGCTGCGCGGTCCTGGGAAAGTGGCGCGAAAGTGGCTGCCTAGGTCCCGGGACTGGCCGCCTGATTTGCTTACAAAACGGGGGAGAGGATAGGGCTGGCAGAGACTTCTGCAGAGCCTACTCCAGCGTTCTCATTTCTGTTGTGGTTTAATATCTTAAAAGTAGATAAATGTCTACAACCCAACAACGATACCACCCAGAACTAGCCGATTTATCCCGGGCGTAGCACGTCTTATCAGGCAGCCATTCCATTATCTATCTGAAGCCCTTAGATGTGTTAAATCCTGATGCTTCCAGAAAGATTTGGAATTTTTTTCCATGACTCCTGGGTTTTAAAGTAGCAAACATTCCCTTCGAGCCAGTAAAACTTACCCGGAGGGTAAAAGTCTTTAGAGATTTATCTGTCACAGATAAAAGCTGCAGACCATTGCAATGTGGATTGTCCATTTTTCTCCAAGCAAAATTGAGAACTACCCGAGCTTGTTTAGAAAAAAGACATGTTTTTCATAGCTTTTCTCATGAAATCCGGCACACCGGTAAAGTAAGGCTCCCTCTCTTAAAGGGCAAAAGCACTTGCTTACAGAAGAGAAAAACAACAACAACAAAAAAAAAAACTAGTTATAATCATAGATTTAAAAAGTCGTTAAAGTGCAAGCATTTCACATTTTCCCCCTCATTTCAAAACTTTTCTCTCGTGTCCTTGGCTGTGAAGAGAGCCTGCGCGCGCGCGCACACACACACACACACACACACACACACGCATGCACAGCTTCTTTCTGGATATCGAACATAAAGACATAAGTAAATAACGCACGAAGACAATGGATTGGAGGGAGCTGCCCAAGGGTCAACAATCCCCTCTGTGTCTCTTACAAAGAACTCCAGTCCCCAAAGCAGGCATCAAGGGAAGCAGCTATTAGTTAGTTTGACAAAATTCCTGGTAGCAGCCAGATCCTCAAACAACATTTGCTGGGTAAATAAACAGCAAAGTGAACAGTGACCAAAAATTGTCCTTCGAACATATTCTTGTGAATATGGTTTTGTGCAAGTAAAACTGAACATGTGGGGTCACAGAATGAAGGGAACAGTCAGGTTACTTGGCCTGTGTAAAGGTTCTGATAAGAGCATTCTTAGTCTTCTTGGGACCTGAGAAAATAATTTGGTTTAGATGTTTTCTTAAGGATAAGATCTCTGCCACTCCCCTCCCCTTTTAAGAGCTAATCTTTTTAGTGATCAAAATACGCATTAGATACGGAAATACGATTTTTGCTACAAGAGGCAAAAACCTTGAAAAGTCTTCTGAGAACAAGTTTTCAGTGATAAAAAATAGGATCAGTTCCTACCAAAAACAAAAACAGCAGTATAGATATCATGCATTAGAACAAAACCGCTTCAAGGTAGATGCACTAGGGAAGTGGTTCCTATTTCAGGTTCAAACCTGTAGACGGATTATGAACTCAATTCATTGGGCTTCAACCAACATATTTTCTTCTATTTTGGTGTGTGTGAGTTTGTGTGGGTGTGAGTTTGTGGGTACATTAACTTAGTAATTATACTGTGATTGGCAAAACTAATTAATACGAGCTCTACTGAGAATGTGAAAGTATACTGCGGAGTGTTGCTGGCTGGAAGTTGAGCTACCGTGTCTTAAAATCTATTCATTTTGTTTCCTTGGATGTTCACAGGGATTAGCGATTGTCCTATTTACTCCTCCCTCCTGCCCCCTCCCCAGCAATAATCCTACTCTGGCTCCCCTGCATTCAACTATTTCAAGTGCCTAATAGGTAGAATCATGCAATGTTCTATTTCTGTGTCCCTGCATTTCTTTTTCAGTGAAATAGAATGTGAGCCCAGGAAGTGGGAATATTGTTTTCTTAAAGTTTTCACTTCTATGCTTGTGTGTGCCGCTGTAGAAAATGTATCTCCCACTGGGCGCCACCATCAGGGGCTTTCAGGGTCCTGCCCCTAACAGTGTGTGAGGGTTGTTGGAGGGCTAGTGAAGCAGGTGTGATTCTGAATACTGAGGTTACAAGGTCCAGAGAGTTTACATTCTGATGGAGAGCAGAAGTATGAAAGAGAGTACTGAGCCAAATAAATCTCTCCTCCTTCATCTCCCTTACCTCTCTATATTTATATCAGAGACTTAATACCAGTGATGGTACACAAACACAAGTGTCACTTAGCGGGTTTGCAATATTTTGCTCTGATATACTATACTAATAGGAACGAGCCAACTACTCCTCCAACCCAATTGGCTCCAACTTCAAAATAAAGGTAGAAAAAGAAAATTAAAAGAACAGTGGAAAGCAGAAGACAGAAAATGAAGGATGCACACCTCTACGAATGTTATACAAGCAGATGACACATGATCAGGGATCTGAGCAGTCAGACAGGAAGCTACAGGAAGAGAGGAAGTATTGGTTTCAGGCAGAGTGGCATCTGGTCCCAAGACAGTACACAGTCAGGAGTCCCGAGCTCTACTACTGAAAATTAGGAAAAGAGAAAGTAGACGATTGGGGCCTCCTGGCTATGAAAGATCTCTGCATTTATTCCAGGCATGATGGAAAGACAGTGAAGGATTTGACAGGCTCGGACTCCCCAATCTGCCCCATGGATGGTATAGATTGGGGAGCAGCCAGGAGGGAAGAGGGAAAGCTGGGAATGCTTAAGATACTGATGGTTGTTGTAGAGTGGTGGGGTTGTGTTAAACATTCTAAATGTTGATTGGTCCTGTTTGCTGTCTGTTACTTAATTGACTCTGATTGGTTAAGTAAATGCTGAGGCCTGGAGATTGGGCAGAGACAGAGATAGGTGAGACTAGGGGCTTTTAGAGAGAGACGGAGCATCTTGGGGAAGAGAAAGGTTGCCGGAGAAGAAGCCAGGAATAAACAAGGAAGACACGCCATGGGGTAGATTACAGAAGATCCTTCCAGGTGGCCTGGAACATTGGCTTAGTGTGAAGAATAATAGTCCAAAGGGACGTATGTATATATGGGGTTATATTTGGGTAATAGAATTATGAGCTAGCTTAGATGGGCTAGGATTGCACAACCCAGGCCTAGGCTTGTTAAAATCCACCCAGTGTCTGTGTGTATTCATTTATAATGGTAGGTTAAGGATTAACACCGCTGACCAATTAAAGAAAATATAAAATACTGGGTAAATTAATTTAATTAGCTATTTTTTTTCTACAGTAGAGCATGGAGAAGTATTAGATTTGAGACGTTATTTTGAAGTTAGAGCTAATTGGGTTGGAGGAGTAGTTGGCTCGCTCCTATTAGTATAGTATATCAGGGCAAAATATTGCAAACCCGCTAAGTGACACTTGTGTTTGTGTACCATCACTGGTATTAAGTCTCTGACATAGATATAGAGGTGAGGGAGCTGAAGGACAGATTTATTTGGCTCAGGCTTTCAGAAGGACTACCCTATTGTAACAAAAACTGTAGGAAAGGCCAAGTGATACAGAATAGCAGTGTGCCTGTGTTACTGTTCTCTCCTTTTTGTTTCATTAAAGTCTTCTGCTTTAATCCTCACTGGAAACACCCTGAAGACACACTCAAAAGTGTGCTTTAATAATCGCTTAGGCACTTCTCCGTGTCACCAAATTCACAAGATTAACCATCACCACACCTCAAAAGTGGATATGACTACAGGCAGAGAACAGTGGTATTTAACCAGTTCAAAGAAATGGAGCACTTTCTTGCATCAATGTAGCTAGCTCCTGATACAATGTCCAGTGACAAATCAAACTGCAAACACATTGGAGAAGGATATCCCTTAACAAAATTGAAAAGCACAAAAACAGTTAAACTGTGAAAGAACAAAAATGTGAACAAGTGGAATAAGATAGATGTTAACACTAAAGAGAAAAAGAAAGGGAGGAGTGGGGGAGGGGAAGACTGGGACTTTTCTGTCTTAAGTGCTTTCTAAGAAGAAGGGCAGGGGAGGGAGGAGGAGAAGGAGAAGGAGAAGGCATGGCATTATCAGGTGGTGGCACATGCCTGTTAACCCAGCATTTGGGAAGGAGAAGCCAGAGGATGCACAGTTCAAGTGAGCCTAGGTTATAAACATAAACAATATGGAGTAAATACGGCAGATTAGTAAATGAGATGAGTAAGGGCACATGTGTGGCTCTTTACTTTTAATTTCTGTGCTTTTTTAAAAATTTGCACCGGGCGGTGGTGGCACACGCCTTTAATCCCAGCACTTGGGAGGCAGAGACAGGTGGATCTTTGCGAGTTCGAGGCCAGCCTGGTCTACAAAGTGAGTCCAGGACAGCCAGGGCTACACAGAGAAACCCTGTCTCGAAAAACCAAAAAAAAAAAAAGAAAACATGACGGGCTGGAGAGATGGCTCAGTGGTTAAGAGCACTGTCTGCTCTTCCAGAGGTCCAGAGTTCAATCCCCAGCAACCACATGGTGGCTCACAACCATCTGTACTGGAATCTGATGCCCTCTTCTGGCATGTAGGGGTACATGCAGATAGAGCTCTCATATATGTAAAATAAACAAATAAATCTTAAAAAAAAAAAAGAAAAAAAGAGTGAAAATGTTATTTAAAAAATTTGGAGCTCTCATATATGTGAAATAAACAAATAAATCTAAAAAAAAAAAGAAAAAAAGAGTGAAAATGTTATTAAAAAAAAAATTTGGAGCCAGGTGTAGTGGTGCCTGCGTTTAATCCCAGCACTTGGGAGGCAGAGACAGGCAAATCTCTGAGTTCAAGGCCAGCCTGGTCTACAAATCGAGTTCCAGGACAGCCAAGGGTACACAGAGAAACCTTGTTTTGAAATACCAGAAGTAAATAAATAAAAATTGGAAACATTTTATAATATTAACATTTCGAGTTTCAAAAAATGTAGGCACTATATGTCAATATAGATATAGAAAGACTTAAATATGCATTTCCTTTACAAGGTCTGATGAATGGGAATCCAGTATTAAGTCACTGAGCTAATTACACACTGGTACATTTGCATTTTGAATGGAAGACATAAAAGGAACAAGTGTGGAAATAGAGCACTCAGGGAAAGATGAGGACTCGGGCTTCCACAGCAGTAGAGAGGAATGTCATTTCCTAAGTCTGGTGCATACAGACATCATCAGAGGGCTGGGAAACAGCAGGCATTCAGTAAATACTTATTATCAGCTAAAATGATTAGAGTGGACTTTTACACCTGTGAAGCCTTCTACATGACCAGTCTCTTGTACAGGGCTTTGAATTCCTTGGGTTGTTATGAACTTTAAGGATTGCTGGGTGTGTTGTCCTGTGGCTTGTATTGTGGCACAGAAAACTCTATTGCCTCTTGTTTGAAACTTGATAGTGGGGTTCTAAGCATTCAGTTACTTTTATAATGAGGTGAACCGAAGTCAAACGTCAATTTAGAATGGTTGGGATTTGAACAAAGAATACAACAAGGACTAAACTATATCATTTTCAGATGAGATTTCAAAACAGTGCTGATGTCTGAATGGATGTTGGCTCTACCTACCTAGCCAGTCCTTGGGCGGTAACCTGAACCCAGGTGGCATTGGCAAGCAAGGCTTTGAATAGACCAGACACACCTGGAGACAAAGGGCCCAACAGATTTTATTGTGTTGGTGAGTATGTCAGGCCACAAATCTTTATTTTCAATAACCCTTTAATTAGAGATTTACCTCCCCTGTGTCTGCTTTCAGGATACATAAAAAGAAAAACCCCTAATAGACCTTCTGGCTGTGGAAGGATAACTCAGTGGGAGGGCTCAGCCTAGGGACTCTGATAGTTCACAAATACTGCGCTCTAACTGTACTGCAATGCTGGCTGTTCATTCCATGTCAACCTTGTCCTAGTAGGTCGGTTTGTTAACATCTGGTACCTGATTAGAGAAAATTGAAGAAATATATATGGACGTGTCTGTGTGTATTCATTTTTTGTCAAAAAGGAAATATTTCTCCTGGGATGAACATTTTCCATCGTGAACTGCAAGTGTTGGAGCGCTGTGCATTGCACATTTTTATTTGTGTGTGTGTGTGTGTGTGTGTGTGTATGTGAGTGTCTTTAAGTACATTGAATAAAACCAAGCCCTGGACAGTTTTCACTGAGTCATTTCAACATTATGGAACCTCAATTAACTCAAACCTAATTTTGCCTCTTGGAGAAAGAGGATTAACAAAAAAAATCTGGCTGGTTTGTTGTTTTGTTTTGTTTTGTTTTGTTTTTGAGACAGAATTATACTGTATAGCCTAGCCAGCCTCAATTTTACTATGTAGACCAGGCTCCAAAACTCAAAGAGGTCTTCTTCCCCTCAAATTCTGGGATCAAAGGCATGTGCTCCACCACACTCTAACCCCCTTGCCTATTACTTTCTTACTTTGTTTGTTTGTTTCTTTTTTTTGAACTTGGACAAATTTTTGTTTTTACTTCATGGACCCACTCTTAGCAATGCATAACAACAACAGAACTTCAATCAACACTTTCTTAGTGAAATGCCTCGAAAACGAGCCTCATAGGTAACAGTGGCTTGTGCGTAGGGTTTATATTAGTGTGATGAAACACCATGACCAAAAGCAAATTGGTGAGGAAAGAGTTTATTTATCTTACACTTCCACATCATATTCCATCATTGAAGGAAGCCAGGGCAAGAACTCAAACAGTGCAGGAACCTGGAGGCAGAAGCTGATGTAGAGGCCATGGTAGAGTGCTGCTTACTAGGTTGCTCCTCATGGCTTGCTCAGCCTGCTTTCTTCTAGAACCCAGGAGCATCAGTCCAAGGATGGCAGCACCCTTAATGGGCTGGGCCCTCCCGCAGCAATGACTAATTAAGAAAATACACTTCAAGCTTACATACTGTTTTAGTCAGAATTCTCTAGAGTAACAGAAATTATAGAATGAATCTCCTCGGAGAAAGAGAAGGACCCCCCCCCCCATGGATACCAACCTGCCCTGGCACATGAAGTCGCAGCATGACTAGGCTCATTCTCTCCCACTGAGGACAGACAAGGATGCCCAGCTAGGGGAAATGAATCCAAAGGCAGGTAACAGAGTCAGAGGCAGCCCCTGCTCCAATTGTTAGGGGACCCACATGAAGACCAAGCTGCACATCTGCTATAAATGTGTAGGGGTCCTAGGTTCAGCCCCTGTATCCTCTTTGGGTGGTGGTTCAGTGTTTGTGAGCCCCCATGTGCCCAAGTTAGTTGACTCTGTAGGTTTTCTTGTGGTGTCCTTGACCCCTTTTATAGAGGAATTTTAATCTAGCAATATGGCTACTCTGGTAAGGGATCATATCCAATCCTAGGTCTTTGTGATCCAGCAGGAATATAGACATGCCTTTAGTACACACCTTTAACTCCAAACAATGATGTCTAATTGAGGGGCAGATGAAGTGACCAATAAGAGAAAGATTTGACAGAATGTGTCTGTTATAGGATATGTCCAACTCTCAGGAGAACAGAGAGGAAGGAGAGGCTACTTAAGAGCAGTGCAGGGCGGTCAGCCTAGCTGCTGAACCAGAATGATAGTGTCAGTGAGGGGAGAGGCCCAATCACAGCTCTACCTGCCTTTCTGAGGAGACCTGCCAGCTCCCAGGTCCTAAGAGGAGAGCCCCCTCCTCACCCCAATCCCCTCTATATTGGTCCAAGTGGGTCACAACCAGTTGAGGAGAGTGGCAGTCACTTTCCGAGAGCCAGTCTATTACAGGAACCTACCCACCATCTGGAGGTGGACACCAAGATCTCAAGATCAGCCAACCCCCAGAACAGGGAGTTTTCCTGAGCACCAAGGTCATCTGACAAAAGAAACAAACAGAAAACACCAGGGTTAATCAGATGACAAAAGGTCAGCACAAGAACATGGTAAAAAAAAAAAAAAAAAAAAAACCCAAAAAAATCCAAAAAACAAAAACCCAAAGCAATATGATGTCTCCAGAACCTAGCAATAATGCTACAGACAACTCTGGGCATCCTAACACGATCGAAACAAAGGAAAATGACCTTAATCCTACACTTAATCCAAAGGGAGGAAATCAAATATCTCAGAGAGCAACAACAAAATACTTCAAAAGAGGTGATGGAAATGAATAAAGTGCTTAAAGGAATGGAAGACCTGAAAAGGGAATTTGAAGCAATGAAGAAAATCCAATCCGAGACATCCATAGAACTGGAAAACCTTAAGAAAAGAATAGGAACTACACACAATAGCATCACCAATAGAATACAAGAGATGGAAGAAAGAATTTCAGGCACAGAGGATAAAATTGAAGAAATTGAATACATCTGTCAAAGAAAATGTCAAATCTAAAAAAGTCCTGAAACAAAACCTTCAGGAAATGAAGGACACAATGAAAATAAAAAAATCTCAGAATAATAGGAAGAGAAGAAAGAGAAGATTCCCAGCTCCATGGACCAGAAAATATATTCAACAAAATCATTGAAGAGAATTTCCCAAATCTAAAAAAGAGATGCCTATAACTGTACAAGAAGCTTACAGAACTCCAAATAGATTAGACCAGAAAAGAAAATCTTTCCACCACATAATAATCAAAACACTAAATGTACAGAACAAAGAAAGAATATTAAAAGCTGCTAGGGAAAAGGGTCAAGTAACATATAATAGCAAACCTATCAGAATCACACCTGACTTTTCCTCAGAGACACTAAAAGCCAGAAGGGCCTGGACAGATGTCTTGCAGACCCTAAAAAACCACAAATGCCAGGCCAGACTACTACTCCCTGTAACCGAACTTTTTAATTATTATTATTTATTTATTAACTAACAATATTCATCTATAATAAATGCCAACAATTTCTTAACTATTAACCCTACAAATTCCTACAACCCTTTAATCTAACCACTAAACCTAAGGATAATTATTTTCCTAACCTTTTAGAAGGATACAGACTCAGGGGCAGGTCCTCAGTTGTCAGGAACACAGTCTCTGTTGTAGATTCTTTAACGCACTTAGCAGTCCTTTTTCTGGATCTCTCAGATGTAGATTCATCAGGGTAAGTTGGTTATTGAAGTCTCACCTTAAATAAGGCTTGATGCTTTCTCTCTGGGAGACTTCAGCCCTTTGCATCAGCAACTCTGCTGCTCTACCTCAGAGTCCTTAAAGCCAGGCACAGTTTCCTTTAGGCCACTGTTCCGACAGGTCAAATCCCTCTAGGCAAAAGTTGAGCCACAGGGTTTAGTCCTTGGCCTTTTGCTGTCTTCCTGACACTTTCTTTGCTCACGAGCTTCTTTCTGCCTCAGGGAGATCTGGCCATCAAATGATGGTCAGCACTTTTTTCAGCAGGACTCTTGGAGCTCTCTAGCATGGGGGGGGGGGCTCTGTTTTTGATGGGGCTTCATGCACTGTCCTTAAACAGGAGGAACTCTGTTTCAGCTTAATTTGGGCTCCACCCACTTAGCAGCTGAAAACAATGCCAGGCCAGATACTTTGTTTCTTAAGTCCATTAAGTCTTTCCTGTTTTTCCTGACTTCAACCTTGTTTTTCAGTCCATTAAGTCTTTCCTGTTTTTCTTGACTTCAGCCTTGTTTTTCCACAAGCTGATAAGCTAATCGCTCACAGCCAAGTTGATCTTCATGCCCCGAATTAAGAAACTGTATCAGAAACCCCTATATATTTTCTAAATCTAATTTAATTATTCTAACTCCTATAATTCCCAGCAAAATTGTCAATCAACATAGATGGAGAAAAAAAGATATTCCATGAGAAAGCTAAATTCAAACAATATGCACAAATCCAGCTCTACAGAAGATGTTGGAAGGAAAACTCCAACCCAAAGAGGTTAACTACACACAAGAAAGCACAGGAAGCAAATAGCATGCCTGCAGCAAAAACAAAAGGAAAGAAGCTCACTCACACACTATTTCCACCAACATCAAGATGGCAGGAAGTACCAATCACTGGCCATTAATATCTCTCAACATCAATGGACTCAATTCCCCAATAAAAAGACACAGGTGAGCAGAATGGATGCAAAAACAGAATCCTACATTCTGCTGCTTACAAGAAACACACCTCACCAAAAAAGATAGGCATTATCTCCAAGTAAAGGGCTGGAAAAAGATATACCAAGAAAATGGACCCAAGAAACAAGCTGGAGTGGCCATTCTAGTATCCAGTAAATTGGACTTTCAATCAACATTAATCAAGAGATGGGGAAGACACTACATACTCATCAAAGGAAAAGTCCACCAAGATGAAATCTCAGTACTGAACATCTATGCTCCAAATGTAAGACCACCCACATTCATTAAA
>CAJQZJ010032684.1:2116434-2128734 GCA_907164525.1 Lophiomys imhausi
TAGAAACAGAAGGAATACTGCCAAACACATTCTATGAGGCCACAGTCCCCCCTGATACCTAAACCTCACAAAGAGAATAACAGCCCAAGGGGACGTATGCATATATTGGGGTCCAACTTGGGGAATAGAATTATAAACTAGTTTAGATGGCTAAGACTGCAAAATCCAGGCTAAGGCTTATTAAAATTTATCAGGTGTCTGTGTGTTTATTTATAATGGGAGGGTTAAAGATTAACACTGCCGACCAAATAACTATAATATAAATACTGGTAAATAATTTAATTCATTATTTCTACACAGTTCAGTTGAATGAAGTTGAGTTCAGTCTAGATCCTGCAGTTCTCCTTTGTACTGTTCAGTTCATGCAATCAATGTAGTTCAGTTTGTGGAGTTCAGGGCAGTTTTTTTCAAGCAGAGCAATTCAAAGAGAAGCCACATTGATTCAGTTAGTTTGGAGAGGAGTTTGAGCCAGCACATCTGAGTTGAACCAGCCAACCAGAGTTCAGAAAGAGCTATAAAGGGTGAGTTTATTCAACAGTAAGTCTTGGAGGCTGAAAACGTTCTAGGGCCTAGATAAGCAGATGGTGGCTGGAAGCTGAAACCTTTTTCTAAATTTTGGCGAAGCTTTTCAGTCATTAGTCAGAACTTGTTTTTAACAGAGATGCAAAAGGACCATTCTGGGTTTTCAATGTGTGTGTGTGTGTGTGTGTGTGTGTGTGTGTGTGTATAAAATACATACTTTATTAATATTCAACACAGGTGAGAAAAATCCACCAAAACAAAGATCTGGGTGATAACACATATTCTTCAGATTCTATCATTGGGAACAACCTAAGAAGTTCTGTTGAATTTTTTCCTCAAAGTGTAACCTTTCAAATTAAATAGACAATTCTGTAGTTAGCAGGATAGTTTAGGTTGAATAATTTAAAGCATCCATATCAGAATTCATATATGTTATTACATAAATGAGATAGTTTATTTACAAAGTTTTGTGGCTACCAACTTCCCCACTTGGATAGGTTTGTTTTAATTAGCTAAGTGTTTTATTTTATTTTTCTATTGCTGGGAGAGAAAAAAAAAAACTTTGACCAGAAGCAACTTGGAGAAGAAAGCTTATTTCATCTTAAAATTCTCAGGTTACACCCCATTACTGAGAGAAGTCAGGATTGGAACTCAAAACAGAAACCTGGAGGCAGAAGCTGAAACAGAGGCCATCTTGGAGGAGTGCTATTTACTGGCTTACTCTCCATGGCTAGTTCAATCTTCTTTCTCATAGAACTCAGGATCACCAGCCCATGGATGGCACCCCCTACAGTGGCTGGGCCCTCCCACATCAATCACAACTAAGACAATGTCAGACAGATGTGTCTACAGGCCAATCTGAAGGAAGCATTTTCTCAACTGAAGTTCCTTCTCCCCAGATGTGAAGGCTGCTTTAATGTTAATTTGACACAAACTAGAGTCATCAGGGAGGAAGGAAACTCAATTGAGAAAATGCCTCCTTAAGATCAGGCTGTAGATGTGACAGCTATTTTGTTTGTCAACTTGACCTCATCCGGAATTAATTAAAACTCCAGAATGGATGGGTATACTTGTTTTTTTTTTTTTTTTTTTTTGGTTTTTCGAGACAGGGTTTCTCTGTGTAGCCCTGGCTGTCCTGGACTCACTTTGTAGACCAGGCTGGCCTCGAACTCGCAAAGATCCGCCTGCCTCTGCCTCCCAAGTGCTGGGATTAAAGGCGTGCGCCACCACCGCCCGGCTAGGATGGGTATACTTGTTAAGGAAGGGTTTTTGCTTCATTTGATGTGATAGATCCACTTCTAGTCCAGATCTTTGAGGCAGGAAGACAGGCCTTTAATCCAGATCTTTTGAGGTGGATTCCCATCTCTAATCTGGTCCGTACCTTTTGCTGGAAGCCTATCTAAGGATATCAAAGAAGGAAGCTTTTGCTCTTTGCTTTGTTTGCTCTCACCTTGATAGCAAGTCCACTCCTTCGCTGACATTAGAACCTACTTTTCCAGGATTCCACTCTTTATTGAAGATTAGCTGAAACATCCAGCATCATAGACTTCTGAACAGTTACTGGGTTCCCGGACTTTCCATATATAGACAGGTAGCTATTGTTGAATTAGCTGGACCTGAGCCTGTAAGTCATTCGAATAAATTCTCATGTGTGTGTGTGTGTGTGTCTGTGTGTCTGTGTGTGTGTGTGTGTAAATATATATGAAAATACAAACAATTACTGAGATCCATCTTTGGATCAGGAATTCTAGTGTGTCTGTCTTTATAAAAAGCAATTGCAATTTGAGGAAACTTTATATGTGCATTTGCCAGCACCAAGTCGGCCTCATCCGAATCCTTCCAACTCACGAGGAACATCACTTCTCTACTGTTGTCTGTGGCACCAATTACTTGTTTAAGATCATGACCTCCAACAAAATCTTAGTTGTCAGCAGTATCCCTGTTATTCATTTGCTATCATCAGGTTTACTGTCAGATAAAGATTTCCTGTCGTGCCTTTTTTTTGTTTTCTTGGGTTTTTTTGAGGCAGGGTTTCCTCTATGTAGCCCCAGCTGTCATGGAACTTGCTCTATAGACCAGGCTGGCCTCAAACTCAGAGATTCGCCTGCCTCTGCTTCCCCAGTGCTGAGGTTAAAGGTGTGCACCTTTACCATCCCACACCTTCACTAGCTTTTTGACAATTAAGAAATACTCTTCAGCCAGGCGGTGGTGGCGCACGCCTTTAATCCCAGTACTTGGGAGGCAGAGGCAGGCGGATCTCTGTGAGTTCGAGGCCAGCCTGGTCTACAAAGTGAGTCTAGGACAGCCAGAGCTGTTATACAGAGAAACCCTGTCTCGAAAAACCAAAAAAAAAAAAAAAAAAAGAAATACTCTTCAGCCGGGCGGTGGTGGCACACACCTTTAATCCCAGCACTTGGGAGGTAGAGGCAGGCGGATCTCTGTGAGTTCGAGGCCAGCCTGGTCTACAAAGAGAGTCCAGGACATCCAGAGATATACAGAGAAACCCTGTCTCGAAAAACCAAAAAAAAAAAAAATACTCTTCAATTAACTACACATATATCTCAATCTGGATATATGCTGTGTAATCAACAGTTTCCTCCCAGATTTAAACATTCCCTCCTAAGCTGGGCGGTGGTGGTGTTGAACCCCCGAGGGGCTCCCCGTATCCTGACACCCAGAGACCACCAATGCCCCCCGATTCGCTGTAATAGACAAGAGGTTTATTAAACTGACGAGCCAGGGTTCGACTCCCCCATAGAGGAATGAACCCCCTAAAAAGGCTCTCGGGCCCTTTAAATACACAAGCGGATACAAAAAGTTGGGGGCACCAAGGAGTAGCTTTTTTTAGCCTGCAAGGCAACAGCCACAGGTGGTGATAAAGGAACAAAGAGTATGTTAAGTTAGGTGGTGACGCAAGTGGGGAGTGTAGACAAGGGATCCGAGGGGAGTCTGAACAAACCGGCCAGCTATACAAGCTTTGTTATTTTCAAGGACTGAGTTCTGTGGAAGGTTTCCAGAAGGAGTGAGGTCAGGGTCTCACCAGAGAGGAGAAGGCCATGTATTCATTAATTTTTACAGCCTTACATTCCCCTCTTCTTCAAGTGAGTGATTTCAATCTTGGAATCAGGGGCCTGATTCCTCAAGTGGGATCTCAGCATATTGTTGCCTTAACATTAGCACTTGAACAGCACTGATCCGTTCTCTAACAAAGGAAACTATTCGGCTTAGTATGCAAGGCCCTAGGGTGAACAGGAAGAAAAGGATAAGGAGGGGTCCCATCAGTGTAGATATTAAAGTTGCAAACCATGGGGCTTTATTAAACCATGACTCAAACCATCCCTGGGAACTTTGTCTTTCTTTTTGCCTAGCAGCTATCCTTCCCCTTAGCTTATTCATAGAGTCAGTAATGACTCCAGAATGATCTATATAGAAACAACATTCTTCTTTTAGGGCTGCACATAACCCCCCTTCTTTTAGAAATAGAAGATCTAACCCCCTCCGGTTCTGCATGACCACCTTAGACAGTGAAGATAAGGATTCTTTTAACTTTGAAATGGAATCTTCCAGTTCTTGTAGGTCAGTATCTATTTCCTGGCGTAAACTAGCGTAGTATCGTGGCTGCTGTGCCAAAGCTGCTGCACCCGTTCCTACTCCGGTTGCCACCCCTATACCCAATAGTACAGCTAAAGTCATTGTCACAGGTTCTCTTTTAGCTTTATAGCCCCCCTCATAGGCATCTAGAAAGTAAGAGTCTGGGTGGTAAATTAGCCTGGGAAATAGTTGTACCAATACGCAGAACTCGTTAGTTGTGTTCAACACAGCTACAGACACACATGGGGCAAGCCCTGTACTGCACATCCACCATCCATCTCCATCATCAGGCAGGATGAGGTACCCAGAGGAGTAGGAGTCGGTGACACATTCAGTTCTATTGCAAAGGTGTTGTTTGGAGGGGGATGGAGTGCCTACACAGACTCCTTTTCCTGACACTGAGGAAAGAATTATCTTGGTTCCCCCACCTTGTTTCCATCTACATTGTTCGGAGGAGGGAAGTGCTGTTTACCTCAGCATCCACCCCAACTGCTTCATAATAAGGTGGCAGGGCAGTGTAGCAAACCCAGCAAGACTCAGTTGCCCCTCGGTTAGTGGCATTGTGAACTTGGTAAGCACCTGTGATTAATTTTAGCATTCTCGTTTGGGCAGATATGTCAAGGGATGAAGAGGGGACAGGTGTCAGTATTCTTGACCATTGTTGACTTTCTGAGGTTCAAGTGACCTCTCTTGGAGCCAAAACCCCTTGGTTAAGGACTGAGTTAGGCCCAATGATGGTGGGTGACGTGGATTCAATTTTTAGTCTTATAGTGAAAATCACTCCATCATCATGTCCAGTGACATATAATCTTAGGCCCCATGTTATTCCTCTTATCCTTTGAGTGGTAAGTTTTTTTCCTGCCTCTGTGAACCGGAAGATGAGGGGGTTAGAAGTAAAATCTAGACATGGGCCTGCTCCTTTCCAGTCTCCTCGCTTAGGATCTACCTGGATGGAGACCCCATATTGGACAAAAATAGTACCTCCGAGAGGCCTAGTACAGGTGTGTTGACTTAGCCCTGGTTGTTTATATTCATGACCCCAACTCGCCTGTATCAGGTCACTCTTTGAGTTAAGCCAGAAAGTATCCCCTGTTGTCTCACAGCCCCAGGCACCACAATAGAAGGTTTCAATCCCCCCACATGTGCAGCTTTTTTCTCTAGAGTTATTCCTGGGGCATACATAAATAGGGATTTTTCGTAGTTCATTGCGTAATTGGGGGTGTTTGCAACCAAATCCTCTACCCCTCAGCCTGCTCCCAGAACATGGCTTACGTGAGCAGGTTGGTTTTCCATCACATTCAGGCAACCCCTTTTTTGATGGGTCCTTTCTCCCTGTCGGGTAATAATCAGGGATGTCCCAATAGTCTAGCCCTGCAGCTAGTTGGCACAAATCAGGATGCAATTCTGGCCACCATGTGCAGGGGGCAGCTAGGGTGGAATTAGAACACACCACATCTCCTGTTTGAGACAAGACCTGCCAAGTGAGGCGTTTAGGCACATGTGGGCTGGGGAAACTCACAGTCAGTTGGGTGAGCAAAAAGAGAGTTAAGAGTCCAAGGATCATTGGAGCTTGAGCTTGAGAAGGTTGGAAGTGCGGTGAACTCGCCATTCTGCTGAGGCTTTCGGTGCCTTCTTTACGTGGGAGGCGTGGATCCAAGCTGAGATTCCGTCAACCTTGACAGCAGTCGGGGTGGTTAGCAGGATGACATATGGCCCTTTCCACCTAGGCTCCAGATTCTGTGAGCGATGTCGACAAACGTAGACAAAATCCCCGATCTGGAATGGATGAGCGGTCTCTGGAGTGCCTGGTCAATAGGTGTCAGCGAGCTGCGTCCACACCTCCTTCTGGACCAGTTGGAGTCCCTTTAATCTGGCATATAAATCATTATTATGACAACAGCTAGGGTCAATATTTCTCTCAAGGGTAAGCAAGGGAGGGGGAGCACCATACAAAATCTCAAAGGGAGTAAGATGGAAACAAGAGGATGTGTTCCTTACACGGAACAAGGCCAAAGGGAGAAGCACCGTCCAGTTTGTACCGTCAGTCTCTCTAAGGACAATTTAGTCAAGATCACTTTTAGAGTTCTATTCATTCTTTCTACCTGGCCTGAGCTTTGGGGTCTATATGTACAATGTAACTTCCAATCAGTCCCCAAATACCTGGCCACTTCCTGACTTATCTGGGCAGTAAAGGCTGGCCTGTTGTCTGACCCTAGTGCCTTAGGGGCCCCAAAGTGGGGAAATATTTCTTCTAGGATTTTTTTAGCCACTGTACAGGCGGTTTCATTTTTGGTGGGGAAGGCTTCTACCCACCCTGAAAATGTATCAATGAAGACTAACAGATATTTGTTGCCATACCTGGCAGGACGCACTTCAGTGAAATCAACTTCCCAGTAGGCCCCAGGCATGTCTCCATGCAGTCTCTTACCGGGTTTTGTCTTACCCCAACTGGGATTGACCTTCTGGCATGGTATACAGGCTTGGACAACATTCTCTGCTATCTTGTGAAGTCCTGGAATCTCATAGTTAGTTTTGTTAATCAGAGTAATTAATTTTTTTGTTCCTAGGTGAGTCCACCGGTGCATCTGTTTTAACATCTCTTCGGCCTCTTTTGGGCTCATAGTATGCTTACCGTTTTGAAGTTGTGGTGGGGATTCTGTTTAATTAGGGTCTACGGTGAGTAATTCAAGTATAGCATCTCCCAAGGCTGCTTCTCAGGCAACCCGATCTGCCATATTATTTCCCTCTGCTATAGGGGACCCGTCCTTTTAATGACCCGAACAGTGGATGATGCTTACTTTACTTGGCAGCATGAGGGCAGCTAGTAGAGCCAGGATCTCTTGTTTATTTTTAATGTCTTTGCCAGCTGAAGTGAGGAGCCCTCTTTGTTGATAAATGGCCACGTGTATATGGGCAGTAGCAAAAACATATCTGCTATCTGTGTAGATATTTATCTTTGTCTGTTTTGCCATTTCAAGAGCTTTTGTGAGGGCAATCCGTTCAGCTCGCTGTGCTGAAGTCCCTTGGGGAAGAGCTGCAGCCCAAATGACCCATTTTCCATCTACCACCGCTGCCCCTGCCCGGCGCTTACCTTCTTCAAGAAAGCTGCTCCCATCTGTGTACCAAGTGGCTTCAGCATTGGGGAGTGGCTCATCAGTGAGTTCTGTGTGAGTACTGTGAGTCTCCGCAAGCACTTCCAGGCAATCATGGATGATAGCTGATCCTTTTAAGTCAGGGTTGGGGAGCAGGGTGGCTGGGTTAAGCTCCGTAGCAGGCATAAACTTGATGCGGTCTGAAATCAGGAGGAGTGACTGATAGTGAGTCATCCTGGCATTTGCCAGCCACCTCTCAGGGGGCTGGCGCACTACGCTTTCTAGGGTATGGGGGGCTGTGATTGTAAGGTTTTGCCCCAAAGTCAACTTGTCAGCATCTCTAACTAAAGCCGCCACAGCAGCCACTATCCGTAGGCAGCTGGGCCATCCTGCTGCCACAGATTCTAATTTTTTTGATAGATATGCCACGGGCCGATTCCACGGACCCAGTCTCTGAGTCAGAACTCCTTTAGCTATCCCCTTATTTTCAGCTACATACAGATGGAATGGCTTAGTCACATCAGGCAGTCCTAAGGCTGGGGCCAATAGCAGGGCCCGTTTAATTCTATCAAAGGCCTCCTGCTCTTTCTTGCCCCAAAAGAAAGATGCACTCTCCTTCGTGAGCAGATACAGAGGGGCGGCCAGTTCTGCGAACCCTGGGATCCATAGCCGACAAAAGCCAGCAGTTCCCAAGAATTCTCTGACTTGTCAGGGAGTCCTGGGGGCGGGTATCTGAGCCACAGTGTTTTTTCTAGCATCTGACAGCCTTCTCCTTCCATTTTTGATTAGATACCCCAAGTAACTGATCTGTTGTTGACAAATTTGGGCCTTATTGGTATCCCAGGGATCCGAGCTCAGTCAGCAGGTTTTTAGTTCCCAGGAGGCAGTCTTCTTTGGTCTCCGCTGCTAGGAGAATGTCATCAACATACTGAAGTAATGTTACCTGGGGATTGGAGGCCCTGAAATGGGCTAGATCTTGGTGAAGTGCATCGTCGAAGATGGTGGGAGAGTTCTTGAATCCCTGTGGCAGGCGAGTCCAAGTTAGTTGTCCAGATAATCCTGAGGCTGGGTCTCTCCATTCAAAGGCAACTATAGGCTGGCTAGAAGGGCTAAGCCGTAAGCAGAAAAAGGCATCTTTTAAGTCCAGTACTGTATACCACGTTCGCTGAGGGGGAAGGGTGCTAAGGAGGTTGTAAGGGTTGGGCACTGTAGGGTGAAGGTTGGCAACCCTTTTGTTAACTTCCCTTAAGTCCTGTACTGGTCTATAATCATTGGTCCTAGGCTTCTGAACTGGGAGCAGAGGGGTGTTCCATGCTGACTGACATTTAACAAGGATCCCGAGCTCGAAGAGCCACTGTATGTGTGGGCGGATGCCATCTCTGGCCTCTTTTCTCATTGGGTACTGGCGGACCGAAATGGGGGTGGAGGTAGTTTTAACCTCCATCACCATGGGTGGGTAATATTTGGCCATTTCTATGCCAGTAAGTTCGGCCCAGGCTGAGGGAACCTTGTCCATCCATTCCTGCATATCAGCTGTTTGAGGAGGGGGGTTTTCGAACAGCCTATGTTCATCTTCCAGCCTCATAGTGAGGACCTGAAGCGGCCTCCCCTCTCTGTCAGTCACTGATGGTCCTTCTGTTTGGAAATGAATTTGGGCTCCCACCTTAGAGAGCAAGTCACAGCCCAGGAGTGGATAGGGGCACTCAGGAATCACGAGGAACGAGTGGGATAGCCGGCCCATGCCCAAATCTGTTCTTCGAGTAGTCCATGGGTATTGTTTATTTCCTGTGGCTCCCTGCACCCAGGACCTCTTAATGATTAGTGGTCCTTCTATTTGGAGGAAGACTGAATGCTTAGCCCGGTGTCGACCAGAAACTGGACGGGTTTCCCCTCCACATTGAGAGTTACCCTAGGCTCATGGAGGGGATCCAAGCCCCGACTCCCCTACTCTTCATCTAAGGCCAGAATTTTTCCTCTGGGCGGTCCTCCCCTCTTCTTCTTGGTGCAATCCTTGAGCCAATGTCCTTTCTCTTTGCAGTAGGCACATTGGTCCTTGTCTAACGGTTGCCTCTTGCCCTTTCCCTCATCTTTCTGACCTTGCCTGTCTCTCTGGTCCCTTTCACTGACTACAGTGGCCAGAATTTTACTCAAATTTCTTTCCTGTCTTTTTTCTCTTTTTAAATCTCATTCATCCTGTTCCCTACATCTTCTCTCTTCTTTTTCTTCCTCTGTCTCTCTTTTATTGAACACCTTATCTGCTTCTCTAACCAAGTCCTGGAGCGAGAATCCCTGTAGGCCCTCCAGCCTCTGTAGCTTTTTTCTAATATCTAGAGCTGACTGATCTATAAAGGCCATGGCTTCGGTAGCCTTATGTTCCTCAGAGGTAGGTTCATATGGAGTGAATCTCCGAAAAGCTTCCATCAATCGGTCTAGAAACACCGTCGGCGACTCAGTTGGTCCCTGAGTCACTTCTCTTACCTTAGCCAAATTGGTGGGGCGTCTAGCTGCCCCTCGGAGACCCGCCACTAGAGCCTGATGGTAAACCTTCAGGTGCTCTCTACCTTCAGGCGTATTGAAGTTCCAGTCTGGTCTATTTAAAGGGAAGTTTGCATCAATCTCATTGGGCAGTTGAGTTGGTTGTCCATCTGTGCCAGGCACATTTTTCCGGCTTCAAGAAACACCCGCTGTCTCTCCTCCACGTTAAGGAGAGTTTGTAGGAGCTGCTGGCAATCATCCCATGTAGGCTGGTGTGAAAAGACAAGGGACTCTATCAAGGAAGTCAAAGCCTGCGGGTTCTCAGAGAAGGAGGGATTATGAGTTTTCCAGTTATAGAGGTCCGCTGAGGAGAATGGCCAATACTGAAGCAGCCGGTTCCCTTGGTCGTCAGGCGGACCATATTCCCTGAGCGGGAGTGCAGTGGAGTCTGGGGTAGGAGCCCGCTGACTTCTCGTCCCTGTGGCAGGCCCCCCTGCCCCGACTCCACACAAGGATTCCCGTGGGGAAGAGGGTTGGGGAAGGGTTGGGGAAGGTGCAGCAGAGTGCGTGGATCGCGGAGGAGAGGGAAGCTGTGGGGGCGAGTCTAGGAGGAGTAGCTCCTCCGTTTGGGTGTCGGGGTAAATCTCTTTGGATTTCTTTGGGGAGCCTGTTGTTTGGATGGGCCCTTTCTCTGCTGGAGCCTGCTTCAGAGCGAGGACCTCCGAAGGGGAGTCTGAAGGAGTTGCTCCTGTAGCTGGGTCAGGAGACATAGAGAGTGCAGGAGACTGACCTGTAAAAGAAGCAAAAGGCCGAACCCACGGAGGAGGGGAGACTAGCAGAGCCTCCCACACCAAGACATAAGGCACTTGATCTGGGTGCCCGTGGGGTCCTGGATTAAAAATTTTAGACCTAACCTGTCTAACTTGGTCTAATGAAAAAGATCCTTCGGATGGCCACCCAACCTGAAATGTAGGCTATTCTGAGGCACAAAGAATTCGCCATCTACTTTTTTTGATTACGACTGACAGGTCATGTGCTCTATTTTTTACTTCAGTCCAGAGGCTCAGAGTCACAGACAAAGGAGTTGTTAGCGTCTGTCCCATTGTCAGATTGTCAGAGAAAGGGGAATAGTTACAAATTACAAACAAGGAGACTGAACGACACAGAACATAAACAACGTGACGTAAGTTGCGAAATCGCCTTCAGAAACAGACGGGAGCCCCTCTTACAAGGTTTCCCCCAAAATGTCGGAGCTACTGACTACAGGTGCTGGCATTGCCAGCTACAGATGGCGAGAGCCTCTTACAAGGTTTCCCCCCCCCATGTCGGAGCTAACGACTGCAGGTGCTGGGGCTGCCAGCTACAGACACTGGCCAGCCGGCAATACAGAGGGCGACTTGCACAGAACAGACAGATAGACAAACAGAGTTGCTTGAGCATGTATACCTCCAAATCCTGGAGTCTTGGGGTCTGGGGGCGTTCAGGCACTTCCCGGCCAATGCACCAAATGCTGAACCCCCAAGGGGCTCCCCGAATCCTGACACCCAGAGACCACCAATGCTCCTGATTCGCTGTAATAGACAAGAGGTTTATTAAACTGACGAGCCAGGGTTCGACTCCCCTGTAGAGGAATGAACCCCCTAAAACGGCTCTCTCGGGCCCTTTAAATACACAAGTGGCTACAAAAGGTGGAGGCACCAAGGAGTAGCTTTTTTTAGCCCGCAAGGCAACAGCCACAGGTGGTGATAAAGGAACAAAGAGTGTTAAGTTAGGTGGTGACGCAAGTGGGGAGTGTAGACGAGGGATCCGAGGGGAGTCTGAACAAACCGGCCAGCTATACAAGCTTTGTTATTTTCAAGGACTGAGTTCTGTGGAAGGTTTTCAGAAGGAGTGAGGTCAGGGTCTCACCAGAGAGGAGAAGGCCATGTATTCATTAATTTTTACAGCCTTACATTGGCGCATGCCTTTAATCCCAGCACTTGGGAGGCAGAGGCAGGCGGATCTCTTTGAGTTTGAGGCTAGCCTGGTCTACAAAGCGAGTCCAGGACAGCCAGAGCTGTTACACAGAGAAATCCTGTCTCGAAAAACCAAAGCAAACAAACATTCCCTCCTGCTGTGAGTTTCTTAAGACACAAAGCAAACAATTCAAAACAGCTTCAGGAAGTCCCTGAAACTGACTATATTCATTGGGCCGTGTCCTCCCAAAAGTAAACAGGAAAAACTTCTGAGAGTCATTGTCAGACTGTCAGGCTGCAAGGAGGAATCTGAGACCAGATGAGGTACCCACAAGAAGAAGGAACCAGCGGAGATGCCTGGAATAGGTTTAGACCAATTGAGCCACCTGGAAAGAACACTGTCCAACCTGTTCAACTGCCTGCAAGCTGTGCAGTATGCTCCAGGCCCAGCTCTTGTGAGCTGTCACTATGATGGAGTGGGCTTTGGTGTCACAGCTGGCCTCTAGTCATTTCTGGTCCTGTAAGTAATTCCAATAAAACTCATTGGTTCACCAACTTGGACTTTGGTGGTATCCATACTTTTTTCTGTCATGGGCTCCCACTCTGGTGTGAGTAAATTGTGTGTGTGTGTGTGTGTGTGTGTGTGTGTGTGTGTGTGTGTGTGT
>CAJQZJ010032684.1:2138981-2149424 GCA_907164525.1 Lophiomys imhausi
ATAAATAAGAGTTAAATAAATAATAATTTAAAAGTTCGGTTTCAGTGTTGGTTTCAGCAAGTTGAGTAATTTTTTTTTTTTAGCAACCTTCCATATATGTGGAGACATCTACTGGGAATGGAGCTGGTGAAATCCTGGGTTAAAAAATAATGGAGTCTGCATTCCTGCATCTGGCTGACTTTCCGGCCTTGGAATTCAGGTGCTAGCACCCTAGTTTATTGGAAACCCAGTCAAGTTTGTTCACAGGAAGGCTAACTGCCAGTTAATGTCCAGTAATGCCTGTCCAGCAGAAATTACTTTGGAGACAGTGTTCCGCCAATTCCCTTCACTATGACACTTGTATTTGTATTTTACTGATTTTCCTGACAGTGGTTTTCATGAAACAGGGTCATTCATGGAGGGAGTGTGCCATTCGGATGGACTGATAGGTTTGCAGATGTTGAAGGCTATCTCATTTTTATAATATTGATCATATATCATAATAGGTACTTGCATGCAGGGCTCTCACTGTTCTAAGCAATTTAGCTTATAAGACGAGGCAGGTACTATTATTATCTTATTATGCTCTTGAGGAAACTGAAACACAATTCGTGTAAGTAATTGATCACATTTCGAAAGTGGTGAGTTGGAACCGGAGCCCAGGGAAACTGGTGTGTCCTCAAACCTGTGGACTCCCCCTCCTTTAACTTGATCACTTTCTTTCTTTGTGGTATTGGGGATCAAACTCAGAGCCCTGTGCATACAAAGCACAACTTCTACTGCTAAGCTAGAACTGCCAGCCCAAGAGTCTGATCTCTTTTTGCATGTGTTCGAGACAAGCTCTGCTGTTAGCCTGGTTTCCCACCTTGTTTGAGGCAGCCTTTCTCTTTGAAGTTGTTAGATGTTGTTAGATTCTAGGCTAGTTGGCCTGAACTTTTGGACAGTCCCATCTCTGCCCCACATCTCACCTGAGGAGCACTGGGATTACAGATGTACTCCACCAGCCCTGGCTTTATGTGGGTTCTGGGCATTCAAACTCAAGTCCTCACATTGCATGACAAGCCCTTTCCCCACAATGCCATCACCTCAGCCTCAGGAATCTTTATAGACTTTGAACAAAACAACTAGGAACAAACCTCAAATGATTCTAAGGTCTAATGGACTTTCAATGAACAATGCCCAGGAAGTCTTGTTGCTTGGTTTTTTGGGGCTGGAGATTGAATTTAAGGCAGTGGTTCTCAACCTTCCTATTGCTGTGACCCTTTAATACAGTTCCTTATATTGTAGTGACCTCTGGGCATAAAATTGTTTCATTGCAACTTCATAACTGTAATTTTGCTGCAGTTATGAATTGCAATATAAACATCTGATATGAGGATACCAGACATGAGACCCCTTCAAAGGGGTCACAACCCCCAGGTTGAGAACCACTAATTAGGCCTTTCATGCTTGGTGAGAGCTCTACCAGCAAACTACATTCTCAAACCCATATTACACAAAATTATTTATTATTCTCTCTCTGTGTGTATGTGTGCGCATGTGTGTGCGTGTGCTCTTACACTCCCGTGGATGGGTGCTCCTGCCCCACAACGAAGTGTTGAGGTCAGAGGGTGACTCACTGGAGTCCAGTCTACTACCTTGCTGAGAAAAGATCCCTTTCATTGTTTCTGCAGGGTACTCCAGATTCGCATCTGGCTTTTTGCATGGGTTTTGGGGATCAAATTCAGGTTACCAGGCTTGTGTGACTGCCCCCTTTACCCACTGAAACAACTCCCTAAGCCCATTTTAAACAAAAAATATTATTTTTAACTTGACTGTTTTTTACATAATTTATCAGATTGGAATCATGTACATCCGTTAAAATTTTATAGAACTTTAAGTTTACTGAACCACCATAGCATTTAACATTTGGGGACATACAAACCTGGACAGTTGTCTAAGTCTAACATGTACAACTCTTTTTCTATAACAGCCGTAACCTGTTAGGAGGCAATAGATAAATCTCCTTTGATATCAATCCACTGCTAACCTAGTACCCATAGTACTTTGTTTTATTTTTGCTAAAACCAAGCCAAGAGAGTGCTAGCGGATGGCTCAGTAGTTAAAAGCAGTAGCTGCTGTTCCAGAGGACAGGTTCAATTCCTGGCCCCCACATGGTAGCTCACAACCCTCTATAACTCCAGTGCCAGGGAATCTGATACCCTCTTCAGGGCTCTAAAGGCATAGGGTATGCATATGGTGCCCAACAGTACATGCAAGTATACACATAAAAATAAAAATATATAAACTTAAAAAAAATAAGGCCAAGAAAAATGAGAGAATGGTTTAAGCAAATAAAACAAATAAAAACACTACAGAGCTTCTGTATTTAGCTAGGTGACAGTAGTTTTCTACCTTAGTCTTGACTATTTTCCTCTGAATTTTAAGATAGATTAATAACAGCCATGGTGCTAACAGCTATGTTTTACTGAGCCCGTGTGGAGGCCAAGTATGAACTGAGCACTTCACACGTATACCTTTGATCTTTTTTTTTTTTTTTTTCAATTGGTTCTGGATGTCTAACTCAGGGCCCACATGTGTCAGGCAAGAGCTCTACCACTGAGCTAAACCATTAGCCCTTTTTTTGTTTTTGAAGATGTTTATCTCACTGTTCGTTTGGGAGCACACAGTGGACTATGTGCTGAGGTCTCTGTTTTCCAGGGAGCTTTAATTTGCTCATTTTCAATCTCTGCAAGCCAGCCTAAGGGTCTTCAGGAAAGCCTGTTGACTTCCAATGACACTAAGGGAGGCCAGTTCCATCCTGCCGTCACAGGCCACGGCCTGAAAGTTTATAAAGTAAGTCTGGTGTTTTCTTCCCTTCCCTTGCCAGGTAGTGGCAATGATTTGGCTTCCAAATGCTGCAGTCAGGGAACCGTTACCATGATAGCAACTAAGAAATCTTTGAGACAAAGGGATTTTTATTGAGCTGCGACAGATGCCAGCCAAAAAGGAAAAGTGATGGGTTCTGGGATTAATTTACCCAAGACTCCAGAGCAGCAGGGAAATGATTAGGAAGCCAGGGCACTTTGTAAGGAAACTCTGGGGAGAAAGTATAAGTTGCTTACGTTGAACCTGCCCTGGCTACGGAGAAGAGGGGTGGGACAACGCAAACTGGGTGAAATCCTGGGACAAGGGACAGTTCCTAGGAAGAAGTGTTTGCTCTTCTGCTGAGTCTGCTGAGTCTGCAAGCAGAATGCAGTCACCC
Source organism: Lophiomys imhausi (assembly GCA_907164525.1). Lineage (NCBI taxonomy): Eukaryota > Metazoa > Chordata > Mammalia > Rodentia > Muridae > Lophiomys > Lophiomys imhausi. The sequence goes on from CAJQZJ010032684.1 coordinate 2,142,205, forward strand.
TCCTGGCTAATCAGCAGTGTTTAGGAAAGGAACTGTGGGAAGGTTTCCTTTTTCTTAAGTTCTTTGTTCTTTGAGTCCAAAGCTTTAGTAGCAATTAAATAAATTCATTTTTATCTTCTCCTTCTTTCATCTTATGGCTAAACTAAGTTCATTTAAGGAGGACATCTCAGCGTTCTTATTAAAACTTAGAATGAGAGAACATGAGTTGTAGCTGAAAGACCCGGGGGAGGGAAGTTCCTCACCCAACACTCAGGATATCACGGCCGCCCCAAAACTCGCAAGAGACCATCTTGATGCAATCGCAAGAGGTTTATTTCGGGGGGGAAAAAGGGGAAAAGGGGGGAGGGGCTCAGTGCACTGAGGGGCGCCACTCGTATCCCACGCAGGGGTAGGAGCCACGACCATGATTTGGGGGAGAGTCCAATATTTTATGGGGGAGCACCACAGATTAAGGGGGTGGGGGAAATTACAGGTGGGAAGTACCAGCCCAGCCCATCGTTTACCACAACCCAAGGGGGAGGGGAAATACAGCTGGAATGTACCAGCCCAGCCCATTAGTTACCCAGTGGGAAACATCCTACATCTGTTTGTCTCAGGAATGAATCTAATCTTGTTTTGTTATCTACTTTGTGGTCAGACAGTTCCTGAAGCCCTGGGGGCCCGTGGCCCAATTGACCTTCATTCTTGGTTTCAACCTGTTTATGGTCAGCTAAGTTCCGGGAATCACCTGGCGGCTGGCCTGGCTCTACTGCCGACTTAGGGGGTCTTTTAATAATTTTCATTCCCTTCAGTAGCAACTTCTTTTTCTTTTTTTTTTTTTTTTTTGGTTTTTCGAGACAGGGTTTCTCTGTGTAGCCCTGGCTGTCCTGGACTCACTTTGTAGACCAGGCTGGCCTCGAACTCGCAAAGATCCGCCTGCCTCTGCCTCCCAAGTGCTGGGATTAAAGGCGTGCGCCACCACCGCCTGGCTAACTTCTTTTTCTTTTTTCCAATTTTTTTTGAGTCTTTTTTTGGGGGAGGGGTGTTCTTTGTGTAGCCCTGGCTATCCTGAAACTCACTCTGTAGACCAGGCTGGCCTTGAACTCACAGAGATCTGCTTACCTCTGACTCCTAAATGCCTGTGAGATCCACCTGCCTCTGCCTCCCGAGTGCTGGGATTAAAGGCATGCACCACCTAGACTGGCCATTACAGACAGCTGTGAACGGCCATGTGGGTGCTGGGATTTGAACCTAGGTCCTTTGGAAGATCAGTCAGTGCTCTTAACTGCTAAGCCATCTCTCTAGCCCCCTTTCCAGTGTTTTTATGTTCGTAATCATCTGGTGGTTTTGTAGTGCTGGGAAACAAATCTTGCCCTGGTCCATGTAAGGCAAGCTCTATACCTCCTAGCCACACCTCAGCCAACTTCTCCCATGAGCCATGAGCCATCTTTTCATAGCACCAGGGGTGAGCCCTGTCTGGCGAAGCTCCTGTCGGTTGTATTTCCAAAGCTAAGGCTGGACTCAGTCTTGCCATGAAGTGACTGTGTGGTGAATGAGAACACAGTGATTAATACCAGACTAAGGTTAGGTTCCTCTACATTCTAACTTGGATGGCTTTTGTGATTTCTCTAATAGGTGCAGGGAGTCCTTTTCACATCTGTAAAGTATAGGGGAGGTGTTAACACATTGGGACCCCCAGCATCTGTGGCTTGCTTGCGGAGCACCTGGTGAAGGCCAGGTACTGTTCCATCAGACGGTTTTCCCATTTGTTTTCAGGAAAAGTGGTGGAGGAGGGGACAAAGGGCAGGGTGTTTTCTCTTAGAGAACCTAGCTTGGGAAAGCTCAGCTCACAGCAGTGGTAAAATACAATGGTTTCACTGGTATGCAAACTGGCTTATATTGAGAACCAAATTACCACAGTCACATACCAAGGAAAATGAACAGTCTCTCTCTAAGGACAACAACAAGATCTCAAGATAATGACCAGACAAGTATCATTAATTCTTGATTCGTGTAACAGGCACAACGGTCTGATAAGGGGCCACCCTGCAGGGGCACTTAGCAGCTATTCAGCCTGAAAAGCTGCCCTGCAAGAGAAACTTGAGCCAGACAAAGACACAGAAAAACAAACTGGTCAACAAAACAGAGCTGAAAACAATGCAGGGTTTGTGAGGTCCAATGACACACTAATAAAGCACTCAGTGACTGGTTCTGAGGTGCTTCTGAGGCTGGAGGGGAATAAAGGCAGCGACATCAGAAATGGCTACAGCTAGGTGATCCATGTAGGCAAAGAGAAACAACTCCGGCGGAGGCTGAGTCTCCAAAACAATACAGGTCTAAACAACTTAGCCCTGGTCTGTAACCATCTTCCTGTGAAATTGAGTTCTACCATAGTTCACAGAGACCCAAGTGCCGAGCAAGTAGATAAATGTAATAGTTTGCATCTTAAGTAGCTCATTGCTTTCTTTCCATATCAGGGTCCTGTTCACCATCTGAAAGTTAGTAGGGCTGAGCTAAATCATCATTGTCTAAAGTCAAACAACTTATATTCTCATAAAAGAAAGTACCTGGGCTGGCAAGATGGCTCAGCAGGTACAGGTGTTTGCAGCCAGATCCAATGACTGGAATTCAACCCCCAGGACCCACTTGCTGGAAGGAGAGAATGGCCATGGCATGTACAACCTGCCCCCACCTTCACATAAACATATTAATTAATGTAATAAAAAATTTTAAGAGTATTTAAAGGGAAGGGATTATTACATTCTCCAAGTATTACTACTGTTATGTTACTTAAACACAAAAAACATGAATTTCTTAACTTAATTTACAGTTGCCTTTTAATGTATTTATACTATCCCAGTGAATTTGTAAATTAAATGTAAATAAAATAAATTCCATCTCATTATATTTTGAGACAAGCTCACCTTGAGCTCATTATGTAACCCAAGATGACTTTGAACTTGAGATCCTCTGTTAAAAAATTTTTCAAGGCCGGGCGGTGGTGGCGCACGCCTTTAATCCCAGCACTTGGGAGGCAGAGGCAGGCGGATCTTTGTGAGTTCGAGGCCAGCCTGGTCTACAAAGCGAGTCCAGGACAGCCAGAGATATTCAGAGAAACCCTGTCTCGAAAAACCAAAAAAAAAAAAATTTTTTTTCAATTAAATTGCATTGAGTGCCATTTGTAGAAATAATTAAATTGTTTAACAGTATTTATATTATCATTAATTGGTTGGGCAGTTGTTAATCTTTAAGCAGCCATTATAAAAGAGCACACAGAGACCACATGGATTTCAACAAGCCTTGGCCTGAATTGAGAAATCTTGGCCCATATAAGCTAGTTCTTAATTCTGTTAGCCAAATATGACCCCATATAGACATACATACGTCCCCTTGGAGTGCCATTCTCCACCATATGCGGATGTTCCAGGCCATGTGGAATGAGGTTCCTTTTTCTAACTCATGGTGTGTGTCCTCCTTCTTCCTGCTCCTGGATGAAATGAATTAATCCTCTGTCTAAAGCACAGGCTTCCTGTTCTAATCTCAGGAAGTCCCAGCTTTCTCTGTCTTTGCCCAGTCTCAGGCCTCAGCATTTTATTTAACCAATCAGAGTCAATGTAAGTAACAGACAGCAAGCAGGACCAATTAATTAACACTTAGAATGCTTAACACCACCTCATCAATTCCCTCCTTTTGTCTAATAAAAAGGCTAAAATTTTTAACTCATATAGTAAAAACAATAAGAACAAATATGAACCAATCAAGAAAACCATATATAAAAGTTACACGCATAATGTTTAGTCTATTTGTATCAGGCAATCTTGAAGAAGAAAAAAATCATCTACCTATCTTGGTGTGTCTAAAGTTCTGAACCTAAATGATTTCTATCATATCCTATATTTATAAACCTAAAGATTTTATTTAGACTTGAAAATATCCTTTTAAATCCTAAACAACTCAAGTTCAATTGAAATTTTATAACTATTATGCCTTCAACCCCATCAAAGACATAAGAAGGGATAAAGTTATTATTTGAGTGAGTAGGAAGTATAAGAATGCAGCTTCCAAAAAGAAATATGACAGTTTGTTGCCTAGACAGTCCCAAATATCTCTTGATATCATTGGATCATCATCTTCAGCCTTCTGGCCAAGCATTTTTCACAGACTAAATTGTGCACCAGGAAATAAGAAGGATTTTCCCATTCTGTCTCTGCAGAATCAGGACATCAACTTACCTGCATTTAAGCTCTGGTCCATCTTTGGACTGTATATAGTCTGTTGAGAGAGCAGGGACATTTTTGTCCAATAGGAATTATCTCCTGATGGGAGATTTCTTTTTGATGCTCATTGTCTTCTTCCAAGTCAAATGGGAGCTGTCAGGAGCTGACTGTCTTAAGTCAAACAATTCTTAAAATAATAAAAACATCTTTAAATGCCATTTTCTGAATGCCTCTGAGGGTTTTGAAGACATCCATTGATTTATTTATAAATCTATCATCTATCTTCTATCTATGAACAAACTGTATATATTTTTTAACTATTATTTAAATTATTTACCACCTGTTTAACCTATTAAATCTATTTTGTGATAAGTTAAGACTAGTATTTGACATGACCAGAAGCTCAACTGACCAGGCAACTTGTATTATCCAGACTCCTAAATAGATTGCAATAGCAACCTATAAAAGGATTGGAAGTAAACCTGTACTTTTAAATGATTTGTATAGACACAATACCTATATAAGAGTTCAAATATACATATTATGTGTCGAATTATAAAATTCTATGCCAATGAATCAAAATTAATCTTATCAATATACAAAATTCTATACCAATATATCAAAAGATAACCTTATTTTAAGAATAACAACAAGCCAGGCGGTGGTGGCGCACGCCTTTAATCCCAGCACTTGGGAGGCAGAGGCAGGCGGATCTTTGTGAGTTCGAGGCCAGCCTGGTCTACAAAGCGAGTCCAGGACAGCCAGAGATATTCAGAGAAACCCTGTCTCGAAAAACCAAAAAAAAAAAAAAAAAAGAATAACAACAGTTTTAAGTTTTAGAAAAAAAAAAAAAAAAAAAAAAAAAAAAGGGGGTATATATATATATATATATATATATTGAGGTCTACCATATATATATATATATATGTAAGAACTCAATTTCACATTATATATATATGGTAGAACATATATATATGGATTCCCCCTCTTTTTCTTTTCAAGCCTTTTCCCCCCATATAAGAGAGAAAGAACAATAGAGAAAAGAAAAAGAAATCTCCAAGTCTAACTTTCTATACTTTGCTTAACAAGACCATATAACAATTTGTAACCATTACCCCTAAACAACATTTATAACACATCAAATGACCAAATAATCATCCACTCCACTTTTTGGGAATGGGATGTCGCTCTCTTAAAACTGCTTCCTGCTGAATTAGGTCCCAGAAAACCTGTTTGGGGTCCCAAAAATGGAAAAATGGTTAAGCAAGTTAATTGTAACATTTGTTGTCCAGTCTCTATGTGCTCAACAATCCTCCTGCCTCAGTTTCAGTGCTGAGGTTATAGTCATGTGCCACCACAGCTGGTAGTTTATGGAAATATCTTAAAGACTGTGTGACTTCAGTATGTATCTGTCCCCCATGGGAGGACGATGACCCATTGATCTTCAATTCCATCTGACCATGTTTTCTGAAAGTCTGTCTTTGATGGGACTTCACACAAGGAGATATTAAAAAGATATCTAAATGATATCTAAAAGATATTTAAATGACTACCCCAGCATTGTTGTGCATGACTTTAATCCCAGCACTTGGGAGGCAGAGGCAGGTAGATCTTTGTGAGTTCCAGGTTAGCTTGATCTACAAATCAAGTTCCAGGACAGCCAGGGCTAAACTTGGAAAAACCTGTCTCAAAACAAAACAAAACAAAAGAAAAAAAGATTTAAATGAATCTTTATGCCCTGGCTTATAAAATTTTCCGACCCATTACTTGCTTTTTCTTTTTCTTTTTTTAAAGAATTTTAAAAGCTTTTTGTCTGTCTGTCTGTCTGTCTGTCTATCTAAATTCTAATTATGTCACCATATCTAACCTGGAATTTGCTATGTAGACCAGGCTGATCTTGAACTCATAGTAACCCATCTGTCTCTGCTTCCTGAGTCCTGAGATTAGAGGTATATATTGCCATGCCTGGCAATCTTTAAAGTTGTGTGTGTATATGCATGTGTGTGTGTTTAAGAATGAATTAAAATCACTTTATTGCAATGAACTCACAAGTAAAAACATCACACATATTTATACGTGTACCACTTTCCTGCTTTGGTTTTTCTAAATTCCATATTAAAAAATAAAGTTATTAAACCACAACTTGTTTAAATCTGCCCTTGTAACAAACTAAACAGTTTAGTGTAGAGAATAACAATATTCTAAATATTAATTAAGTCTACACCCTATTCTAGGGAAGTCCTTGCTCCTGCAGGTCCTCTTAGCCTTAAAGCACAATTCTTCATATCTCTCACAACCTTCTTGTACTTTCTTTATTGGCCACAACTGACAACTTAATCATATTAATGGAGGAATACCAGGGCAAAGGCCCAGCAACCCAGCCACCTCAAATTCTGAGGTACCCTCTAGCACCCACCAGCCTTTGTGGGTCCTACCCTCTTATGGTTCCATTTTTCTTTTTATTACCTTGAGCAAACTAATAACCTCCTCACGTGAAAAATGGAAACAATGATAGCATCTACCTCATAGGGTCGGGTGGCAGTTAAACAAGGAGAAATTTAGAACAAGGCTTGGCACGTACACAATGAGTAAATGCTAACTGTAATCTGCTTCCATTAGTCTGAACAGGCCAGAGTGGTACCGTGTCTCTTTCATTGCCAACAGTGCAGCCCAGAGACTGGCCCATGCCAGGCAAATACTTTACCCTCAAGTCTCCTTTGACATTGGACTGAAGTATGACTCAATGGTAAAGTATTTGCCTGGCATGGGCCAGTCTCTGGGCTGCACTGTTGGCAATGAAAGAGACAAATAATGATGAGAAACAGAAAAAAGAGATTGAGGGTGGCTAAATATGGAAGAGCAACAAATAGAAATATCCCCCAAAGTCCATTTTTTTTTTTTTTTTTTGGTTCAGACTTGAAGTTTGGCTTTAAGTAGAAGGCAAGGGCTGCCAAAATGGCTCATTGGGGAAATGTACTAACAGCCACGCCAGATGAGCTGACTTTGAATCCTAGAATCCACATG
>CAJQZJ010032684.1:2149434-2163077 GCA_907164525.1 Lophiomys imhausi
TGGCCCTGCTCATTACCAGTCTTAGCTCTGGTCTGCTCATTGAGGTTGTTTGACAAGTTGTCGTATTTATGAAAGATGTTCTTCCTGAGAGACAAGTTCTTCCTCTAGCTGGCACAAGAGATTCATCATTTCTTTTTCTTGAGCATGAGATTCCTGGGAGATTTTATACTTTGTAGTCTATTGTTCCAATGGTCTGGTTACTGAAGGGAAAGGTTCCAAAGCCTCTCATGGTTAGTGATTTCATTGCCTACTTCTTACAGTGAAGACTGCTTGGCATGGTTGGTGGGAGGTATTCCTTTTTGAGGTTCCCTGGATCCATCTATGTTAATAAAGGAGTTCTAAAGAGGTGAGCACTGTCTTGAACAGGCCAGGCTACTTTAATGAGATTGGGTTGCTATTAAAAAAACATTCATTTTGTTAATCTCCAAGATGGAAGGAGAAAGACCACTGACCGAAATCATTATAGCCAAATTAATTGAGGCAAGCAATTAAATAAAGCAAGCTTTTTAATTTTTAATTTTTTTTTTATTCGTGTGTATGGGCTGCCTTCCCCACTTAAGGTGGGGTTTGAGAGGTCAGCACTGGATGTGAAGACAAGGTTTTTATAGCTCGGAGTAGGGGTTTCCAAATGGGGATTTCTCAGACAAAATAGGCAGGATTGCAGGAGCGGAACATAAGTATAGCAAGTTAGTCATTATGAGCTCCTGAAACAAAGACATGATTACCAGGTGGTTGTAGCAACATGTAATCATGACAAGGTAGTCATGACAACTCTTTTGAAACAAAGGTAGGGTTGCAAGACAGTTATTGACTTTTTGAAATAAAGGCATGGTTGCTGTTTCCTGGAACAAGCAGTATAGAGCCATTTGTAGTTAAGGTTATAGATAGAGAATAGTCCAGTCCTTGAGAAACAGAGGTGTAATCATAAACAGGAATGAGCCTAGTTTGTCTTTACTATAAGATGGCTTTTAAGCCTAAGATGGAGGCAGGCTGGTTCTTCAGTTTCTTACAACAGTTCTGGAGGCTAGGAAGTCTAAGACCAGGGTGCTAGTTCTTCCTGCTCTATGTTCAACTGAACTATGCTCTCATCTAAAGTATAGATTGGAGGAGAATGTAAAACAAGCAGAAGAAACAAAACCCAGAAAAGATTCTAAATTACAAAGGGGAGTAGAGAGACTTTGTGGGTGCCCATGGTAGCCAGCTTGCAAGATGACCCTCTGAGGGTCATTGCATTGCCTTGTGTTTTATATTGAACAGGCTTAACTTGTGCAAGCAGTGAGATGTTCCAGAAAGGACTGGGCAAGAGTTCTGAAACCAAGCAAAAGAAACAGTGTGGCTTTCCTTATCCTCTTGCATAATTCTCTCTGAGGAATCCAGCCACCCTGTTATAGGGTTTTAGAACATGTAGAAGGACACACATAGGAAGAAACTGAGGCATTTTGCCAACAACCAGTACCATTAGACAACATTGAGAATAGGTCCTCCTGCCTCCTTCATACGGATGGAGCGCATTCAACCCTCTGATTGGCATGCCATTAAAAACTCAGACCAGCTTGGCATGTTGAGACACATGGGCAATGTCAGTATTCCAGAGGCTGAGGCAGCGAGAATCACAAGTTCAAGGCAACCCCGGGCTAAATAATAAGTGTAGGAGTGTAGAAACAACAAGACCCTGTCTGAAAAGTGGAGCCAGCCATAAAGGTCACTCCTGAATTTTTGACCCATAGAAATCATATGGGATCATAAATAGTTATTCTTTATTTTAACTCTTGGGGCAATTTGTTACACAGCAATCCATAGCTATTACAAGTTCTGTACTAAAGATGCAATTGCTCCTGAAGAACATTTATATACCACAGAGGATTCTTAGCCTTTCTACTTTAATATATTCACTCGCCAGAACATTACTGAGAAGCCATTATGTACTAGCTGGAAGGAATTCAAGAAGTTCATAAGCAAACAGAGTTGGCTATTTTCAAGAAGCTCAGAATCTGGAATCTGAGGTAGGGAGGTATAGGGTGGAGGGCTGTAAGTGCCTGTTGCAGATGTTACTTATACACCTGCTTTCATGTCACACTTTCCATCTGGATTGATGTTCTGAGAACATTAACTTTGGCTGGGACTGCAGTGGCTGGAGAACTTGCTCATTCGCTTGGCTGTACAGTTGCTTGGTTTTAATAAGAGTGATCAATTCATCAGTTTTCCCTTTAAATGCTAATGATGGCTTTAACACAACAGATACAGACATACAGTGTACTGCAGATTAAAATTAGGCTCAGAATTAAATCGCTTACACATAGCAAAGGAGCCAGTTTGCACATCTTGGTAAGCAGCCACAACCAGCTGACAAATCTTAAATTGTCTTGATCAACACAAAATCTTGCCCAGTCTCAGCCAGAATGGACATTATGAGGCCACTAGTGAGTGGGCTTAGGACCTGGGACAGGAGAGGGTGACTGATAGGGCAGGTCTTATGCACAGCTCTGTGTACCAATGCGCACCACATCTCTTCTTTATCGCTCCTGTGACAGGCAGTAGTTGAAAGTCTGCATCCAGAATGCTATGCTAAGTGTACAAACTCAAAACTTAAAATAAGCCCAATTTCCTACAAGGTGAGGAGAAGCATCTTGGAAAAACCAGGCTGGCCTTTCCTTTAGGGTCTCAGGAAACTCAGAATTGGTTTCTAGTATATGTCCCAGAACATAATTGGTATCTCATCTTGAATTTGTGCTCAGGGGCTGACTTACATTGCAAACTCCCAAGAGATAGATGTATAATATCAGAAAGGCAATTATTTTAACACTAGATCTATTTTTTTTGTTTGGAGACTACTATTAATGTCACCGAATGCATAATTAGAACAAAAATATAGCGAATTTAAAAGTTTGATAGCCTGATAAACCAATAATTCCATTCACTTAATAGACTGAGTACTGTTTAAAAGCTGTATTGGTGACCAAGATATAATTATAATTATAATAAATATAATATAAATATGTAATATGACCAACTATATTCCTTGCTCTATGCAGCCATGCCTCGCCATGCAAGCAAACACAGACAAACTTGGGGATAATTCCAATAGAGAGGTTGGTAAATGAGATAAAGCCAAGTGCTTCTGTGCGAGTGCACAGGGTCGCACAGAGTGGCAGGTAGAGATTTTGGAACATATCCTACAGGGAGCAGCATTTTAGCTGCAGGAAATGTTGATGGTGGAAGCAGGTGTGGGGCATACAAAGTTTTGAAGTTAACAGATGAAAGGGCAGTTAATCTGTGTGGCTGAACGTGATGCCTGACTGATTCCCCTGAGGGCCGGAGGAAGTGCAATACAGAAGAGGTTCATGGCCCTCACGGCCACTGCATTCCTGTGTCACTTTGGGAGGGCCTTGCTGGTTAATACTGTTTTGTTTTTGGGAGCTTGGGCAGAGGGTGGCCCATGTGAAGGTTTTGCTCAAATCTTTTCTCTCAGCCAGACCTTGAGGGCTGAAAGAAACACAGCTGTTGGTAGGAAAGGGACTTCTCTGGTAGAGTTGAATAAGAGAAATATCAGTTATAAGTGCTGAATCTCAATTTTAACTGTGAATGAATGTAAGGTCAGAAAAGACTCCAGGTTTTAACTGTGTTGGCTTGGTCAGGCACGGCCACTGGTGTTAGGCAATTGGCAAGGGCAAGAGTGTAACCGAACTTTTAAATTATTATTTAACACTTATTTATTTATTACTAAATTCACTTATAACAAACACCAACAATTTCTTAACTATTAATCCTATAAATTCCTACAACCCCTTTAACCTATCCACTAAACCTATTGATAATCATAACAACTACTTTCATAACCTTTTAGAATGATACAGTCTCAGGGGCAGGTCCTCAGTCGTCAGGAACACAGTCTTTGTTGTAGATTCTTTAACACACTTAGCAGTCCTTTTTCTGGATCTCTCAGATGCAGGTTCGTCAGGGTCGTTGGTTATTGCAGTCTCACCTTAAATAAGGCTTCATGCTTTCTTCTCTGTGGGAGACCCCAGCCGTCTGCAGGCCAACTTAATTCTTTTGAATCAGGAACTCAGCTGCTCTGCCTCAGTCCTTAAAGCCAGGCTCAATTTCTTTTAGGCCACTGTTCGGACAGATCAAACCCCTCTAGGCAAAAGCTGAGCCACAGGTTCCAGTCCTTGGCCTTTTGGTGTCTTGCTCAGGCTTTCTTTGCTCACCGGCTTCTTTCTGCTTCAGGGAGAGAGCTGGCCATCAATGGCCAGCCCTTTTTTCAGCAGGACTCTTGGAGCTCTCTAGCATCAGGGGCCTCTTCTCTTCTGGGCTCCACGCACTGTCCTCAAATAGGAGGAACTCTGTTTCAGCTTAATTTGGGCTCCGCCCACTTAGCAGCTGAAAACAATGTCAGGCCAGATACTTTGTTTCTTCAATTCTATTGAGTCTTTCCTGTTTTCCTGACTTCAAACTTGTTTTTCAGTCTATTGAGTCTTTCCTGTTTTTGCTGACTTCATGCTGATAATGCTCTTCAGGCCCCGAATTAAGAGACAGTATCAGAAACTCCTATATATTTTCTAAATCCAATTTATCTAACCCCTACACAAGAGAGTGAGAAAGAAGCCATTGGCACGATAAACTAATGTTTGGAAACTCCCTACCACGGAGTTGTTTCTTTACCACCCCAGTCACCTCATAAGGCAGGCGCAGAAATGGCAGGTGGACAGGAAGAGCTAGGCCTGGGTCGTATATGCTCTCATCTCAGGGCAACCAGTTTTCAAGGTAGTTCTCATATCCAACATGATCAAGAGATTGTCCTGAGACTCAAGTACAGTCTCTGTAATCTCAAAATGAAGAAATGCTGCACCTGGACAAGGTCACACAAACAAATCATGGTAGGTCCTGACTGTAGTTTCTGGAGCCAGAGTTACAGAGCATACCACATCTGTATCAACTTATCGAGGTGGAAGGATATGTGACAGAGATGGGTCCTGGAAAACTTATGAACTATCTTGGGACCTCTGCATTGGAGGAGGCACAGTGAAGTCAGAGTGCCTTGAGGTATGTCTAGGATGTTTTGATCTTGCCATGTTGAACTACTGGATATTCTTACCACTGTGTTCTGACCCCAGGATACTTTGAATCTGTATTTATAGATAAATAACTAGACCAGTTATATAAATATTGAGAGCTGTTTTTGTCAATACAAATAGAGTAAATATTTTTTATTTAATTTTCTTATATATTTTTTTGGTTTTTCGAGACAGGGTTTCTCTGAATATCTCTGGCTGTCCTGGACTCGCTTTGTAGACCAGGCTGGCCTCGAACTCACAAAGATCCGCCTGCCTCTGCCTCCCAAGTGCTGGGATTAAAGGCGTGCACCACCACCGCCCGGCTTTTAATTTTCTATGTAGCATAACATTTACTATTTTTATATTAAGAGAGAGAGTGTGTGTGTGCATCTACATGAAATGGCATGAGTGTGGAGGTCATAGGATGACTTCAGGGAGTTGATCCTCACTTTCCACCTTATTTTGAAACAGAGACTCTCTTGGGCCATTCCCTGCTTCCCACCTCACCATGGGAACATGAATTTGCAGCGCTGTCACATCTGGCTTCTCACAGGGTTGTAGGGGTTGGAAACCTGCTGTTAGGCTTGAGCAGCCAGTGCCTTATCCACCGAACCATTTCCTTGGCTCTTTTATATTAAATTCGCCCATAGTGGTTTCCCCCATGGGCTTACTATATAATTTACTTTACAAGAAATATTTTATATATCAGAAAATTTCTTTTCATTCATGGTTCAGCTTCTGTTTTGCCCAACTAAAACTTGTTATTGCTGTGAGCTAGCTTTTGCAGCAAGTTTCTTAACCTAATTTCCCTCAGAAGCATTCCACGTCTATACCAACTTGCTCAGTAGTAGATATTGCAGAGAATGGTTTTAGGAAGCTAATATACTACTTTGGTACCACTCCACTGATGGAGGAGGGTCTTTGTGCACTGTATATTTAGATGCTGACTTCAGTGCCCTGAGATCTGGTTACCACCTGGACATGGGCATTGTTATAAGTATTGAACCATCTCTGGTATCAATGTGATATAAAAAATGCTCCCCAAATATCTCTAATTGGTTAAAAAAGGCTGGACAGCCTGTAGCTTTTCAGAAAGAGAACAGGAAGGCGGGGGTTAGAATTGCATGGTGGGTCTTGGAGGAGACCATGAGAGAGAGAGAGAGAGAGAGAGAGAGAGAGAGAGAGAGAGAGAAAGAGAAAGGAGGTCACCATGAGGCAGTATGGCAGTGAGCATGTGGCCATGAGGGCTATGTGGCCATGAGGGCTGGCCTGATGGAACAGAAACCACCCAAACAGGGGAAGGAAGGAGAGGAGAGAAAGGAGGAAGGAGCTTGCCATTAGATAGGCTGGACCAAGAACACCTTGCCCAAGAGGTGCTTGCCCTGGGGACAGACTGCTGAAGCAGAAGCTGCCCAGCAGTCACCAGATTGTTAAGTTACAGGCATTTATGTAGGTTTTAAGGGTAGATTTAGAATAACTCAGAACCTGCCCAGCATAGGGCTTATAGTTTATTAATAAAACATAGTGTTTCTGTATTGTTTATTTGGGAACCAAATGGTCTAAAGTGGGGCAGAAACCCCTAATAGGTATTTAAGAGCAAAAGAGGGCATAGAAAATCCTCAGAAAAATAATATTTACTACACTGCACTGAAAAAGGCACAGTGAAGACAGAGTTCCCAGGTAGAGTCTACTGACCTAAATTTCACTGTCAATCATTGTAAGTACATTGTAATTTAATAGTTAAATTGTTCTCTATAAGCTGTATTTGCTGTAAACCAGATGAAAGTAATCGTTAGTTTGCTTACTTGTGTGAGTGCATTTATGTATGTGTGTCCTGCACCCTGCAAATGAGCCACACCCTTAAGCTCTTTTTTTTTTTTTAAAGATTTATTTATTATGTATACAGTGTTCTGTCTGCAGGTATATCTGCAGGCCAGAAGAGGGCACCAGATTTCATTATGGATGGTTGTGAGCCACCATGTGGTTGCTGGGAATTGAACTCATGACCTCTGGAAGAGCAGCCAGTGCTCTTAACCGCTGAGCCATCTCTCCAGCCCCCCGACCCTTAAGTTCTTACCTAAAAATTTTCCTCTTTGTTTGTCGTAACCTCAACTTCTTCCAACTAATATACTTCCTGACTGTTGGAAAATGATTTCCTTTGTTTTCTGGTGTTGAGAATTGAGCCTTATGAATGCTAAGCATGTAACTAAGCTCTAGGCTGCTATTCTTTCCATTTCTGTTTGGGTCATTGATTATTTTAATGAAGCATATCCTGTTAACTCTTGCTCTGCTCTTGGCTTACATTCATCTGCTAACCTGAGAAATGTCTGATGACTAAGTATCCTTTAAAAAAAAGAGAGAAAGAGAGAGAGAGAGAAGCAAGCCAGAAAAGCACATCCAACTCTTATTACTTCTTTATAACCTAAAACCAGACCACAGCTGTTCTTGTTTTGATTTTGACGGGAAACTTTGATGCTGACAAGTATTTTTCCAGGAGACATTACAAAGTGGTCAGTTTGGTGGGCTGTTGCAGGAACTTTTTTGTGATCAATCACTGTACAAAAAGAAGGCTGAGAAGGCTGAGAACATGCACGCACTTTAACGCCAGTTTGGATTACTCCACTCGGGATCCACAAAAGCAAGATGGTGGCAAGGGGCATGACACAAGCGGCCATTTGCATAGCACCTTTTAAACTAGAGCTGCCTATAATTCCCCACACTGTGTATTTGTTGTACTAATTCACGCCATACTTTGTATTCCTTTCAGAGTGACTGATTCAAGACTGCATCCACATATTTATCCAAAAATTCTCAAAGAACATACTGCCTATTTGGAAACAGGATATTAAGGTAGCAAACCCTGCAGAGGTCTTTTGTTTGATGGTATTGTTTAAACACAAAGAAGGCCAATGGGGAGAAATACCTAGAAACAGACTGTGCTTGACATAAAGGATTCCAGTAGAGAAGACCAAGTTGGCCAGCCATGATGGAAATGACGACTTCATACGCAACAAACTGATCTTGATTTACATGCCCATTGTGTGGCTTTTTTTTTTTTTTTTTTTTTTTTTTTTTTTTTTTTTTTTTTTTTTTGGTTTTTCGAGACAGGGTTTCTCTGTGTCTCTGTGTATGCTTGGCTGTCCTGGACTCACTTTGTAGACCAGGCTGGCCTCGAACTCACAAAGATCCGCCTACCTCTGCCTCCCAAGTGCTGGGATTAAAGGCGTGCGCCACCACCGCCCGGCAAAAATGATCAAGTTTTCTTTTTTTTTTTTTTAAGATTTATTTATTTATTTTATGGGTGTTTTATCTGCATGAACATCTGCAACCAGAAGAGGGCATCAGATCACGTTGTGGATGGTTGTGAGCCATCATGTGGTTGCTGGGAATTGAACTCAGGACCTCTGGAAGAGCAGCCAGTGCTCTTAACCGCTGAGCCATCTCTCCAGCCCATGTGTGGCTTTTTAATAAGTGCAGATGGCAAATAAAACTGTGTTGATGAATCAATGTTTAGGGCATGACAGTGTCCCCTATAAATGAAAGCCATTTCCTACTATCTTGACTTTAATGCTGCAAAATCCTTGATGATCCCAGCAGACCCCAAGTACCGCATTGGAGTGTGTATAACAAATATGGTGAAACCTATTTTCTATGCTGTAAAAAGAGAATTCAACACTATGGACTGCCCATAAATTATCTGGACTCCTACAGGGCATCAAGGATCCTGGACAGATTAAAGGGCACACAGTGTTTAGGATTAGTGAACGCTGCACAGAATCTCAGCATACCGAGAGCAGTGTTTATCTCTCTGATGTATAATAGGTTTGCTGCCACCTGACTTTCTGACTTGCAAAATAGGAAGCATTTCACAATGCTTCATATCGCATCTCCATATCCTAGTGTGTCACAAGCTTCCTGCTCTAGACCACAAACAGCCTCCTCTTAACTCCCAGCTGCTGCAAGGCTAGCATTTACTGTCTTGCTCTAACAAGGCTAATGGGAATTTAATTTCTCTGGCTTTTAACTTGAGACGGTATTATCCCGCTCCACCTGTTTTCTTTTAGATTGTAGAGTTCTGACATCTCAAGGATACTGTATGGACTGTCTCCTCCCACCCCCCTCCCTTTTCTCCTTTTATAGTCAACTAGAGTTCTGGGAGCTCGGGAAAGGAACCAGCCACAAATCTCCAGGCCATTTAGACCTTTTGTCTGATGAACGTTAATGAGTGAGGTAAGCCCCATACAATCAACATTCATTTCAGTAATCTTTTTTATTACCTAAAAATGACAAGCCATATCAGTTCAATTCTGACCATGACAGAAACACAAATATCTCACTAAAATAAATACTAACAGGATTGAGATGAGTGAGGCACTTGCCTTGGGCAGAAAATTTAGGGAGGCACTTTTAAAAAACCCCTCAGCAATCACGATAAATGATGTTTCATCGCAGTAGTTAAAAAAAATCAATGCAAAAATCCATGATGAACAGAATACCCAGATTTTAAATAAAGGATCGGCCACAGTCCCTTCCTGAGTTATCTTGGAACCTTAGAGGAAAGAGAAAGTAAGATGAATCCTGTTTCATCTGGAAACTGGATTTTTCCATGGCCCTCACTAGCTTTATCCTAGTCCCAAGCCTGCTAGAGAGAATGTGTCCAGCTTGGAATAAATGGCACAGCCCTTCCCACTTGAATATTAAATCGGGGGTAAAACATGGTCGGCTTTGGCAAAGTCTGATTGTCACACTAGTCAACCAACGGCCATAATTGTGGCCCTTCTTTGGATGTACTTTCAATTAAAAGAGTGTTTTCCAATCCCCAAAACTAGTCTTTTTGGTTCCTGGAATCTGAAGATGTCTTGTTACCAAAAGTCCATTGCACAAACCACCGCAGAAACCTCCTGGAAAAACCCATCTGATTCCATCTATCAAAAGTTCCTCCGCCCGCGGTAGTTGCCCCGGGTTCTCTCCTTGCCAGTCTTGGCCGGAACTTGCCTGTGTGTCTTCTTCCGGTACTCCACTTTAGTCCAGCCCCCTTCGCTTACCCTGCTCTCCTCATCACTTGCTTTGGAGGCAGTCTCGGGGTGCAGAGGCATCCCGGGGATGGTCCTGGGCACGCGGCGGTCATTGGGGCTCCTCTTGAAGTCAGGGGACTGATGAGTGTTCAGCGCTGACTGGGGCAGCCTGTAGAACCTTCTTGAAGGTGTAGAATGCTGACTCTTCCCACTGTATCTTCCTTTCGGGGAAGAGTTGAGGGATACACTGCCGCGGTCGTATTTGTTTCTGCCTCGGTCTGAGTAGCGGCCCCTCTCGGAGGAGCTGTCATTGTTGAGGCTGGAGAAGCCACTGTCCCTGGAGTTGAGGTGCAGGGAGGAGAAGTTTTTGGTCAGCCCGTGCTGCGTCGGGGAGGAGCTCCGGGAAGGGTTGATGGATGTGATCGGCTGGTACTTCACTGGAGTCTGGGTCCGCCTCACCGCGGCAGCATAAGAATCCTGGTTGGCAAAGTACGGGAAGCAAGAGGATCCCAGGATGGGGATGCTCTGGGAACGTTGTAGAGAACTGTGGGACGCGATCTGCCGCATGCGCAGAGTGTCTAACCACTGGCAGTCCGCACCTGCAGGGGAAATGGAAATGAGCATCTTCCACACTACAAAGCTGCATGCCTAATTCATAAGCCTGGCTCAGAAAATCAGCCTCAAGGCTGCTTGGGGGCGTGCCAAACATTACCATTCATGGAAGTTTTCAGGCTAGGTACATGGACCTTTCTCTTTATTATCAAGAACCCTTGGTGGGAGAGGTACATTGCCATTAAGAATATGTAATGTGCTTGGCATTTTTCTATTTCTGCTGCCATGATCTGACTGTATTTGGAACTTCATGTTCATGGAATGATACAGTATCGCAGTACCATCTTCCTAAACTGCTACTTTTCTAGTTTTAGCTTCCACCAGTAGGCCTGAGTTTGAGCTCTTGTCTCGGCAGCCATGTGTGTTAAGGGAAGTTGAGCCTTTTCCGGCCTCTAACAGAAAGGCTGATGCCAACAAAGGACATATTTGGACACCTGCCCAAAGCAGAATAGGTGTGGATTTCTGGTGCTGGGGATTGAACTCACATTTTTAGACTTGTGGGCAGGTGTCCTTATATGCCAATCCAAAACGCTGAGCCTCTTCATCATGTCCTTTCCTACTTGACTCCTGTTTTGTTCAACCTTCTCCTTCCGTCCACATCATTTCTCTGCATTGTTTTCAGGACTCAAGAAGTATTGTGACTAGGGATGTAGCTCAGTTGGTGGAGTGTTTGTTGGTAGAGTGCTCACCTAGTGTATGTAGAGCCCTGACTCCATCTCTAGCACCCCATTAAACTGGGTGTGGTAGCCCATGCCTATGATTCTAGCACTGTAGAGGTGGAGGCTGGATGGAGTATCAAAAGTTCAAGGTCGTCCTCAGCTATATGAAAACAGTTCTAGGCCAGCCAGGGATACACCAGACTCTGCCAAAATGGGGGGGGGGGTAGGGGAAGTACCAGGGACAGCAGTGGCTTTGTAGGAATGTTTGCTGGAAGATTCACATCTTTACTTACAGATACACTTTTAGAAACTATGTAAGCAGACATTTTGTCACTGGCATCTAATGTAACTACTCTTCATCATTATAGCTATCCAGATACTAAAATTTGTACAATGTATTCACATTTATGTTGCTTATAAAACTGATATTATGGAGAGAATATTATCAGAGTACATTGTACACATGTACAAAATTTTCAAAGAATTAGGGAAAAACTTTGAAAAAAATATTAAAAAACTGGAAGGGGGAAGTACTGCGTTAGACTTGGGTGTCGTCTGCTGCCTGGCACTCACCTCTGTGATGGGAATGTCATAACTAACATTCTGGACTCAGGCACACTTGCTGTACTCAGACCCTAACTTACTTGAGTCAGATCTGCTGCCAGGGTTGCCCTCTGAGTTGGAGAATAAAGTCTGAATGGCAAGCTGGACTGCTTTCACTTCATCCTGCGGCTTTGTTCTACTCCACTGGATTGAGTGGACATGCTTAGTGAGTTTTGGTGTTCTTACATCACTCTGTTAAAAAAAAAAAACAAAACAAAACATGATCATGCATGTATACACTTATACAACGAGAAGGGAAAATGCTTGTCATGTCATTTGCCCAAATTGGTGAATTTGAGTAAGTAGAACTTTTTTTTGTTTTGTTTTGTTCTTGTTTTTCCAGACAGGGTTTCTCTGTGTAGCCTTGGCTGGACTCTCTTTGTAGACCAGGCTGGCCTTGAACTCACAGAGATCCACCTGCCTCTGCCTCCCAAGTGCTGGAATTAAAGGTGTGCACCACCACGCCGAGCAAAAGGAACATTTTAATCAACTTTCCCATAATGGACTCTAGTACTTTTTATTTACTTACTTACTTACTTACTTACTTACTTACTTATTTATTTATTTATTTATTTATTTATCTATCTATCTATCTATCTATTTATTTATTTATCTATCTGTTTATCTATCTATCTATTTATTTATTTATTTTTTGGTTTTTCGAGACAGGGTTTCTATGTTTAACAGCTCTGGCTGTCCTGGACTCGCTTTGTAGACCAGGCTGGCCTCGAACTCGCAAAGATCCGCCTGCCTCTGCCTCCCAAGTGCTGGGATTAAAGGCGTGCGCCACCACCGCCCGGCTGTACTTTTTATTTTTTTAACCCTTCTCCCTCTCTTTCCCCACCATATGCCCCTTTCTACTTATTAGGTTATAGTACTTAAAAATAGGGTTATCTTCTCCCAGAATTTATAACATTTGACATAACTCTTTGATAAGAAATACTTTCCATATCTGAAAAAAAAAAGATACTTTGTTACTGACATGAACACTGACCACTGTTTTGCTTAAGAGTGCCTTTGGTCCAAGGGTTGTGGGATACACACAGGGAACAGAATGAAATAGAAGGTGAGAAGATGCGCAGTGAGACAGGATTGAGAGTGAAGAAATCCAGTATCAGGAGAGGATACCGGATCAAGATGACAGTTCTTGTCCTGAAAAAGTCCTCGTCCTCAAATACATCTGTAGATTTCAACCTCTCTAGGGCTGTGGGTGTAGCTCAGTGCGATATTGACTTGGCCTGTAAATGGCCTTCAGTCTCTACAAAAAGGAATCTCTAGGATTCAATACAATTATGGAAATATGCCTTTTATAGGGTTGTGGTGGTGCACACCTTTAATCCCAGCACTCAGGAGGTGGAGGCAGGTGGATCACTGAGAGTTCAAGGTCAGCCCTGGTCTAATAGCCAGGGTTACTTAGAAATATCTTGTCTCAAAAAGGAAGAGAGAAAGAGAAGGAGGAAAGAAAGAAAGAGAGAGGGAGGGAGGGAAAGAGAAAGAAAGAAAGAAAAGAAAGAGAAAGAAAGTCTTTAAAAACTGGAAAGTGAGAAATACTGAAGTGGTTATCATCATGAAATCCAAGGAGGAGGAGGAGGAAGGGAAGAAGAAAATGAGAGGGAGGAAGGGGTGGGGGAAGAAAGGAGAGAGGAAGGGTAGGAAGAAGAAGAAGAAGAAGAAGAAGAAGAAGAAGAAGAAGAAGAAGA
>CAJQZJ010032684.1:2163087-2175160 GCA_907164525.1 Lophiomys imhausi
GAAGAAGAAGAAGAAGAAGAAGAAGAAGAAGAAGAAGAAGAAGAAGAAGAAGAAGAAGAAGAAGAAGCAAGAAGCAGGCATAGCATGTTGCAGGGTGGTCTGCTGCAGGCTGCTCTGTCAGGTTAAAAGGCGGCTTTTCCTGGCGGGTGAGACCAGTTCAGTATTGCTGCTGTGCCTTGCAGGCTGCGGAGTGAGGTAGATTGATGGGGTGGTGTTAAGCATTCTAAATGTTAATTGGTCCTGTTTGTTGTCTGTTACTTAATTGACTCTGATTGGTTAAATAAATGCTGAGGCCTGGAGATTGGGCAAAGACAGAGGTAGGCAGGACTAAGGTTCACAGGCTTTTTAGAGAGATAGAGTACATCTTGGGAAGAGGAAGGTTGCTGGAGAGATGCCAGGAGTAAACAAGGAAGACACGCCATGGGGTAGATTAAAGAAGATCCTTCCACGTGGCCTGGAACATCGGCTTATCGTGGAGAATAACAGTCCAAAGGGACATATGTATATATAGAATTATAAGCTAGCTTAGATGGGCTAGGATTGCACAACCCAGGCCTAGGCTTGTTAAAATCCACCTGGTGTCTGTGTATTCATTTATAATGCTGGGTTAAGGATTTACACTGCCAAAACAATTAAAGATAATATAAATACTAGTAAATAGTTTAATTAGCTATTTTTTTCTACAGTAGATAAAGTTTGGGTTTCTGATGCTAAAAAGCTAGACTGTGGCAACTCAGGAAACCATCCCAATGCAGCAGCATGCAAAGTCCAGTGTGAGGGAAACTTTCCGGCATCTAACTGCATCTTACTATGTTGTCCTGTCCTGCATCTTTCTGTATCTTACTACAGCCACGTGAGGCTCACAGGTCGGGGACCAGGAAAGAGACACTGTTCCCAGTGAGAAGGGCACGTTAACTCTGTCACTGAGTATCCCAGAGCCCTGGACTTCCTTTCTTCTCTTCCAGCCTGTTTCCTTATCTGCCAAATGAAGAAAACCATTATCTACCTTTCAGTATTTCCTGAGGTTTGTGAGATGGGCAGGTGTACTTGCCTCTTACAGTTCCTAGTTTATGGTCAATCCTTAATAAAACGATCTTGAGGGGCTGGAGAGGTGGCTCAGAGGTTAAGAGCACTGGCTGTTCTTCCCAAGGTCCTGAGTTCAATTCCCAGCAACCACACGGTGGCTCACAGCCATCTACATTGAGATCTACCCGGGCATATATGTAGAGCAAATACTGTATACATAGTAAATAAATAAAAAATGTTTAAAAAAAAAAAAACGGTCTTGAATGAATGAAAGATGTGCTTGCCCTACCAATGGAAGATACATACTGTGTCTTCACATGTCCCCAGACTCTGTACCCCTCCAGTCTATGCCACGTGAGGTTTGTGCTTTCTAGGGTCAATGTCCCACCAGCCATGGAAACCTTGTTGACTTTTACAAAATTATTAGCATCAAATACATTTTCGAATACTGAGTTGAAGTATACTATCAGAAAGATATTTTATAACAGTAAATATGAATTTTTAAAATGGTAAAAGACATGAAACTTTTTTTTAAGACATGAAACTTTAAATCCCTCTTCTTAAAACAAAATTTTAAGTGTAAGGTATTGGTAACTTATATATTACACAGAAGATCTTGTTGGTTTTCACAGCAGAATCAGGCTCTCTCTAAAGCTTAAAATGCCTCCACTGACTTCCTGCCATGCCTCTAGTGAGCTTACTGGGGTCCCCAGAGCCGACCTTGCCCACCAGTTTGGCTTCATCTTTGTTCTCTGTATCCTAGAGACTCGCCCTTGATGTTAGTACATTTTCTACCTGTTACTCTCTGATATGACAGTGATTAGTTATTTGCAACTGGATTATTCTCTACCCCGTCAGCAGGTAGTACCAAATGTGTAAAAAAAATTTTTTTTTTGGTTTTTTGGTTTTGGTGACAGAGTTTCTCTGTGTAACAGAGCTCTAGCTGTCCTGGACTTGTTTTGTAGACCAGGCTGACCTTGAACTCACAGAGATCAGCCTGCCTCTGCCTCCAGAGTGCTGGGATTAAAGACATGAGCCACTACAACTGGCTAAACATGTACATTTTAATGGCATGGGTTTTTTTTTGTTTTTAAATATGTTTTTTTTTCTTGTCAAATAGAAATGTATGGAATCTGTTAATTTGGCCATCACAAAAAACTTTGCAGGGTGTGCATTGGTCTTTTGAACAATCATTGATCTCTTCTCCTAAACCCTTATTTCCAAGTGAGTTCTACTCACCGTTTAGGTAGGATGTACAAAGTGTTTAATCAACAGCTAATGAAAGTATAGACTAGGCGTTACCCTAAATTCTATTGTGTTTTCTTTCCTTTCTCACATTGTTAGAGAAATTGCATTCATCTCTGTATGGGCATGCTGGTATGTGATTTCTCTTCCAATAAATCTATGTACTAACCTGTAAGCCCCATAGAGTCCCCCTGGTCACTAATGGGCTGTTTTTAGGGGCTTACCTCATACATGACCGTACACTCCACAGTCTGATCGTCTGCTATTCCCACAATCCACTTCTCCATTACAAATGGTGGCTGAAAGGCAGAAGTTAGGATGGCACAGTATCAGAATACAGCCTGTGCTTCTGTGTTTCATCGAGGCCAGTTGTGCCATGCATAGTTTGCAAGTAGGGACAGAATATCAGATTATCATAAAGTCTTGTTGGCTTATTACATACTTGTATTTTGGGCTTTGTTATTTTTATACATTTACAAACAATATCTGAATGATTGAATGAATTGTGTGCATGTCCTACTGATGGGAGATGGTAGTCTGGGTCTCCCACAGTCTTCTGTGTTGTTTTGAAATACGGTCTGACTGTGTAGTCCTACTTTAGAATTGGTTGATGATCCTCCTGCCTCAGCATCCCAAGCACTGGGATCATAGATATACCTACATGTAAGTTTTCAATCCTCTCTGAGGTGATAAAACATGACATATCATTCAATTCTACCAGTAGGTTGTTAATTCATGCTGTTTGAAGCAGTAGTCAAAACTTTCTCAGTATTAAGATAAAAGCTATGCCCAGGCGTGATGGCGCACGCCTTTAATCCCAACGCTTGGAAGGCAAAGGCAGGCAGATCCCTGTGAGTTTGAGGCCAGCCTGGTCTACAAATTGAGTCAAAGACAGCCAGGCTATTACACAGAGAAATCCTGTCCTTTTTTTTTTTTTTTTGTTTGTTTGTTTTTTTGAGACAGGGTTTCTCTGTGTAACAGCCCTGGCTGTCCTGCTGTCCTGGAACTCACTCTGTAGACCAGGCTAGCCTTGAACTCACAGAGATCTGGCTGGCTCTGCCTCCCAAGTGCTGGGATTAAAGATGTGTGCCACCACGCCCAGCCAAGAAATCCTATCTTGAAAAACCAAAAAACAAAACAAAACAAAACAAAACAAAAAAAAAAAAAACAGGCATGACAACATGAGAGGCCTCAGAAGTGTCTTCCTTGAGGGTAAGCAGTGGTTAATGTAGATACTTTGATAATCACTCAGCTTTCCAACTTGTCAGGCTATTGTGCCAAGAGGTTTATACCAATAAAGACACCTGTGGTGCTATTTTCTCACAGTATTAAGACAAACGACCAGTGAAACCTATATCTTGGATCTTATGCCAATTCTGATAAAAAATAATTTTAAAATTTTCTTCTTATTCCCTTTCAAGTTGGGACTGCAAAACTATGATTGTGTATAAGTTGGGTATAGAATATAAGAGAGATCTAACTGGGCTAGTTTTATGTAAATTACGATTGTTACTGGCCTTCCTAATCCTATTTTCCCGGTGAACCCCACTGACGTTGGTGCTGGTTTTGCATTGGCACATGATAGCAGAAACATGTATACTCACTTCTCCAGTTGCACTGTGTTGTTTTTGCAGAGAGCAGCTTCCTTCTTACGGTAAGCAATGGCTACATCTTCTTAAGGACATGGAAGCAAGGGGACAATTGTAGCAACTGGAGAGGACAGAACAGGGACCTAGGGGAGACCACCTATCCTTTCTAGTCCTTCAAACCTCAAAACATAGCATGTCCCCACAACTTAAAGAAACGCTAAACCAAGTCCCAGTCTTACAGGTAAGTAATGCCATAGAAGTGAATCCTAATTATGGAGAGCACTCATTCAACAATGAATGCCAGACCAGCCTTTTTATAAATCTATTTGTAAGCTATAAGGACTTGGACATTTATCCATCTCAGGTCTGTGTAGAGAACACACAAGTCAAATGTCATGGCTTTGCAGACTCCTTTGGTTTCTTACTTGTGTCTGTACTCTGGTTCTTGGCAAAAAAGCTCTGTTTTCTCCACTAAAACTCAGTGCACAGTTAAATTCGTCATGTACCAGCATTGATGGTTACTTGAGGTCAGGATGACCATGTGCTGTGTCTGAAATGGTAGACCTACCACTGATATCTCATACTATTTTTTTTTTTCTACTATGGTTGGCGGGCTGGGGGGAGGGGGGTATGGACACCTGGCTTTTTTTGATTCTGAGGAGCAAGTTAAGCATTTCTATCAGATTTTCTTCGGGGTTTCCAGCAAATCTGGACTAGTAATATGCTTTCCAACCACTGTAGGAATTTCTAATGTGAATTTACAGAGGCTACAAAGAAGCAACATGTGTCCCCAAGTAGTGTGTCTTACTTAATCCATCTAGAAACTGTATAGTGCAGGCTGGGGATGCAGTTTAGGGGTAGAGCCATTGTCCAGCTTGCACAAGGCCCTGTACTGATCACCAGCAGCGAAGGGGAAAATGAAGTATTCATCATCACAAGTTTTTTCAAAGTTTAAGGCAACCCAGTAAATATTTTCATTGATAACATTCTTTTACTTTAATCAGTGATAGAGTAGGTATGAAGAAATGTAGGATTCAAAAGAAACTTAAATGATACTTTTTTGTTTGTACTGCTTTTTAGTTCACACAGCAGAAGTGGAATTTTAACAAAAAAATCATCCTCTCAATCTGCTAAATAAAATGTGCCTTTTAAGAGCCAGCTTGAGGCTGAGCTGATGTGAGCATCCAGGAGCATAAAAGCCCACTGCTGGGGTATTCTAATGTCTTTGTTTGATATCTGCGAATTCAAAAAAGCTTTTTAGCTGTAAATAGAACCTTACCTTTGTCATCTTTAAAATCTCTGCATCAGGGAGGCTTGTGTTGAAAGTCACATCTTTTATATAGGTTATTGCAATTTCATCCCCATCCATCTCCATATACATTTTCCATTTACAATCCTGGAATTAAAAGCAAAATTACAGAATTGAGAGTGAAACAATTTTTTTTTCCTCATTTCAGTGTTTTATAACACACAAAGTATTCTAAATGAAGTACTGAGAGAGTGCTTTATTTTTCCTTTTTCAAAAGAGGACACAAAATTAGATCCCTTTGTATATCTAATAACTCCCAGTTAGTACAGCCTTGAGACACAATTTATCAGTTGAAGTGTTTTGTTATAGGAGTTGCAAACTCAAAATTCTAAAGAGGCCAGGCAGAAAATAAAAATGAGTAAACCCAGGCAGTTACATTATGGAACCTTAAGGTGCTACTTTTTGTAATAGATCCATTTAATATTCATATTAAATTACAAGGATATTTTATCATTGGTACAAAAACAGTCATATTCCTCATTTCTCTTTCTTTTAGCCTATAACCCTCTTGATCTATCTACCTCCATTTTCCAGAACTGATAATGGTATGTGTTGAAGACACAGCTCACTGTTCTCTTAACAAGGAAGGCAACAACACCTCAGATGTGGTGACATGTGGCAAGTGACAACTGAGCAGTGAGGGGAGGCGAAGGAGTCCTGGTGAGCTGGGCAGTTGTCCTAAAAGTGAAGTCACTGCCCGGCTTCTGTTGATTGTTCCTATGTAGGAATATGAATCCAGTTTTGCTAGAGCCTTCAAAGTTTCATGAAAGATAGAAATTTGAATTCTTATGTGAAACTACTTAATTTTTAATAATGGTGTATTAAATTTACAGCAATGCTACTATATAGTTCTATATATCATTGGTCACTGGGGAAGTGTTAATTCAAACCATAGGATGTTACTATTACACACCAGCAGAGTACCTAAGGCTGACACCATCAAGTGTTGGTTTCGGATTTGAAGCTACTGGAACTCCCATGCTCTGTTGCAGAAATATAAATGGTATGATTACTTCAGAAAACCTTTTGGCTATTTATTACAGAAGTAAACATATACCCATGACCAAGAAAATTCTACTTGTAGAATTTACACAGAAGAAATGGAAAAATATTTGTCCCAGTATGTTCTTAGAAGGTTTATCTTAATAGCAATAAAGTGATTAATATTAATAAAAAATGGAATAGAATTACTGTATATTCATAGAATGGACAATACAAAAATTACTGATACATTCAGAAATGTGTGCATCTGAAAAACATAGTCAGTGAAAAAAGTATTATGCAGAAGAAAGAACACACTAACGAGTGCATTTTTTTTTTGACACTAAACAACACTTCTCTGGAAAAAATTTCAGAAGAATGATTGCTTCTTCAGATAGAAAGTATGAGAGAACTTTCTGGAAGTGGTGGGGCTCTATGGACAGAGCCTAGCGTAGCATAAGGGTATATGTATGGACTTGTCAAAACCAGTGAAGGTATATATAAGCTCTGTACATTTCTTATTGAATCCTAGCATACTGAAATGTTCAGGAAGATGTATTCTGATGTCTAGGTTACTTTGAAATGTATTATGAAATAAGTGCCACTTAGACAGCTGGAGACATAAGTGTAAACTGAAGGAAGCAGAGTAAAATACGGTTAGATCAAGGTGGGTATATGAGGTGTGAATACAAAAATCACTGCTGTATAAAGAATTTAGTAAGAAAACATTACATGTGTATGCAATTCAGATTTCTTCTCTGGACTGCAAATTGATACTAACTTTTACATGTTTTGAAGAACCAAGGGCTGAAGGATCAAGCATAATCATTCCAAGCACACACATGTTGAGACTAGAAAGCACTTTCCTGACAGTGGACATGGACCATTCCCAGGAGCAAGTTCAGAAATAGTTCTGGGCAAGAAGAGTATCAAGGAGGCTGCAGAAACACCATTGGCTTCAGTGAGAAGCCAGGACTGGGGGTAGGGGGCTTGGGAGAGCCTCTGGAGGACCCGCAGAGCCAAGCAGGGCTGGTGATTGAGGGAGAGCCGCGTTGCCCAGCTCCATCCACAGGATGCCAACTAAGGGAAGAAAGGGTCTATGCAGTGAAATGAAACTGCTTTCTCACATTAGTCCCAGTCCCAGCTGAGAACTGGCACATCTCTCTTCTCTCGGTATTTCTTTGTTTCAGAGCCACTAGTATAGGAGCCCGGAGGCCCTGAGCTGACTGGGCAGGACAGTGTCTGTTGTCATGGTCAGGGCCACCCTTCTCTAAGACAGAGCCTCCCTAAGGTGGAGCCTGAGCAAACCCTTTAAAAAGATAGAGCTGCGGCCGGGCGTGGTGGCGCACGCCTTTAATCCCAGCACTTGGGAGGTAGACGCAGGTGGATCTCTGTGAGTTCAAGGCCAGCCTGGTCTACAAAGTGAGTCCAGGGCAGCCAGGGCTACACAGAGAAACCCTGTCCGGAAAAACCAAAGGGGGGACTCCTTTTAGTTCCATTTCTTTTGCCTGTGAAGTTCGGGAATTGTGCTAGTCAAAGGCACTGTCAGAAGACCCTGGACCACTTCCAATGACTGACCTCCCTCTGCTTCACGCCTGTCTCAGGACCCAGGTGTTCCCTTTGGACACAGTGCTCCTGTGACACTTTGTGCTATTGCTGGATAATAGAAGCCTCTGGGTGTGCCTTGAGGGGTTATTTAGATACCTTGATAGAGACAGGAGAACCTGATTTAACTGTGATTATTGCTATTCCACAGGCTGGGGCCCTGGACTGAATAAAAAGCAGAAAGAGGGCTTTAGAACAGCATTCATCTTTCTCTGCGTCCTGACTGCAGGGGCAATGTGGCCAGCTGTCTCAAGCCCCTGCCACCATGAATTCCTTCCATGATGGACTGTATTCTTGAACCATGAGCCAAAATAAACTCTCCCTTAAGGATTTTTTTTTAATTTTAATTTTTTATTTTTATGGTCAGATATTTTTGCCACAGCAACAAAACAGGTAACTAGTATGCCTTCAAACCTTTGTCATTTCACACTGGCAAAGTCACATTGCTGTTTTCACTCTGAGCTGGGCATGTTGCTGGCTTGCTTAGACCATGCTCTTTTATTTGATAGTCATAACAGTAATAATAACAATCCTGCAAATTAGGTGTGTTTTCCCTTTAAATGAGTGAGGAGAATGAGTTTCAAACTGATTTAGGGGCTTCTCTGGTACTTGTTGACCCATGGTGGTAGAGATGGGATTCTAACTGGGAGAGGTGGCTGAAGAGACACCAATGGGGAAGGCCGTAAAGACGGGGTGGACCTCGCTGTGGTTCTGCCGAACTCCACAAATCAAAGAAGCTGATGACAACAGTTCGGAGAGTGAAAGCCTCACTGATACAACCCAAGAGCCAGACACCAGAGGTTCTCCCTGCAGCTAGCTACTGCACACTGTTCTCCAACGGTTAAGTCAGAGGGGCCCTGATCCAAGTAACAGGGATATACCTTTTGTTTTGTAAATCATGGTTGTCTTTTATTTGAAAGACACTTAACTGAATCATGAAAGAAGAAGCTTCAGAAGCAACAGAATTCTAATCAGGGGAACACTAAGAAAGGAGGACATTGACCATCCCAGCAGAGGGTGGATACTGCTTGTTACAAAGCCGGGTGAGACAGAACAGGTGGAGTTCAACCAAGGCATTTGACCTTAGTTTGCTGGTCCCCTGACATAACTTCTAGAGCGTATTGGTGGCTATGATGTCATTGTCACTTAGATAAGAAAAGTAACTCACAAGTAAAGCAAGAGGAATTCTCTAAGTCCTGCTCTTTTTCAAATTGACCTAAAGTGTCCTTGAGGATATTCCACAATGTCCAGCTGTAGCCAATGGTTACTGAGTTCCACGGGACACAAACACAGACAAGTAACAAGGTGTTCATCAGTGAGTACTGAGGTGTTCTTAATTAAGAGGTAAGTCTTACAGGCCAGTGTGACAAGGCGCATCTATAATTCTCACATGCAGGAGGGAGAAGCTGGACAATCAGGAGTTTGAGGCCAGTCCAAACTACTTGAGACTCAATATTAAAAAAAAAAAAAATCAATGTCCTGATATATTCTCAAGCATCCTGCAGGGTCTTCTGTGTCACTGCTATCTACTCATATCTTGGTCCTGATAGAGACTGGGTTCTGGTTTAAAAGCCACTCATTTCACCAGGGTGACTGGCTGGAGGTGAAACTTGATTATGGGTACCAAGTGAGAGATATGCATGAGTGCCTGTGGCCCTCTCAACAACTCTCAATCTTGACAGGCCTAAATCAATCAACTGTAACAGCTATGGAGTCAGTCCTGTGGTGGGACTCCTCAAAAGATTCTCTTTCCAAAACCATCTCAGCCCTGGCTATGTGAATTGTACCTGTTGATGACCACTGCAGGGACATATAGGGGAAAGGTTATATATTGAGCCATTCCTATGGAAATAGAGGAAGGAGTGGGATAGAAGAATATGAGTTTAAAGCTTCACCTCTTGGCACTAACTTGTGGTTTTCATTTTTATTTTTTCACCTAATCAAAGCCAACTGATGCAATCTTTCTGAATCTTAGTGTTCTTTTTAATTGATTCTGGTTTTAGAAACATCTCACTATATAGCTCTGGTTGGCATTACACTTTCTATGTAGAACAGGCTGGCCTTGAACTTGTGGCAGTTCTTGCCCCTGCATCCCAAGTGCTGGTATTATAGGTGTATACCACCCACCATGTTTAACCCAACAGCTTTTTTTTTTTTTTTCAAGAAAAAGGTTCATGTATCCCAGGCTGGCCTCAAACCTAGTGCTAGCATCATCACAATGACTGGTCTTATTAAATAGAAGGCATACATTTTTATCTTCTTTCACAAATAAAACTAATTTGGTCCTCCCCTGCTTCAGCGTGTCTCAATACAGCCTTGCTAATAAGAGCCAGATGTCTGGAAGTACAGTGGCTATTAAATGTGATTGACAGCCAGAGAGCCTTACTTTGGCCAAGGTAATTGATGCACAGAAAGAAAGATGAGGTAATTTGACTGCGATCACACGGGTAGCAAGCAGTGAGATAAGTTTAGATTTGAACCAGTGTAGTTTCTTTTTTCTTCTTCTTCTTTTTTTTTTTTTTTTGGTTTTTCGAGACAGGGTTTCTCTGTGTAGCCCTGGCTGTCCTGGACTCACTTTGTAGACCAGGCTGGCCTCGAACTCGCAAAGATCCGCCTGCCTCTGCCTCCCAAGTGCTGGGATTAAAGGCATGCGCCACCAACGCCCGGCAGTGTAGTTTCTTGTGGTGCTGTGAAAAGCAGATTTCCTGTGTCCGTTTCAGTGTAATAAATATCTGATATAATCATCCTACAAAGAGAAAAGGCCAATTGTAGGGTGTCGCACCACAGTGGGAGCTATGGCAGAGTGAAATCTCTTATGTCATGGCCATGAAGTACAAGAGATATTGGGATTCCAGGGGCCACTTTTGAGCATGCCTACAAAAACTTGAAATTCTCCCACTAGGTCCAGCTCTTTAAAGGTGTCACCACCCCCCAGTAGGTCTAAGCTGAGGTTCAATTGCTTAAGACATGGCATACGGTCATTCCAGATTTAAACTATAGCATTTCCTCTTGGAGTCCTGAACTTTTCCTTGTTATAGGTTAATAAAGGACAAACAACAGTGCCAGGAAGTCCTGCCCATTTTACAATGAGCAAGTGGGAGGCAAAAACTGCAAATAGTTCGAATTCTCCTGGTGAATCCACCTACAAGGACCCAAGACAGAGAATAAGAGCCCATTTCCATGAGGTTCTATGTAGCCAGTTTTTTCTTCCATTACTGCAGGAGGCCATTGTTGAAGGTGCAGACTGCACCACTGGAATCACTGAGCTTCAGCCCCGCTGGCATTGCACCATCCAAACCAGAAACAACAGCCCATGTCTTGTTGCAGATGCAAAACCAAGGCAGGTCCCAGATACCCTGGACTTTAATTTCAAACCTAGATTCCCACCCAGGACAACATGCACATGGCTGGAAGAATTATCCTGATGTACTTTTCTAGAGAGCATCCCCTACTGACCCACAGGGAAAAGGCCCTGAGCTTACCAGAAGGGCTGCTGAGATACCTGGACGATTCTAGGAGCGAGTGTGAGACCGGGGATTTGAAAGCATCCCAACTAACTGCTTCAGGACCGCCAATTATGTGGGAGCATTTTATGAATTAACATTATGGGCCAACTAAGACAGGAATTCTTGTCCCATGGAGATAAAATCCCAAACAACACCCCGTTAATGCTAAATTAAGCATCTCCTTGCAAGAGCTCACTATTACATGCTTGTGAGCTGCTTAAAATTCTTGGAGTTCTAAACTAGTTGAAATGACACCAAACATAGACATCCTTTCTCCCCACAGGAAAAGGAGGGAGGGAAGAAGGAATGGAAGAGAAGAGAATAAAGAGATAGTTGAGACAGTGCTAGAATTTCCAAATGTGGGGGGGAACCCCGAATATTAAAATAGCACAGAATATGTCAGACATTAAGGTTCTGGGAATTCAGAGACAATATGCTTTTTTTTTTTTTTTTTTTTTTTGGTTTTTCGAGACAGGGTTTCTCTGTTTAACAGCTCTGGCTGTCCTGGACTCGCTTTGTAGACCAGGCTGGCCTCGAACTCGCAAAGATCCGCCTGCCTCTGCCTCCCAAGTGCTGGGATTAAAGGCGTGCGCCACCACCGCCCGGCGATGCTTTTTTTTTAAACACATGTTTTCCCAACCAAATTAATTGGAGCCATCAACACAGCAGATTAATCTTCAAAATGAAAATCTAAGTCCAGGATCATTCAGGAGCCTTCAGAAGGAAAGTGACCTTTCTTTTTTTTTTTTACAGTTGTCATTTCTTTTTTTTTTTAAATACTTTATTTTTTTTTCTTCAAGTTACATCTCAGT
>CAJQZJ010032684.1:2183387-2213837 GCA_907164525.1 Lophiomys imhausi
GTGTGTGTGTGTGTGTGTGTGTGTGTGTGTGTGTGTGTGTGTGTGTGATTTAAATAAATAATTAACTCTCTTTAGAAACGGTCAAATAGAGTAAGGCCCATTCTCATATCTTAAATTGCCAGCATCGCCACTGGCATAAACATGGTTTCTTTCCTCCCTGCTAGGTTGTTTCAGGACAGGAAATGAAAAAGGACATTTTGGTTGTGGGAGAAGGCCTGTGGTGTGCATAGTGATGAAGCCTGGTAGATCCTCTGTCTCCAGAAGGGTATGGCAGAAGAGACAAAGATCACAGGCTAGGTGTCCTGGAGAAGAGATAAAGCATGCAGACGTGGATGGTTTCTGAAGGCTCCTTGAATCAGCTTCATGTCTTAAACCACTTGTTTGGAAAATGAAGCTAAGAAAAGTAATTGAACCTGAATTCTTAGGACAAAGGTTGACCTCTTACAATGAAAGGGTTATTTTTTTTCCCCTCTGCAGCTATTTGTATATAAAATCACATTTTCACTTCTGTCCTTGGGAGGTTTCAAGTTATTGGGATGGATAGCATTTGAAATGACCTCCATAGACTCATGTTTTGAAGACTTTTTCCTTAGTTGGCGGTGATTTTTTTGGAAAGCTGTGGAATGTTTAGAAGGTGGGGTCTAACTGGTGGAAGGAGGTCACCAGAGGTGGGGCTTTGAAGGTTACACCTGGCCTCTTGTTCCCATCACATTCCTGCTTCCTGGTCTACCATGATGAGCAGCCTCTACTGCATGCTCCCTGTTAGGAACTGAATTGCTGCACATACCTCCAGATGGACTGAGATCCTCTGAAACCATGGCCCACCATGCACCTGTCTTCCCATAAGGCATTTCTGCCAGGCATTTTGTTCCAGCCATGCAAAGGTAACTAATACTACTGATACCACTGTTAGGTAGAGTTGCCAAATAATCTCAAAGGCAAAGAGAAAAAGTTGCCAGTATTTCTGTGAAAGGAATCACTGACATTCATTATTCTCGTTGGCTCCTGTTGGAAGATCCTTCCCATTTTACTTGTGAAAGAAAAGGAGACACGGGCGGGGCAAAGCGTGTGGGGAGGATTTCAGAATGTTGGTGTTTCTTGTGTGTTTTTTTTTTTCTCTCTAGTCATGGGGAGGGTTGCAAAGGTAGATTTATGAGAACTCAGTTAACTGGGATTTTGAGGAAGTCTGCTTTTTTTTTTTTTTTTTAAATAGGTTCGACCTTTAAGGGTGAAGTTAATAAAACTCATATGAATTGTAATTTCCATTCAAATCATGCTGATGAAGAGGTACTTTGTTATTTAGGATGTAGAGTGACTAGTTTTTGTTTGGGTTTAGAGATGGCTTAAATGAGTTAACTCATGTTCAATAGGAGCAAAAAACAAGCCATAATTTTTGGCCCTGGCTGTTGTCACCTCATTCTAGACTAGTCACACACTTTGCCTTGCTATCTGTTTCTTAGTCAATGATGACAATATTGTGTCTCGGGCATCTGACATAAATTCCAGGGGACTGATAAGATGACAAAATGCTTAAGATTTTCAGAAAGTTTCTAAAGATGGGTTTTGTTCACCATTTTCAGGTAATTATTTTGCAGTGGCTTATCAACCAACCTCTTCAAGCTCCAGTTCAAAACTTGTCCCTTCCAAAAAGCATTTCCTGATTATGGCCACGCCAGCTACTTCCTTATGCTTTTAGCACCCTGGCATAGCACCCACACAATAGGGTTCCCTTTTGATCTGTTACTTTATAACACCATCTATCCAGCTGCTCAGTTAGAAACCTTTGTCCTATTCCAAGGTCTTCTCTCTCTCAGTCTCTCTCCACTGACTGCTAAGTCTCGTCAGTTCCATCCCAGTGAGTCCAGCATGGCCCTGGCTTGTCCTCATTACTTTGAACTTGCTTTTCCAATTGACTCACAGCTCCTCCTGCCACTGGCCTGGCCCTTCCCCAGGCACCCTCCTCTGCTTTGGAGCAATGCTTGAAAAACCTTAACTGGACCTTACCTACTCTGTCTGAAACCCTGCAGATCCTTAGTTTGGCACAGCAGTCGGCTCTTTTCTGTGTTCACCAGGGCCCTCTCCAGCCTTAGCTCTTATCACACGGCTTCCCTGCTTTTTGTTCAGTCTTCCAGGAGGGGGGGAATGCTTGAGTCAGGTCCACGGACATGAACTCACTAGGGTCTTCCCGTGTTTGCCTGGCTTCGTGAATACTGGTCCCTCTGCCTCTCACAGCCTGTTCCTACTGAACAATTCCTAATGGTTCTAACACGTGAATTTCAGCATCACTTTAACAGGGAGACTTTAAGACCATCCCTCACTTCCTTCTCATCTACAGGTGGACATCTATCCCTTGTGAGCGCACAGACTGAAGTACCCTGGAATTTATGTCATTGGAAGTTTCGTCATTCTGAACCACAGCCACTCACTGATTTTTGTCTACTTCTGTCAAGATGCTATGGGTTACTTATAAGCCAAGACTGTACTTTCTGACTTTGTTTTCTGAGCTTCTAGTGTAAACCCAGGCATACAATAGGCCCTCAGAAAATGTCTGCTGAATGAATGGCTGAGATGGTAATTCTGGGTAGGTGACCCAGGGACAGCAGACTATCTATCAAAAGTTGTGGGAACTTGTACATAACCCAGAACTCAAGAGGCCATACTATTATGTTAATAAATAAGTCACTGTATTTATTCTCAAATATCTTCATAGTTTCTGGTTTCTACTAAAAAATATTTTTCAGATTTTCACATTAATAAGTATATGTTTTTACTAATTGAAAATATTTTGTTTGAAATCTCTTTTGATAAGTGTCTCTCAAGGTAATTCTCCTCTCTTTCTGTCTCTCCCTCCCTTCCTCTAAATCACAAAAAAAAGTGATAGTAAAGAAAGCTTATAAATCATCATGGAGTTGAGGTTATTAAAGAAAGCAGATTGTAACACACACCTAGTTTGCTATTGGACAGACTTGAGTGTTAGGGTTAGAGTGTTGAAGGTTCAAAGGTCCTTCATTGTTGCCAGAGAGGGAGGAACTTAATCTTCTACCCTCATTCTTTCTGCTTCTAGGAAGAATGAGTAGACACTGATCAATTTTCACAAGAGCAGCTTTCCTTTCATTACACTTATGGCCAAAAGAGAGGAAGTAAAGAGCCCCCTTCCCAAGCATCAGAGTGTCAATATGCCTGCAGTGGTGTAGGCAGTCCATTCCCAGACAGGTGTCTGGAAAGAGCAGTTTTTTTTTTTTTTTTTTTTTTGGTTTTTTGAGACAGGGTTTCTCTGTTTAACAGCTCTGGCTGTCCTGGACTCGCCTTGTAGACCAGGCTGGCCTCGAACTCGCAAAGATCCGCCTGCCTCTGCCTCCCAAGTGCTGGGATTAAAGGCGTGCGCCACCACCGCCCGGCAAGAAAGAGCAGTTTTTGAAGTCCCAGGTAAAACTCAACCCTCACAACTCACCATCATTCCCAGTTCCCAAGCACTAGACCCTGGGACTGGTTGGGGAAAAGAAAGGCTTTGTTAAGCAATGGCCTGAAGACAGCCAGGTCTGTTCAATCCCTCCCCAGCCACAAGCTACAGGTGCAAGAAGTTAAAATATAAGTCCCTTGACTCCTCAAAGCGAAATACAAGTTACGTAGTAGTTAAAAGCTGGGGCTGGGGCTGGAGAAAAGGCTCAGTGGTTATCAGCATTTGCTGTTTTTCCAGAGGACCTGACTTTGATTCCCAGCCTCAAGTGGTTCACAACCTTCTGTAACTTCAGCTCCAGGGATCTAATACCCTCTTCTAGACTCTAAGGGCACCTGCATTCACATGTATACACACACACACACACACACACACACACACACACACACACACACACAGAGAGACACAATGAAAACAAACAAAACAAAACCCCAAACCAAACGAATTCTTAATTCAGCTACTTTCTGGCTATGTAACCCTTAAAGGACAAGGCATTGAACCCCTCAGAGCCCCTGTGTCCATGTTTGCAAACTGGGGAAGAGCCACATTTATATGCCAGCACAGTGATGCCTCGTCCTCACTGTCAGAATTTACAACGTTGACGACATTTAGAATCACCTTAGGAGACACCAGTCTTGGTCTCTGGGTATGTCTATGAAGCCATTTCCAGACAGATTTAACTGAGGAGGGAAACCCATGCGGATGTGGGTCGCACCATCTAGTAGGCAGGGCTCCCAGACTGAATAGAAAGTTCATTAGCACCCTCAAAAGTTCATTAGCACCCTCTTTTTCTGCCTCCTGAGTGTAGCTAGCTGTGTCATGCCGGCATGACTTCCCGTGGAGATGGACTCTATCCCTTCTTCAACCATGAGCCCAGACAATCCTTCCTCCTTACATTGCTTCTGTGAGGATTTCCTCACAGCAATGCCAGAGAAAATGTAATTCATACCAATACTCTTTGTGTGACCCATAGTATAGTAAGTGGTCAGTTAATAGACACTATTAGCTATTATCAGCGATCTAAAGTGACACGAGCCCATCAGAAGTTCAGCTCACATCTACCTAGGCAGATCCCCCTCCTCCCCGCCCCATCTCCCGCCTGTCCCCACTCTCCTGGGCTGAAATGATGAGCCGTATAAGCCTCACTGAATGAGTGTAGGTCAAATGCCCTGCTGCCCTATTAGGAACTGATAACCCAGATCTCCACTCTGTCCCCATTCCATTCTCCGTGTGGCTTTATTCTTACTTTCCTCAAGAGCCAGGAGCCAGAAAGCAGAGGAAACAATTGTCAAACTCAAGCTGCCTCTGCTTTGCTCTGTGCAACCTTGTGAGTTTAGGTAGTCAGTGTCCTCCAGTATTCTTTTTCTGACGGAGATTATACCTTCTTAGCCTGGATTTCACAGGCAGTTGGGAGCCTGTCAGCTAAGTTCTGTTTTTTGAGGCCTTCAGTCTACACGTGTATTCAGATCATGTTAGCAGGTGGTTGGCACTGGTGTATAAAACCATGGAGTTACAGATTGAAAATACCCAAAGGATTCGAAACATGTTACCTGTGGGCCAGTTCCTGGCTTCAGGTGAAAACCAAAAACAAGTTCAAGGTTCACTATTTTTTCCTCATTTTCTTCAGGCTCCCCTCCTGAATCCTAAAATAGAAAAGCAGTTATTGTTATTTGAGATGGTGTTTTCACTTTGACTTTTCATGTAAAGCAGGTAATTTTTTTTTAACCCCTGCCCCAGGAAAAGGCCTACCAGGCCTCTACTACTCAGACCACACTTCCTGGTTAGCTCAGATCCTGGTTCTGACTGTTAAGGGGTTCTTGGCCCTGAAACTCTGAAACCCACATTTCTGCAATTGCCCTAGCTCCTGGTGCTAACAGGGTTTTTACATTCTGATCTGTTATTGAATTTTTATTATTCAGCTAAGATACAGGTTGTAACTGAAGGCTGAAAGCAAGAGAAATGACACAGCTTTGAGAACTTTGCTGAAAGATTTATCTTAGGGTCTTCTGATCAGTGTCACTGGCTTGGTTTTCTGCATGTATCTGGCTTTGTGCACTTCACTCTGGAAGTGCATTTTGCACGAGATGCACGGTGAGATTTCAGGCTGAGAGCTTCAAATTACTCAAGGTATTTATTTATACACTCTTTTCAGACAGGAAACTCTGCAGCTTCTCCAGTGTATGTGGACTGAGAGACCCAAGGGCTGAGAGGTGGGAAACCATGTCTGTTGGTGAATTAGCACAGCTCTGAGTATTAACTACAAGCATTTGTAAGTTACGTAATGAAATGTGTCATGGATCCTTGGGCTCTATTCACAACAGTATGTCAAGTACAGTAGTCCCTCTTTATTCACTGTTTTCTTTCTCATGGTTTCTGTTATCTGCAGTCAACTCTGGTCCAGAAGTGTTTCATAAAAGTTGTAGAAATAAACAATTCACAAGTTTAAAAATGTTTTAATAAGTAAACTGTTATATTTATTTTATTACTCATTATTGTTAATGTCTCACTGTGCCCAGTTTATATATTAAACTCTATCAAAGGCATGTTTGCACAAGAAAAAGCAGTGTATTTAGGGTTGGTGCTAATCTCAGTTGCAGGTATCTGCAAGGGGATCTGGGATGTATTCCCATGGATAAGGAGGGGACGACTATTTAATGTAATAACCCTCCAACCCTCCACCCTCAGGGCAAGTGACCCAGAGCTCTGTGTGTGATTTCCCTTAGTAACTTAAAGGGTACAGAAAAGGCCTCTAGTACCAGGCATGAGGCCAGAGGCCTTCACCTACAATACTAGTGGTTGATAAGATTAATAATATTACTATTCTTATCTTGAATGTATTGTAATATTTCAAAGTGTGGAGAACAAATGTGTGTAATTCATACACTCCTAGTCTTCAAAGGGTCTTTTGTTGGTCAGATGTAATTAAGTTTCACTTCAAACAACAGTTTCGGACATTAGCAGATTTGGGTGTGGATGTGGCAGGTGCCTCTGTCAATAAAAGCATCGAGGAGCCTTCAGTGAAGAAACCTTGCTTACCTTAATTAGTGGTGGGAAGTGAAACAGGTTCAGGTAATCATGGGTTAACTTCTCAATAGCTGACTGGAAGGAGAAAATCAAGTGACTTTATTAATGATTTGATGATACCAAAGAGGATTAAAATTATTGCACATACAAAAAAAGGATTCTTTATGTTGTTTATAGACTATCTTGGGGATGTTAACATCTACCACTGTTTGAGCATATGTCTGATTGTCAAGTAGTGACGGTAGTTTGCCATCATTTAAAGGAACAGGAGAGATAACTTTAGTAAAAATAGTCTACCACATTAAACCATGGCCCACCCAGCTCCTGCCCCAACAGGTAAGGCCTGCCAGGCCCCTATTGTTTGGCTCACACTTCCTAGTCAACACAGTTCCAGGCTCCAACTATTAAGGGATTCCTGGCCCTGAAGTCCCCCTGCCCACACTTCTCTAGTCCCCTGATTCCTGGTGCTAGCAGGTAAGCAGTCTCCTGATCACTGACCTAAGTCTACACTCCTACTTAACCACCTAATTTCAAATGTGCAAATCTGTGCAAACAGCTTTCTCCTGCAAAAATTACTTATCCCATAATAAGAGACCCCAGGGGAATGACCTCAACGAACTCCCAAAGAATTCAAGAGAATGATAAAAACTATGTTCAGACAACTCAAGACAAAAGCCAAGAGGTGAATGAAATAAGGAGTCAGTATACTGTATGAAAATAGAATTCAATTATGAAAATGAATGAAGAAAAGCCAAACTGAGATGATGCTAGAAATGAAGCACGCAATAAGCCCCACAGGGATGTTAAACCTCAGAGGAAGCAGAAAATAGAGCTTTCCTTCAAACCTGAGCTGGGTAGGGCAAGTTAATGCTCCAGAGTTTAGAATATGGCCGTTCTGCGGGAACATAAGAGCATGGACCAGCACAACTCATCGCAAGGGAGCACCAAGAACCAGAGAGGACAGTTTAGATCAGTGGTTCTCAACCTGTGGGTCGTGACCCCTTTGTGTGTGTGTGTGGGTCAAACAACCCTTTTACAGGAGTTACTTTATGATTCATAACAGTAGCAAAATTACAGTTATGAAGTAGCAATGAAATAATTTTATGGTATGGGCTCACCACAACGTGAAGAACTGTATTAAAGGGTCGCAGAATTAGGAAGGTAGAAAACCAGTGCTTTGGATGACAAGGCTTGGAGTATTCGCCCACTGTTATTCAGCTTTTCTATGAATTGATCATGAAGAGAAGTATGCCAATCCAGGAAAACTAGATGTGTGTGTGTGTGTGTGTGTGTGTGTGTGTGTGTGTATTTTTAAAGCAAAACAAAACTTCCAACAATGTAGTGAACACTTATGGAATGCTTAGCTTTATCTGGACACCTGGCTCCTTCCCAGGAGGCTCACGGGAGAAAGGGACTGAGAGGCTTCGAGGGAGAGACC
Organism: Lophiomys imhausi; assembly: GCA_907164525.1. Lineage (NCBI taxonomy): Eukaryota > Metazoa > Chordata > Mammalia > Rodentia > Muridae > Lophiomys > Lophiomys imhausi. Next base: position 2,191,307 of record CAJQZJ010032684.1, read on the forward strand.
CCATGTAAAAAGGCTGGTGCACATCCTGCACCAGCCTGCACCTGCAGTTTCATTGCCTCTTCTTAGGAGAAAAGGCACAGAACGCGCGATGACTGCCTTTCAGTGCTGGAGCTGGGAAGGAGGACAGCAGAGTGTGCACATGCGCAGCACTCACTCACCCCTGACAGGGACCAGGAGGGCACCTGGAGTCTCGAATGCCCATGGAGTTCTCATTCCAAAGGCCCAGTTCAAAGCCCATTCGTGCCGACTGCACACAGACCCGGTTAGAACAAGTTCCCTTTCCTTTCTCTCCCTGTCATGTTAATTTGTTTTCTTGAGTCAGGGTCTCTCCCTGCCTGGTGCTCACCCACCCAGCGTTTCCTCCAGCAGCTTGACTGCCTTCACAGGGTCGGTCATGCAGCCCGTTCTTCTCCATTATATTCCGAACAACAACCCACAGGACCGTGACACTCATTGAATAATCACCCTTTCCCTCCTTCTCCTACTCTGGCAACCATCACCTATACTCTGTCTCTGTGGCATGTTATGCTGGATATGTTACATACATGAACTACCAGTATGGTCCTCTGGGTCTGGTTTTTCCCATGAGCCTCATTTCCAGGCTGGTTCACACTACAGCACAGGGCTGAATCTCACTGTGTTCTCTTTCTTCAACAGCTCAGCCAACCTCCTCTGTTCTCCATTCTCATTTCTGCTAACTAAGGAGCCAGGTAGTTGGGCCTTATTTCCTGCTGTTTTAACTGCCTATCTGGAGTTTTGAACCCAGCCCCTCTTCCCCAGTCCACTGTAAAGCTCCTAGAAGCCACGTTTAAACATGTCGGTTCTCAGTGCTCTCCAGGTCTGGTCACACTCCAGACATCTGAAGTTGGAAGCAGTCCAGGAGCTGGGCTGCCCTCACTCCACTTCAGCTACCCACAGATCTGCTTCAGACTCACATTTCCACCAGACCAGCCAGCCACCCACCCATTGCTCCTCTGAACACAGGCAACCCACTTTTCTTCATTCTCTTTGCTCCACATCCCCCTTCTAATCTGCCCCTCTCCCCAGATCCAGCTCAGAGTCCTGCTCACCCCCATCACCAAACGTCTCCTCTCTATCTCTCTCCTCTGGTCAAGGTAACAGATTCTCCCTTTTCTTCCAACTGATTGCAAAAAGTAGTATGAATGTGTTCTATCTCTTCTCTGGAATGTAAATTCCTTAAGGGGAGGGTGATTCTTTGAACTTCCACAGGCCCAGTCTCGTAAGCAGACACATACCGAATTGGATGAGCCATACATAATAAGCTGGGATATTACTTGTCCAACGACACCAGCCAGAATAGATGGGACACTTCTGTGTCCTGGCTGTGCCGAGGAATATTGAAATCAATTCTGGTTTGGTAAAGTTACAGAGCTTGCGACTCCCTTTCCCTCTGGATGATTCTTGAAGGAAGTTGATAAAGGAGGAAGAGGGTTAGTGCAGGCTGTATCTTACTTGGCATCTTCTACACAGGACAAGATTTACATACACAATTTCTCTCTTAGAGCTCAGGCACCTCCGTACTGAGAGAAGCAATTTTTCCTCCAGTTGCACACCTAAGCCAGGAGAGACAGCATACTCTGCCAGTTTTCTTTTTCTTTTCTCATGGATGTTTGTACATGTGTCCTCTTGTCCACCTTGTAGGGGGAAGACATCATGGTCCTGCTTTGTCTTGCAGATTGTCCCTGTGGGTTAGTGCCCAGCCATCGCCCCAAGGTTGCTGAAAGACTGCAAACATGGTTCTTACAAGGGTCTGGGCTCTTTGGAACAACATGAATGAACGGGACAGCCATAGAAAAGCTAGGGTGAGATACTCTGAGTAAAGGGGATATGTAGGCATAGCCTTGGGGAAGAGTGGATTTGGGGAAGAGCTGTGTGCTTTTCATCCTTTCTCTCATCTAATTACATTCCTCTATCCATCCATACTAGGAATGGGATTTGGGGAGCATTTTGTGGGAGATACAGCTCAGGCTGACCTTGAACTTGCAATTCCCCTGCCAGGACTGCAGGCATAAAGTTGATCTTACCTTTGGTCAGGTCTCTTTTGGAACAGATCTCTAATGACAACACTATCCCATAGATGCACTTGCTACTACATTTGAGTAACTATCTGAAAAGCCAAACGAAGAGTTCTGGTTCCTGGGTAGCTGTTTAATTAAATAACTCAGTGCTAGGTACAGAACTAGTGTTCACTACCTCACTGCTGTACCGCTGGGCTCCAGTCCCAGCCCTGACCTGGGCTAAGTGCAGAAAGAATGGCAAACAGCAGTGAGAACGGGGTTAGTTTGAAGTCTTTCCAGACTAAATTTGGAGGGGATGTTAGGCTTTCTGGAGTTACTTGAGGCTTCAGAAGCACACACGGTGTATGTTGTGTGACAAAGAGTATACATGTAACATATACTCCTGTGACTGACTTAGATAGTGGGAGTGGCTCTGAGTTTACTTGGGTTGTGCGTAAGTTCAGGCTCCTTAAGGATTCCTCATGAATGTCTGGCCTTTCCAGCTCTACGTGGGCTAAGTTGCACCCTGCTAGTCTTGGGGGATGGTAGTTGCTCTCTAGGTACCACTCTACCTCTGGCCCACTAAGCTTCCTCCTGGCCCTAGTCTTTCCTCTGGCAGAGCTTCTCCCTCCCACACCTCCAGTGCCAATCCTTCTCCCAGTGCTATTTGTCCTGAGTGTTCAGTTCCTTCAGAACGCCACCCTCATCAGAGACATCTCTCCTCTGTGGCATCTCTCATGGGTGTCTTTGCACAGTATAGTATACACACTGCCCCCTAGACTAGAGGCTTTCTGGCATTACAGGGTGTTACACCACTGTACCTAGGTAACTACTGCCATGCTAAGTTAACCTGTTTGCTTTGGGGTTTAGAGGTGGGAACAGGAGCAGCATAGGTGTGGCAGCTTAGTTAGGGACGACCCTGGAGATACTTCAGCACCTAATGTCCTACACTATGATGTTTCATCTCTACTCGCTAACACACAGCACATATTTAGTTGATTTACTGCTGTTTTCCTACCAGGTACCTTAAAATGAATGATGTGTCCCTTGGAGACAATGCCCATGTCTTTCAAATCTTCCTCATCCAGAAGGAGCAACCGCTTGCCTGTGATGTTGTTTTCCTTAAACAAACTTGCATATGCACTCATCTCCACTGAAGAGTCACCTGGGGAGAAGTGCAGAAGGCAGGAAATGAGGCTAAACCATAGTCGCAACAAAGTTAACTCCATGAATAAGAGGTTGCTTTATTATACTTGCCTTTTCTGACGAGCTGCTGAACCCAAAAATACTGCGAAGAGAGGACACACATGGTTTGGGAGGTTCACATACGGGCAGTAGTCATTCGTAACAATAAACGTTTCCGATAGATTCAGATGTCTCTAACTTAGCCACAAAGGAAAGATGAAAGTGTTCTCTTGGTAGTTTTAAAGTCTCCAGCCTTCCAGTTGTAGATATTCTCCCAGTAGTGAGGATTGGACAGTTGAGAGACTTCCTCAGGAGAGAGTTTACATCTCTTCTAGAGATGTTCTATGACTTTTCCACTTACATATGTAAGTTGCCATAGTATGTATTTCAGGAACTGTATGAGTAACAAGGACCACACAGCAGTGGACAGAGAGATGGACCAAATAAGAACCCGGCTAGGCCCATCAGGCCGTGGCATTCATGGGGGTATGGAAGGACAGGCAAAACATGGTACTTTCTGTGTCGAGTGAGGTGACTACACCCAGGGGTCCCTTGTCCTTGAATCTCTTTTGACATCTCTTTAGTGGTGGCCTATCATTACCTTACACACAGAGGAGAGGCCAGACTCAGTCACTCTAATTCCCTGGGTCCCCTGACAATGGACTTTTAGCTAAATGGCATGGGAGCTACTCACACTGGCAGCAAAGTCTGAAAACAGCTCCTGGAACTCAGATCTTTCAGATCAATTTCTTTTCAAAGGAGATAAACCAACCCTGAAGTGGGGAGGAAGTGATTATGTACAGAGTTGGCAAGGTGCTCAGCTTCTAGGGCTCAGGGAATGAAGAGAAACAGGAAGCTGGCATCCATTTCTTTACTTTGTGGAGTCTGTGCTCCTGCCTAATGCTAAAAGAAGTTTAGTTCATAAAAATACAAAGGGCAGAGGGGCTACGCCCCAGGCCCTCACCTGGCTAAGCTGTAGAACAGGCATCCTGGAATGCCCAGTCATGAGTCTTTTCCTAGTCATGAGAGGCCTTGGGGTGGCTATCTCCCTAGGGTGGAGCCCATCCTTGCCAGGGCTGGCTAGCATTCCATCGTTGTTTTCTTCTTCATTTAATGATGCCCTTGAGCTTATAAAATGGACCCAGAGAGGCACAGTCCCTGAAGTCTCTCTTTCTCTCATTAGCAGTTCTCAAAACCGTTTTTTCCATGAAGGAAGCAGACATGGAGACAGAATTGGCCATGTACGATTGCTCCCCAGGGAATGCCTAGAGCTGCAGGTAGCCTTCCTGTGGAGTTAAGTATCCTGCCTTCTGGGATATAAGATTATGGGACACTCTGTCCATTCCTCCTGGGAAAGGCCCGAGCAAAGAAGGGAAGGCAGTTAGGCATCTTGTCATTTAATGAGCAGGCCTGAGGTGGGATGGAAACCTGTGCAGGGAGCTCCAGCCTGTCATTGTCTCTCTTCTCCATGCTCAAGCCTACAGCTGGCATTGTAAGAAAGTTTAAGAATCACATATCTTTTCAAGTACGAGTGTTTGACATCCTGGATCATAGCTTTTATCTTGCTATTGGTATTCTGTATTCTGTAGTATTTTCACAGCCAGTTAGGAAGATGGGCTAGTTGCTGTTGCTATGGAGTCCTTATTTTCAATCTCTATTATATTACTTATGCAAAAAGGAGTTTGTTAACTTCTGCTACTTAGACCCAGATATCTCTAGCTGCGTTTCTAAGCTTGCAGGCACATCTGTGGGCTTCCTGCCCAGATCCAAAGAGCCATGAACAGAGGCGGCTTACCACATCGTCTTCAGTCCATGCAGCAATCTCAAAGGAAGGCAGCAGCTGCGTGGGAGATATGAAGGAAATGAAAAAGGGAAGCAATATTATCCTTGTCCTTTTGGTTTGGCTTCTCGTCTCAGCTCTCCTGCTGCTCTGGCTTGCTTCCTCTTGCAGGTAAGGCTGAGTGGAAAACAGTTCCCTCAGCCATCAGAGGACGTCCTCAGTGCCCAAGGACGCCGAGTGCAGCAGCAACAATCCATTCTACCTTATGAGCTGTTTTAAGGGGGACTTAGTACAACTTGGTGTGGTCTTCTTTGGCACAGGGCTTGGCAGAAATGGCTTTACCTCCCACAACAGGACCTCGGAATCAAGGCCTTTCTGACATTCTCCAGCTATCAGAGCAGCCTTAGAATTATTGGCCAGAAGTAGAATAGGATAATTTACCATCAGAAACTCCAAAGCAGCCATAAGTAACCAGGTGATACATTTTTCCTGTTCTCATAGGGTGCTGCTGGGGCTTAAACATCTGATGTGCATAAAAGGAAGGAGGGCATGTGAAGCTGAAACTGTCCTAAGGTGCCAGGGTTCAGAGTTACTCAACCACAGACTAAAACAACTCCCTGCCAGGGATACACGTTGGATGGGGACTTGCACAGCACTTCGGCCTGTGGCAGAGAAATTTTCACATCAGTGTACCCCAGGGTTATGGGCTAAATAGCAACCACTTCCATAACTTGAAAAGGCCTGTGTCCTATGGGCTAGAGTGCTGTGTACCCATTAGCTTCAACTAGCTTGAGTTGTCAAAATGTTTAAGTGATTCATGAAAGAATATGTCAAAGTATCACCCAACCTCTGGTACAAACAATTGTTTTTGTTTTTGTTTTTTTTTTTTTTTGGTGGGCAAGCTGGGAAAAAGAATTTGATGGGAGCAGGTATGATCTAAACACATTGTATGAACTTTTCAAAGAACAATTAAAAAAAAAAGAAAGACGTTGAATTTCATTCCTTTCACTGTTAGTGTGACAGTCTGACGGTGCCTAAGTTCATCTTTCTAACTTAAATAATAAATATTATATAACCACATGTTCAAACTGCTAAGGAAGGCATAGTCCCTTAAGGGAATTTTACTACAACTGACTGAAACATGTGTGGATTTGTGACAGGCCACTTTTATCATGTTTTTAAAGTTCCTATTGCACAATACTTGGTACATTTGCATGTGCACATCCATATTAATATGTGTCGGTACATTCATGTATGCATATGAATGAGGGCCAAAGGACAGCCTTGGGAGTCACTCCTTAGGTACTGCTCACTGGCCAATAAGGCTGAGCTGGCTGACCAGTGAGCTCCGGAGATCTACCCGCCTGTCTGTCCCCAGCGCTGGGATAAAAGTTGCCTTTTTAATGTATATTCTGGGGTTGAACTCAGGTCCTCATATACGCAAAGTAAGCATTTTACCAACCACGTTCTTCTCTCTCTAGCCCTACCTGCTTATTATTATTATTTATTTATTTATTTATTTTTTTAGATCGCACTATCTTATGGAATGAATAAAAGTTAAGAATGCATGTATTCAGTTGCCAAATTATTTGGTAGTCTCTTCTCAGTGTTGATAGTCATACAAAGACCCATGTTTCCCAGAATATGACAGGGGGATGGAAGGAAAGTGGCTTGAGATGGGGATTGCAGGCCCGGGGTGGGGGAAGAGAAGGTGAAGAAGATCAAGTAGGTAAGAAACTGGCTATGGGGATGTAGTGGGTGTGACATATTCACTTACTGGAAGCCAGAATGGAGTGAGCTTGTGTTGGAGGAAAAAGAGAAAGAAGCCGACTCTGGTGTGGCAGAGTACATTTTATTATTTTAGACCCTCCTGTTTAAAATCAACATGGATGTGCAGACTTTGAGTACTACATCTAGGTTTCAAGGACATAAAGTATGTACCTGAGTCAGTAATATTCTCCACATACTCTGCTACTCATGTGCTTCCTTCCCCTGAAACACATGGGCTACGTAGGAGTCGCCAAGCACACTTACCTGCTTTAATAATGTGGATGAACTGACTCAAGGAAGCGTATCTAAAGTGAATCCCAGTCAAAGAAAACACACAGCAAGCTTTGCTTCCTCACAGGCAGGGGGGGCTGGATACAGCTGCAGGGACATGCCATCCCCTTTGCCCCTCAGGGACACAAATGTGAAGTAAGAGACAGCAAGATGATACCCTCCAGAACGTCTTCTCTGCATTAAGGCTGGTCTTACAGGACACCAGCGCACATGTGAAAGTGGTGTGGTGTGGGGTGTGTGTATGTGTGTGTCTGGTGTTTTGACTTCTATATAATTTCCAAATGTTGTGCTAAACCAAACTGAGAAATAAGTATTTCTTGAAAAAAAGATTGCAAATGAAATCTAGCCAACATCTTCCGTTTTAATGTGCAAAGGAGAGCAGAGTTCTTGCCGCCCTGTGGCTGGCTCATCAGTGTTATGGTACAGGGAAGAGCCTGAACTCTGCCTGAGGCTCCCTCCCTCCAGGAGTCTGCAGACACTAGCAAAGATCAGTGAGAGGAGAGCTGGAACCAGGCACTGCCGCAAGACGGTTTGAATTTGGCAAGACAGGGGATAGGAGTTAATGATCTCCAGCCACACAGAGGCTGCGCCATCTCCTTCATGTTTTCTGTACCTTGTTAACATATCAGTGCATCTGCCGTGGATGAGTTCTAAGCCTTTCTGTTTTCTTTGGGGATTAAAAAAAAAAATCCCTCATGACTGCCCCATCACTTTAGAAATTCATTATTTATACTCCAGCAGACTTCAGGAGAGACAAGCTAGCACTCGTGTGCATGTGTGTGACACTGATCTCTTCAAAGGATGTTGGGAATGCAGTCTAACAAAGATCTTATGTACACAGCAACACATAACAAAGGGATTTACTGTCAAAACGTTTATTGCAAAATGGAGTCTTAGAACAAAGGAAAGCGGAGAAAAGTTCACATCAGAATGAAATGTATGACACCAACTTGGGTTTCTGAATACATTGTGGATTCAGTGCCAGAATATCAAATTCCAAACTCTGAAGTCGGCAACCAAACAATCTTACCACACAGGAGCGCAGTTTACTCTTCCATACAAACATTATACATGGCATTTGGCATAAGACTTGCTCAGAAAAACATTGCAATAGAGAGAAGGAGAGAAAACTGTTATGAGAACACAGTGATGATGCCACCTACTAAAAGCTACACTCAAACGATAGAAATGTTGTCTAATAGCAGTTTTTTTAGAGTGCAAAAGCAGTGTGTAATGTGGGAATTATGAGTGTTATAAAATGCTATAAAACAGTCGCATCGATGCCTGAACTCTAGTTTGAAATAATTAACGATGCCTGAACTCTAGTTTGAGGTAATTAACCGCATGCCAGAAAATTTCTCACACAAGCAACAGAGTGCCCACAAAGTTGGGGTCTGATGGCCAATTCCCTGATAGACATTCCTTTTTTAAAATCACAGAATGCTGTACCGAGAGCTGTCAGGCTGCACTACGTCCAGCAGGGTGGAGCCTCTGACGCAGTGCTGGAAGTCTACACAGGAAAATGGTCTTATGTGAAAGCAGCAGAAGGAGCCTGGTTATAGAAAGAATTATGTTTTGCTACTCTGTGAGTTTCATAAGACTGTCCAAGTCTAGTGTAACAAAATTCATTTTTAAAAGTATCAATATTTAACTCAGACTAGGTTTTAACACTATCTTTTCTAAAATTCTTGGCACTTCATTTTTTTTTTTTTTATTTTTTTTGGTTTTTCGAGACAGGGTTTCTCTGAATATCTCTGGCTGTCCTGGACTCGCTTTGTAGACCAGGCTGGCCTTGAACTCACAAAGATCCGCCTGCCTCTGCCTCCCAAGTGCTGGGATTAAAGGCGTGCGCCACCACCGCCCGGCTATTCTTGGCACTTTAATGAAAACTAAAGTTAATATGCATACATAGTAACTCAAAGGGAAATAAATGGGTATGGGTCTCCTCTAAACGCCACCCCTTCTCCTAGTCCCTTTGATTTTAGTGGGGATCAAGTGTGAATACCTCAGGTCGTGTTTAAAGTCTAATAAATTCACTGCCATGTTAAAAAAAAATCACTGGTTTAAAAAAACAAAAAAACAGTCCTCAATATTTTCAGAGCATTAGAAACCGTGTGCCTTGTGTCTTTGAACTTATCCCACTGGCTATTTGTAAAACATTAAAATGTGATTTTTGTTTTTAAAAAGTTTAGGAAAAATTCCCTTTAAATGGGTGCAGAATGCCAGAGTGTTCACAGGGCCCTACTCTGTGAAGTCACCATAATGGGGCAGCACCCTTCACCAGGATTTAGTTATTTCATATTGTTTCTACCAGTAACCTCAAGAGGGGAGAAGAAATCATTTCCACAGACAGTGATGTGAGGGAAAGCTACAACTTCCTACCTCACAGAAGATGTTGTTTTTATTGTTCCGAAAAGGAGTGGGTAATTTTGTTTGTGGAAAGGACAATGCTATGGGGATTTTGGATCGAAATCTTTGCAAGGTGAGACTGTCCCCAGCAAGCAAGATGCCACCAGTCTACAACAAATGCTGGCTGGTCAAGGTGACATTACCTCTCAGCTGAGAACCACTATAGATGTCCTCAAATTCTACATGTTAGCTTTACAAGTAAAGAAAGAATGGTAAAAGGCAATGTTTCCTGGTGTCTGGCTGACACTACCACAATCTACAGCTCCAATTCTCATTCTGAATGTTTACATTTTTCAGGATTTCTTTAACTTTTGGATTGTATTCCTTTGTGAGTCAGGTCATTGGAACAAAAGCTAACAGTGATAACTGGCCCATTCCAAAAACTGATCTAAGAAGTGACCTACACCGTCTACATTAGCATCATTAGACATTCTGCATGTGGGTAGTAGACATTTTTTAATGAAACTAATTGAATCTAAAGCTTTCTAGTAATATTTACAGATGGTGCAAGACTCTACAGGATTCTGTTCATTTGAGTCAGATTTCAGGTATGTGTGAACATTTTAAAGTCACTAGACAGACACTAATTTGGAACAGCATTAAAGTGGGCAATGGAATTTTATGTGGTTCCAGATGGAGTGGCTCCAAGCTCTTCACCGAGGCTGGTTCTATCCCTAGCTCTGTGGTTTCGCCATGACGGAGTACTCAGCTGTAAGCACTCCACAACGCGGCTGGAGAAAACGGCAGCTCTTAGGGGATGAGAGCAATGTGTTGGGGGGATGGCAGACCTAGGTCTGGGTATAGAATACATTGTTTCCATGCCATACCTACATTCTAAACCAACTCCTGCTTAGTGGATGATGAGGTTTATGTTCTTACATAAAGTTCAGGATTCGCCACTCAGAGCTCCCTTTACCTTTTCTGGCTCTGTGAAAACGCTACATCATCATATAACATTTATCTTGTTACAAAATCAGCTAGACCTTTCCTGACCGCATTTTGAAGCCCTCGGCCACCAGCCGCATCTTCCTTCCTTGCTTCAATTTCCAGCACGCGCTTAGCAAATTCTAAGGTTCTGGGACACGTGCATTTCACTGATTGCTCTTTCCTGCACACTAGCACGCACGCTCCGTGGGTGCAGGCTGTCACCTAACTGTTCTCTAGAGCTCGGGAAACACCAGGGTCCTAGCAAATACATGTTGAGCCGAAGACTTTAGTTTTGCCTAGACAGGTGTGCCAGAGGCTTGGAGAACCTGTACCCCCCACTGTCTCCTTCCGATACGCATGGGATGCTGGGAGATCAGGGTTGCCAGCCATCTCCTCTGCTCCCCTCTCAGGCTTTCTGTTTGAGCAGCTCAGCTACATATCGAGAGTAGACATGTGCAGAGGATTACAGCAGGACGGGCGAGGGGGCAACCCATCTTCTTAGGAAGAGCTTATCTCTGTAAACACCCCGCACAGGTGGGTCTGGCCATGGCACATAGGTTCTAAGAGCAACTGAATTAAATGTTTGTACTGTTTACATTCTAAGAATTGCTCTCTTTCTTCTTCTTGAAAGCTCTCTACTTTTAACTTCATACTTCTGAGCAAGTGCCACTTGCAATAGGCAGTTTAGTGTTCCAGGGGGTTACTGAACACACTTAATTCTCAGTGTCTCTTTTATTTGCCAATTAACTGTAGCTGGTGTAACGTGGACCTGCTATGGCCTGTCCATGTGCTGCATGGTTACACACTTTGTTCCAAACCCTTTCCTTTGAAGTAGGTGAGCATTCCTGTCATGGTAAATGATGAGAAGGGTAAATCAGCTCAGAGATTAAATAGAACACCCAAGACAGCACAGCAAACAGACGCCTAGAACATTCTTCTAGTTATTTCTCCCCAAATAAAGTTGTAGCACATGCTTTTCAGTTTTGGTGGCACTTTTCAATTCTCACCAAGGATTAGAAGCATGTCAGATCTCAGATTCCAAAAGACTACATGACCAGACATCCTTAGAAACATAGTAGGTTACATCTAATCTTTTCTTGGGACAGAGTCTTGCTACATAACTCATGCAAGATACTACTAAACTCACTCTCCTCCTGCAACCTGAGGGCCAGGATTAGGGACATGAGCCACCACAACCAACTGATGTTAGAGTTTCTAGATAAAAAAGCCCATCAAAATATTTCACTTTCATTGTCAAATGAATGAGACCAATTTCTGAATTAGAATGATAAAGTTTTGTTTTGCCTTTATCTAGTTGTAATTTTTACAGGAGTTTATAGTTTAAATGAGTTTTGACTTATAGGCTAGTCTTCTGAGTGTCTCTGGGTGTCTTGGCCTTCATACTAAATAGAACCTGAATCTATTTCTCAAACTAGCATCATAGAGCACAGGAAAAAGAAAAACAAACTGGGAGGAGAGGAAATGCCATACAGCTATATTTAATAGAAAGCCCTTCAGAATGCACTTGTGTTTAAGAAGGATAATTTGTCTTTCCTATTTATGGTGTTTACTTATTTTTTTCTATACAAAGATTAAAATCTAGTATTATTATTATTACCCACCTCTGAAAAACAAAGAAACAGACGGCCTTTATTGGATGTAAAGATCAGGCGTGTGCTCAGCCTGCTCACACCTAGACATGTCCTTTTGGGACCATGTACTTCTGTGTAAAGGACAAGTTAAGCCTAGGGTGACAGTGTGCTCTTGTTAGGATGCTTCCAGCCAGCACAGGGATACAACTTGTGACGTCCCCTGCTAGCCTCAAAGCAGAGTATTTCTCCTTTAAATGTCACTACTGAGAACACCACTTGGGCTTTGCTTGGAGGAGCTATGTGCTATTTGGCATTTAAAATTCTTGGTGTTTAGGTATTTCTGAAGAAGCATTTTGCTAGAATCTTCTTTCATGTCAGTTGCATGTATGTGTGTGTAGATTTTATATCAGTCACCTCTTCCATTACAATGTACTGTATAAGGAGAGACCAGGGGAGCAATCAAACGTCAGAATAAAGCTGGGAGTAGGGTCCTTGTGTCAAATGGACATTTTCTTAACCAACTGAACACAAACTACAAAGTATGCACTTTTAAAAGAAAAGGCCCAAATACCATTAGCTAAAGAATGTGGTATGTATGTAATCACATATTTCTATAACCAGGCACCACACTCGCTGATAAATATGCCTTTAGCTTAATTCCCCACCTTGCTTTCTGAATGCAAAAGTAAAGTCACACAGATGAGGACCTGCCTAAAAGAACTTGGCCTAAAAGATGCGGTGCTCGGTCGGTGCTCTGCCTCCCTAAGCTGCTTTTTTTTTTTTCTTTGCACAGACTGAGATAACATATTTCTTGTTCTTCTTTTTTTTCCTTTAAACATTTTCAATTGTATTCCTTTTTTGCTGTCATTCGCTATTATCCACGTCATTCTCCTCCTCCTCCTCACCGTCATCATCATCACCTTCTGACAAGTCAAAATCACTGAACCCCAGGGCCATGTTGACTTTCTTCCCCCCTCCTCTTACATGTGGTTTTGGATGAATTCTGCTTGGCTTGCATGTTTATCTGCATCCCAGAATGCAGTACAGCTCCTGCTTTGTTCATTGAGAAGACATCCCCAAAGCCCAGGAGCATCATGGCCTGCAGGCTTGGGTTCATGCCATGGCCCTCCCCGTTACTCGCTGCTGTGATCTGACATGACATCTCTGCACTGTTTGACTCCTCTGTTTTAGATTCAAAGTAAGACTCCTCAGACATTCTTGCAGAGAGAGGCAAGAGAAGCTATCAAAGGGGAAGAAAGGACAGAAGTGAAAAGAGAAATTAGTACCAATTTAAATCAGGGGACAGATACCACAAAATTAGCTGGTACCATGCAGGAGGTGAATGATGAGCACTTATTTAATGGCAGATTTGGTGCTGGAGTATTGGCCATAATTCATAAGTGATAGAGCAAACAAATGAAAGCTGGCAAAGCACCACACTGAGAAGAACTTCAAATGGACAGGAAGGAACCAGTTTTAAGTTCTTGCTTTGCTTAAAATAAAATAGTTCTTAGGATGTGTCTTATTTTTTCCCCAATTTCATTTCCATAGAGAAACATTTGAGTAACCATTATATTAATTTAAAAAAAGAAGAAATAAAGCAGAGATTAAATCTCAAGTTTAAAAAAAAAATCAGAAACCCTGTCCCAAGGAAGAGCGCAGAGGAAGGATAACAGCAGTTTGGCTGCGGCTGGGAATGCGGGTGACTCCACCTCTCTCCCTGGGCTGGTGCTGAGGTCACTCTGAAGACGACCTCACTCACTTCCATTTGTTACTGACTCTGGCCAGATCTGGCGCTGTTTAATTTATTCAAGTTATTGCGTAATTCACTTGGGAATACATTCGAGATCCTGTCTCTAACCTTTAAGTCAATTACAGTGAACATGTAGAAACCAAAATTACCGCTCAGGATTTGCTTACATTGTCTCCTTGCTGTAGCCACTAATACCCCTTTCAATGGGACTTTTGTCTAGGAGGTCTTTCTCATATTGTCACAGTAGTGGCAAGCATTTAGTTTCTTCCTTATGTAATTACTTTCAGCAGCCAACCCAATCCATCATGTTTGGTCCTATTTCTTTCATGGTAAAACTGTCCAGGTGCAAAAACAATGATTTATATCTTCTGAGAACAAAGCAAATAAACGTTCATGCTTATTACAAGTAATGCACAAATAATGGGACTCTTGGATAAACTTTAAACTCTGGGTGTGAAGGTACCAAATATTGAGTACTTTTTCTTTTTTTAATTTTAAGATTGAAAAAACAAACAAACAAACAAACAAACAAACTGTATCCACTACTATTGCAGGCACATGCATGTCACAGGTATGTGTGTGGAGGCCAGGAACAACTTTTGGAATTCAGTTCTCTCCTGCCCTGGAGGTTCCAGGGACTTTGCTAGGGTTATCAGGCTTGCACGGGCACGTGCTTTTAGCGTCAGAGCCATCTGGATGGCCCAATTTTCTAACTTAAGTTACTGTTGGAGCTCAGTCTCCAAAAGCCAGCTCATCCTATTAGGAGAGTTTTGGAACTGTGGACTCACTGTCAAGGCCACGTGGTCCAGCCAGCCAGCTTCGGATCTTTGCTCATGGGGTAGGGTCCCAGCCACTCAGGCCACCCTTCTTACATTCTCAAGTTGGTTTTTCAACTGGTAGAAACTCTTTTTTGTTGCTTATTTATTCTCTTATTGCTGATTCTCTTCTCACATTATGTTAGACTCTAAAGAGCTCCAAAAATATTTCTCAAATCAGTTTATCTCTAAAATGTTTACAGCAAGGTGCAACAACAATTAAAAAGAAGCACTCTCCCTACATATGCACAGAGGATTCATCTTTCCAAGCAGCTTTAATGTCTCAGTTTTAGGAAGGAAAACAGTACCCCTGAAATCAGTTTGGTAGTATTTTTATGCAGTTGTGTAAATGTTAGATTTATATATAAGATGAAGCTACCTATGGGGAAAAAAAAAGCCTCATTGGGACAAGTTTAACAAGATTTCTCTTTTTCTCAGCAGTCTAGTTTAAAACCAGTGAGAAACTGAAGTGAGGATAAAAGAAAACAGCTACTTATAAAATACCTGAGCTCAAATTCCTTTCCCTTAGAAATACCAGCTCCAGGCAGAGGAGACGTTGAAAGCAAGTATTATAAACAAAGAAAACTTGGGCCTCATAAGTAAAAGGGGAAGGAAGGACACGGAGGCTATGCCTTGCTGCCCGATGTTAGCTGGTGGCCTGCAGAGCATTTTCTTCAAATCAAATGTTCTGGAGTTAAAAAGGCAAGTGTGAAACTACTAAGCACCTGTAGTGTTTTATTCTTTATCACACGACTGTGTTACCAGCAGCAATAATATGTGCAAGGCAGCCCATAATTTTTTAGCAAAACTGATGCCAATAAACCAAGGCAAGGTTCGGAAGCATACTCAAACGGGCAGCTGAAAGTTTTTCTGACAGTACCACATCTAGAAGGGGTCAAGCCATGCAGTGCTATACAGTCAAGGTTTCAAAGCACTTAAAAAGCAAAACAGAACAGCCGCCTAGCCTTCAGCAGATGGGCTGTAGGAACGAGGCTACATCCTAGCTCCTGCTCCCACCTGCCTGCAAGAAAGAAGCAGGGCTCTTTCACGGAGCCCCCCCGGGCACTGTATCCTGCTGGCACCAACTCAGTCTAAACAGGAAACACTCCCCTTTACCCCTTCTTTGAGAGTCTGGCTAATTTCACAGGACTCGCTAACAAAGGTAAGGTGTTCTTTAATATCTCATGACAGAATTATGTACAGCAATTCAACTCTTACCTTGGCATTCCCGGGACTACCAGAGTCATTTTTGAAAAGGGTAAATGAGTAACATTTAAACTCATTCTCCTTTTTAGGGTGAGGGGGTACCAGATTGTGTCTCCATAGGAATTGGAAATGGAGACAGACTCTGTCATCTTTAGAAACTGGAAGACATTTTGTAACCTGTCACTTGCTGCTCAATGGAGGTTAAGACTTGTCTAGACAGGAAAGGTCTTTGAGGAACACAAAAGGAAGGACATTTAACTTTTTCTCTTGGTGTATTTGTCAATAACTTTATTTTTAATCTCTCATTCCTCATGATTTTAGGTGGACAAATATTGCCTATTGAAAATTCTAGAAAAAACCTAAGGTTTTACTTGCTTCCTAAAAGGAACTGTTATTTAAAATCTAGAAGATGAAGTATGACATAAATTTAGCATACAGCCTAAGCTCACAGTTAAAACATAAATGGCCAGTGCTCCTCCGGACTAGGAAAGAACAAGGGTCTTCCCAGAGCCAGAGCAAGGAGCTGCCTGTCCCAGGAGAAGTCTTCCTCCCATTTTATGCTGCTCATATCCAAAGCACTAAATTAATAAGCAATAATAATGCTTGTCATCACTACGTCAGCAAGCCAGCCCAATCTTAGAAAGAAAACGTGGTTAAGTTCTGACACACCCAAGACATTCCTGGCTGCCTTGCAATTACAGTTATTAATTATCGATGGCCTCTAAGTGCAAAGCTGAAGCGCAGCATTCCCACAGTGTTCTGAGGACCTGACAGATGGTCTAAAACTATATTAGATTCTACTCTTGTAACTTTAACATACAAATGCAGTTCTTAAGGAAAGATCTAGAAGGAGGAATTTCCTTTTAGATAGGTTTTTTTTGTTTTTGTTTTTCTCTTTTAAATCTCTGGCAGTTTAGTGTTTCATACTCCTTACCACCAATTCAGGCGTTAATTCTTAGGAGCAGGGCAGGGAAGAGTTGGGGGTGGGGAGGAGAGCAGCCATGCTGCCATGCTCAGCCAGGCTGGCGGAAGCCACTAGGCAGGGTACTCACCGGGGTGTTGGACTGCTCGGTCAGCTTCTGCTCCCACATCTTCAAGCGCCTTTCCCGCTCTTTGAGCTCCTGCTCTTTAAAGCTGAGATCGCGCTCCAGTTTCTTGAGCCTCTCAAGGGTCGCCTCAATTTCACACCTGCAGAGAGGTAACTCAGTGAGTCTCCACTACTGCCCGAGCTGTGGACGCTCAGTGGGGAGGGCCATGGGAGCGCTAACCAGATAAAAAGCTAAGGTGCGGGCTTTGAAATTGGCCAGGAACCGACCAGAGCAGCAGGACTCTTTATCATCCTTCAAAACCAACAGGTAGTTTCTAGCTGGGAAAAACAGACTCAGAGCATTTCAAGGAAGCGTTAAGAGTGGACCCACGAAGCATGAGTCGGGAGCTGGCCTCGTGGGCTAGCCATTTACTTCCTGTGTATGGTTTATAAAGCTTTATATAGCTCACAGAGCACTGTCACGTGGTCATCTTACTCCCACAACAGCCCCAAGAAATGGTACTGGTCTGTATTGCGGATGGCGAAATGACACCAATTTGAGTAATATGCACAGCGAGCTACCAAGCTGGCACTCTTGCCCACAAGGTGGCTCTGTGAAGCTGAGTAACCTGGGATATCTTTGGCTGCAGGGGTGGTAGTTACAAGATACCAGGGTTCTTAAATGTGCTTTACCCTGAGAATTCCTGGGTCTGATTGTTGGCTGTTTCCACTGTTTAACAAACACAGGTAATTTTTTTCTCTATTTTTTAAAATGGAAAAATAGACATTTTCCATACAAAATATTCTGATATGGTTTCCCCACCCCTAACTCCTCTGAGATTCCTCCTACCTCACTGCAAATCCACACCCTTTCTGTCTCTCCTTAGAAAACAAACAGGCATCTAAAGAATAATTAGAAAATAAGATAAAACAAAACCAAGCTAACTGGAATATGACAAAACAAACAAACAAAAAAATAGCCAAAGAAAAAGTACAAGAAACACATAAAGATGCAGAGACACACACATTTGTATACACAGGAATCCCACATAAATAACCTTTATAATCTAGCAAGCATGGGATACTTGTCCAGAGAAATTCTGAGAGTTTCTTTTAGATGCTATATATATTTTATTTGTTTTTCAAGACGGGGTTTCTCTGTGTAAAAGCCCTGGCTGTCCTGGACTCAGTTCGTAGACCAGGCTGGCCTCAAACTCACAGAAGTCCGCCTGCCTCGGCCTCCCAAGTGCTGGGATTAAAGGTGTGCGCCACCACTGCCCGGCTAGATGTTATATTTTTAAAGAAAGTTCTTTCTGTTCTGTCTAGGCCACTCAGGACACTGGCCAGTAATAGAAACCGTTCTTTACAGCAACTGAAACTGGCAAGGTTGCTCGGCACAGACTTTTCCTCCGGCTGTCACAATGCTAATGTCTAAATTTATGCTCTGAGAACTGGAAGTTCTCTGCCTTGAGTTTTTGAAGAGCTTCACACAAGCCATGAGCCATGTAATAAGAGATGTAAGGGCACGCGTGCGTGCGTGCATGCGTGTGCGTGTGCGTGTGCGTGTGTGTGTGTGTGTGTGTGTGTGTGTGTGTTTACAGAGAGGAATGCAAAGGAAGACAGGAAGGCTAAAGGGCGATACCTCTGGTGTCCTGAAAGGACTTTCTGGTTAGCTGCTGTGACAAGCTTGTGCTGCACATTTCATCATCAAGGTGAGACCCCGAGCGTGGAAGGAAGGCATAAACCCCAGAGCCCAGTCAATGGAAGTGTCTGAGCAAAACCTGCCCTTGTATTTCCAGGGCAAGTCAGAACAAGTGAAATCTCATTCCACTTCTTATGGATGAAGGCTCAGTTGCCTAACTCCAGGGGGAACTTGAAGGTGGGTCTGCATTTGAACCCAAAGCTTCTCTTCCCTGTCTGTATGAACAGTCTCTCAGCATGTGAAACTTATAACACAGCCCCTGTGTACCTCAGTCCCTTTCACTGGGGCCATATGACAAAGCATGAAGGGACACTAAAGTCATGGTAAAGTCCCAAGAAAAGTCACAAGAGTAGAATCTTTTAGAGTTATGACTTTATCATAAAATCCAAGTTTAATCCTTAATACTTCTGATAAAAAAATATTGTGCCAATTCATGAACAAGTTTGTTTTAACTTTTCCAATGGAGGATTGAAAAAAACCAAAAACTCAGTGTGGAAAATTTTACAGTAAACTTCCATGACAAAAAAGAATGACCCATTTTGAGTCATTGAGAGGGTCAGAGGGTATCAGGCAGGTGGCAGAGTTGGGCATTCTTAGTGGTGGGATGGCCTGGGCCACTTGTCTGTGTGACACTGTATAAGGTTGCCCTAACTCTCCTGCCAGTGAGATTGATCCCATTGAAGCTCGTTCCTTTCGGTCAGGATAAATGACCAACACAGTCTGTTTTGCTTGTAATTAAATCCAAGGCCTCATCTCAAATTCTGGCTCAGGGAGCTCACTGTGATTTTGAGCCCTCGTGGAAAACAGATCAACAGTTAAGTAAGCAGAAAGCTGAGATAGAAACAAACAGCACCTGGGAAGATAGCCTTCCTTAATCTGTCCTGCAGACCCACTGTCCCAGCACTGCTCCTTCTTGAAGGCCACAAGAGAGTGACCCAAAGCCCCGGACATGAAAAGACGTGGCTCCCTTTGTCTTGGACAGCTGCATCACGTCCCATCAAATGCATTGGTGATGCCTTTAGGTAGCCTTCTCATGTTAAAACTCCAGTTGGTGAAAACTGGCTCTCTCAAACCAAATCCAGCCAAGATTGATTTCAACTAATATCAATTGTCCCTTTCCAGGCAATGAACTGGAATTATTCTTTCATTAGATAGATTCACTGTGAAATCACAGTTCAAACTGGAGAAAAAAAAAAGTCATATGGCTTTTATACTACATGGTAAGTAGAAGCTCTGATATGAACACGTGATGGGTCCTAATACCCAAATTGCAAAGGCTACATTTTTGATCTCTATTTTTTTTTTTTTTCTCAAAAGGCATGCCATAGTGACAGTATTTGGTTACCATGGAAAAACAACCAACAAAGTGTTTTGCTGACAGGCAAAACCTGTATGCTCCATATCAACCCATGTAGCTCATTCATGTATCCTGCTGCAGGGGTGCGCAGTCACATGAGATAACAAGGACTGAAAGCAGGAGCATCAGGACACAGGCTCCGCTCCAACTGCTTGGAAGTCAAAGGGAGGAGAGGGAGGGTTGATGAGCAGAGCCCGCTGCTAGCTCTCTTTCCTTACACAGTTTAAGTAGCCTTACATAAGCTAGTTTTACAGAGGAGCTTCAGAATCATTTAATTCCCTAAACTAGGTGTTTCTTGGGCTGGAGAGATGGCTCAGCAGTTAAGAGCACTGGCTGCTCTTCCAAAGGATCCAGGTTCAAATCCCAGCACCCATATGGTAGTTCATAGCTGTCTGTAATTGCCGGGCGTGATGGCACACTCCTTTAATCCCAGCAGAGGCAGGTAGACCTCTGTGAGTTCAAGGCTACCTTAGTCTGCAAAGCGAGTCCAGGGCAGGCAAGGCAGGCGGATCTCTGTGAGTTCGATGCCAGCCTGGTTTACAAAGCAAGTCCAGGACAGCCAGAGCTATTACACAGAGAAGCCCTGTCTTGAAAAACCTAAATAAATAAATAAATAAGCAAACAAATAAATAAATTAGGTGTTTCTTGCCTATATGGAGAGAAAGCGTGGGCAGGTGGCCACCATTTGCAAGTATCCCAGTATGCCTGGGCTCACACTTCACTGTGACTCCCATTTGCTGAAAGTCTTTGGATCCTGACAAAAGTTGGGGCAAAGTAAGTAGGAGCACAAATGTGTTGTCCTTTGAACCCATCCATTCTTTCTCGCATGAGGCACACTAAATTACACCTTTTTTTTTTTGACTTGATTATAACCTAAATGGTCACACCCTGCAATTTGCTTCTGATCTAAAAAGAAATCCATTAAAAAGAGTATATCGCCGGGCGTTGGTGGCGCACGCCTTTAATCCCAGCACTTGGGAGGCAGAGGTAGGCGGATCTCTGTGAGTTCGAGGCCAGCCTGGTCTACAAAGTGAGTCTAGGACAGCCAGAGCTGTTATACAGAGAAACCCTGTCTCGAAAAACCAAAAAAAAAAAAAAAAAAAAAAAAAAAAAAAAAAAAAAAAAAAAAAAGAGTATATCAATGAGCAGCTGGCATGACCATCGACTGTAGCCCACCTGGGCCTCATTCTGGCTCCACTGCAGTATAGCATGAGCTCTGACAAGTTACCCAAGCTGCTGAGGCCTCAGGTTAGATCCCGGGACGGGACTGGGGCTGCTATGGGGATTAAGAAAGGAAACCCAAATGGAACATGGGCATAAATGAACAACATCTGCTTCCTAGTCCTACAACCATCATCCCCATGGCTTTAACCTGTTGTAAAGTTCAGTTACCATAGTTCTGCTGCCTCAAACTAGTTAGATGGTGCAGGTGAGACACACGCTGTCGAGAGGCCTGGAGGATGCCCCTGAGAGATGAGGCCTGCTCACTGCTCACGTTACCCTCCCCGGTTCTTTAGTACCAGTTCTCTTAACTTCACATCTCAAAGGTGTGGTATTTGTTTGTCTACGTTTGCTGTTGAGATGGAGTTCTGCTCTGTTGCCCAAGCTGGCCTTGAACTTGTGGTCCTCTGGTTTCAGCCTCTTGAGTAGGTGGGCCTACAGGCACGTACTACCCTACCCAGCTTCCACCTTGAAGTATTTTAAACATTGTATTTGTCATTCAATTAATGAAGACTTAATGTAGAAGTTCAAAAAATGACAAATAGAAAAATGCCATTACTCAGTGACCCACTGACTCTCTGCTGCATTTTCTAATGTCCATGTACACACACATTAATATGTACTGGTTTTATTTGTAAAGTCCCATCATTTTGAATAAATGAGCCTGTAGCCTCCATTTTAGGCTCATTTCTCAGATCCATTGATCAGAACTCATGGGTGGGAATGCATCATTCTGGGTGTGGAGATAGTGTTCTTGAAAGCCATTCTTCTTTTATTACACGAAGTTCTGTTTCTAGCTTTGGCATTCTAAATGGGGCTGTCTGAACAAGTACCCACAATGTTCTGTCAAAGTCTTCCCATTGGCTTGCTCTGTAATAAAGCCATAGCAGTAGGATTTCTGAGGCAAAGCATTTGTATATTTTTAGGGCATCTAATTGTTATGTAAAAAAAATGAGTGTATGAGAAAGCCTATTAGCACCACTTAATTTTACAATGTGAAATTTTGAAAATCTCATAAATGAGTTTTTCTCCCTTTTACTTACTTGTTTGCTAAGTGAAGCTGAATATTTCCCATGTGCTTATTAGCCATTTGACCTCCTTTTAAATCAATTTGTCAGGTTAGCATGAGTTTCATCATGGTATTTTCATATGGGAACCTTCTTACTTGTTCCTTTCTCTCTCCTGCTGCCTCCACCCCAATACTCTGACCCTCCCAGCCAGTCCCCACTTGGGCTCTCTTGTCACACGTATTTTGTTGCTTTCTCTATTTCCAACTTCATTCAAAATTCTTCCACCTTCCAAGAATCTTTTTTTCAGTTCTGCAATTCACACATATGACATACACAAATACACATATGATTTTGTGTATGTTTGTGTGTGTGTGTGTGTGTGGTGTTGTGGTCCAGCATCTGTTCTTGAGGGTGTGCAC
Source organism: Lophiomys imhausi (assembly GCA_907164525.1). Classification (NCBI taxonomy): domain Eukaryota; kingdom Metazoa; phylum Chordata; class Mammalia; order Rodentia; family Muridae; genus Lophiomys; species Lophiomys imhausi. The sequence goes on from CAJQZJ010032684.1 coordinate 2,213,789, forward strand.
AGGTGTGTGTGTGTGTGTGTGTGTGTGTGTGTGTGTGTGTGTGTGTGTG